>LR543232.1:0-385477 GCA_900536305.3 Caenorhabditis sp. 40 LS-2015 | reverse complement strand
CCAACGGACCACGATTCGTATTTCCCGCCGGCGCCAAATCGAGCCTCTCTGCGTCTCACACTCTCTCACCACCGAGTATAAAAGGCGCGGATCACGCTCATTCGAGACGGTTCTCGAGTGTCACACTCGTTGTTTCTAACTTATTGCTTTTGCCCGTTTCCCCTTTATGCTTTTGGCCCTTTAACCATGCACTTCCTAGATTGTAGTAAGTCTTCTTAGACTAATAAACGCGTCTCTAAATCCAAACCCGACCTCATACATCGTCCAATCTTGCGATAGATTACTATATGTACTTCAACTCTCGAATGAAAAATTCCTATACAAAATAACCGGGTGAGTTTCAATCTAGGAGCGAGACTGGTCATTAAAAATTGCTTCCAAAAGGAGTAATGTAATCCGAAAAACCGGTCAGAACATTTTTTGACTTGCAATGGAGAGCAGTATTCCGTTGGTATATCTAAACATAATTTTTTGAATGTGATTTTGTCTAAGAAAGCTTTTGATCACTCAAACTCCTTTCATCTTATTGGTTTTCACCCCAGAATTCGTGAAAATGAGCCAAGTCTCACTTTCAGAGGCATGTCTCCAGAAGCCATCCCTGTTGCAGAAGAGGGGCTCGAACAATTATTTTTTTGTGCTCATTGCGTACCTGTGATCTTGATTCAATAAATAAATAACCGTAACAGCCAAATACAGTTTCGAAAGTTGACTATTCTCGTCGGTGAACAACGCCTCCAAATGTTCACTAGGGTGCGTGCCAGCAACTAGGGATTTGCACTTATGTATCTGAGATAACTTGCTCTTCTACGCTAGGATTCCAAAATTTTGAACATATAGGGTCAATTTAAGCTTGTTTTCAACAACTTTACCCTCCAAATTTTTCTCAATTTTGAGCTTCAAATCACCTGTTCCATGCAATCCAGTAGATTTCGACTGCTTTTTTTTCTGATCTTCAAGATCTCATCCGGTCAGATAAAAAGTTGTGGTTTTCTACGTTTTCAGTAGTTTCAAACCCAGTTCACTTATTCGTAAATTTTGGAGACCTTCCAGAAAGTTTCTCAAAAAATATTGAGAGCCGTCACTATGGAACTTTGACTAGCCAGTAATAATGATTCAATGATGGTGCATAGGATGTAGAGAACCAGCCACCATTTCAGCCTAAATAGAGCTAGCAACTAGAAAATTTGGGAATATAGGAACGAAGACATGCTGAATAAGATTCAATTTGAATCATTGCTAAAAATACCCATCTGCACCCGCTAGCTAGCGTGAAACTTCTGTCACCATAATTATGACGCACCCTGTATATCTTTCAAATCTTCCAATCCCACCTTCTACCTCCACCTGTTCCGTACCTACGTCCTTCCGTCTCTGGAATATTGCTCAGCTCAGCCGTTTATTCTCCAGCCCCTAACTCCAAACTCTTTCATAAACTCGAAACCCCTACTCCGCTTTTTCACCCGAAACGTCTTTCAGAAATACAATATCTCATACTCTTCTTATCAAGATCGTCTCTCCCAACTTGACCTCTTCTCCATTAGTGACGCCTCTTATATGCCAGAGTTACCCTTTTTCATCAGAATTTCCGACTGTCCTAGGAGACCTATGACCCTTATTCTCTCTGATAAATGTACTGATGCCTTCTTCTTCGCCACCGCCCCTATTTGGAATGCAATTGTAAGGAATACACCCCAATTTTTAACTCCTGGTCAATTTTCTACTTTAATCCAATCTTCCATCACCCGGTTTTAGTTGTCTGTTTCCCTTTTCCCCTCTTTTAAATTCTTGCCAAACCTATACATGTCAACTGTTTTCTTTTCCCATTCTCTAGGTTGATCTCGTGAGGTATTCTATCTAGAACGTTAAACTTTTGTGCCATATCTTTCTTCTGATCAATAAATCCAAATCCAATAACTTGTATCTATTTTTTCATGCCCCGGTTTTCTTCTGATTGTGCCTGTCTCTCCTTTATCTATGAATAGATAAAAAGGCTTGTTTCACCGGTTAATGCTTATCTTAGGAGATAACCAGTTGGGTTACTGTCTATTCAGATACAAAGCGTAAACCGACTGGTAACAACACATTGGGTAATTAGTTAGAAACCTATTTCGAACAATAAAGAATAATGCCGAAATTTTCAGAAATCTGAAAAGGAAAAAGTGTCACAGTGCGAAGCAAGTCGCCTACACTTTGTTCGGCTGTTTCTCTCATGAGCAGCAATCTGATGTTGAGTTTTAAACATTTTTGGAAAGAACATTTCTTTTTCTATCTAATCGTATATGAGACGTTGTGAAAAACATGCCTCCCTAGCTTTTGAAGATCGTTTGAAAAAATAGTCGCGAAAATCAAAAAAATTTAGATTTTGAAAAAGTGACCTAATTTTTTTCCCTTTCGGAGTTTTCAAATAAAATTTGACAGAAACATGAGTATGTACGAGAAAGTTAATCGTGCAAATTTTCAGCCCAATACATGCACTTTGAACGAAAATATGAAAAAAAAACAAGTTTTCGCATTCTTTATGGCCAGTATTGTACATGATTTTCAAGACTGAAGACTCGTTTTTGGCCACACGACCTTGACCACCAGTATGGTCTGGCCACCCTGCATTTTTGTGTTAGTTCACGTGGGTCGCTCTCTCAGATGACCTGTGCAAAGTATAAAAAGAGCGGGATGAGGACCCTACGAGACGTTTGGGAAGAGGGAGGGGGTGAAGAAGGGGGTAGGTAAGGTACATATAATCAATACCGGATTATGGAGGTATGTACTAAAGTAGAAATTACTAAAGTAGTAAAAAAAATTAAGAACGTAATTCAAATCAGAAATACTAGCCAAAATTTCAAAGTCAATATTTTGACCCAAAACTTGGCAAAATGTTTCCTTTAAATAGTTTTCTCCCATTTCCCCCGAAGTTTCAGCCAGATTGGTTTAGCCTCTGAGTTTTGAGGGGGTTTCGTCCTTTTTTTAACATTTTTTCCTGGTTACGTGAATAACCCGATAAGAATCACATCATGAAACCATGTGGTCAAAAATTTTTCTTCAGATTTCCGAGTGATGTCTACTGGAAGTATTCTAAAAACGCTGATAGTTATTTTCGCCACCGCACTATTGTTTCTCTGTCTTCTTTTTCTTTGAAAATTACAATTTTTTCTGTTATCTTTCAAAATTCATTTCTTCTCGTAGACACCTTATTTTTAGATAACAAGTCATGCTGGAACGTCGCTTGGAGTACCAAAGTCTTAAAACAATTCTGCAGCACATGGATGCAAACACAAGGTAGACATCCAATAGAAAGATGAAAAACATACATACAATTCATATTTTCAGATTTCGAATCAGTCTCCACGTGCCTTCGATGAGTAGTGTTGAAAAATGTGTTCCATTGAAAATCAAGCATTTCTTTATGGGCAATTGCTTCACACGAGTCAACGATGCCTACTATGAACTTTGTGTACTTCGATATTATCCTAAAGGAAATGCTCCTCAAAAAATACTGTCGGAGCAATTTGAGAATGGGCCTGCTTTTGATTTCGATGAGTTTGGATTCCCGTACGACAGCAACGTCCTATTACCTGGCGACGTTTCGTTTCAAAAAGAAAACCATAAATTTCGATTCGATACAGAAGAAGACGAAAGATGGTTAAGACGCGAACTGACTGTTCACGAAAAGGCACTGGACGTTGGAGAAGAGGACGAAGTCATTGGGGATCTCATCGATAACCGAGAGTTCTTGCCCGAACGCATCGAAGAGTATAAAATCCAACTACAACCATTTGGATGGCGAAGAAACAACACAACGCCTCCATTCACTTGCTATATTCAGTTTAGTGTCAAAAAGGGAGAAGGGAGACATGTTCAACGATTCGAATATAATAAGAAACTGTTTGAAGCTTCCAAGCAACTTAATGAATTTCTCTACGGTCATAGAACGATACCGATTCGAATTGGCGAGTTCTCCTGCACATTGAAGAATGTGATATTTCGTCTACCCACTGATTTTCGATTACAAGTACAGAAGGGATGTCTTACTCACTATGACGTGATGCATAAAAATTTTCCCTTGATTGTCGAAAATTCGGAAAACTTGAATGTGCTGCTGTTATATAGCCCAACTTCGCAATCATGTGCATTTGATCACCAGATTGTCCGTAACGCCACACGACTCATCATTCCTGGAACAGATGGAATTTCTTCTCAAAGGCTGGTCCAAGTTATCAAAGATCTGCCCAATCGTGAAATCCGCATCCGAGAAATAGACCGAAATTGGTTCCCAGAATTTTACTTCACATTGATCCAATTTTGGTCGTGTGGTGAAAGACTAGTTGGGTCATCTTTGTGGATCAAAACAAGGAACGAGAAAACAGCAAACGATGTTCTGGAATTGATATTGGCACGATGCGAGAAGAGCAGGAAGACTGAAAGGTATAGTTCCGTTGATAGTTCTAAATTAAATCTAGGAAAAATTACTGATGGAGGAAACCAGGAATATTTCACGGGTTTCCGAAATACATTCAGTACACCGGTAGATCGTTTGATTTTTTCGTACTCTGTAACATTTGATCAGTTCGTTCTTCTGGATCTACGCTGAAGAAATAGTTAATAGAAAATCTACTTGAATACAGCAAACCGATTCTCAATTTCAGATGCGTCACGGTTGGTTTGAGAAACTCCGTCGGACTAGAAGTCTGCACCGTTCCATCTCGGAGAAAATCATGGATGCTAAAAATGAACATTGTGAAAGTTTGAATTTCTATGTTGTACTTTAAGCCCCTATTCGTAATATATCATATTCCCATCTCTCGCTTCAGACCGTCTAACTGCATCCATTGTAAAACAGTATTTTTCTATTCAGCATGACACAGGAACGAGATCATTGCTATCCCTCTTTTTCTCTTTGTGTATCTTTTTTGTTTTTTTTTAATGTTACTGTCAACTTAAGGGTGCTAAGTACAATGATTTTTATTTCATAATTCAAACGAAACGAATAAGTTATATTTTAAAGAGAAAAAGAAGCACACAAGAAGGAAACACGTTTTACACACACAATCGGTTAGAGGGAAGTTTTCGGCACACCATGCAATAAGGATTCAGTTTTCATACACCAAAGAAGTTCTTGTTTCGGCTACTAACTAAAATTTACAAAAAAGATGATCTACAGACCGTTATGTTGAGGAGCGAACTTATGAGGTTCGGCACGGGAATGGTAGAAGTAGAGAGCTGTTCTGGAAATGTTCCAGCCAGCGGTTAAGGTGGCTACAAAGAACATAAAGATGAATGAAATTGGATATAAGAAGTATTGAGTCTTGTGCAGAATGGGAAGAGCTGTGTATCCGAGGAATGTGATGTAGACGTAGTAGCAGGCTGCCAGGAACCAGAAAGTGTTACCAAGGAACACAGACAAAAATGAAGGTGAATCGATTAATGCTGAAAAATTAGGTTAGGAACTTTTTAATCAGCTTAGGAAACTCACTTGGATATAAAATAGGAACGATCACGTGAAGCAAAATGAGCATTGGGAAGAATGCATTGAGATGAACGTCGAAGCAATATCCCCATTCAACATCTTGATCTCGAACCTTCCGAAGAAATCTATTGGAAACCCACCAGAGAATCGTAGCGATCACAACCCCAACAGCGATACAGTCCACGAAAACAGACCAGAGGAAAAAGGTCAAGAAGCCTGTTTTTGCCAGACCGAGAGCATATGCGTAGAAAATGGAAGAAAACAAAAGTGAGAGTGCCAAAAGCACTAAAAATGCTGGATCATCTCTAGCGAACTGATCCTTAGTGCCTGAAACAAGAACTTTAATGGTGAAAAATCAAATTAAGGACTCACGCTTTCTGTAAATGAAATTCTTATACACCTTTGACGGTTGGATAAGAAGATAGAGCATTTGCCAGAGTGCAAACTCGAAATCCATTTGTCTGATATGTACAAGACGACGAGTGAAACGGGACAGCTTTGCGAATGCAGACATTCTGACTGCTGTTAGACAACCGACACGATCCGCAGTGGTACTGAAAGTAAGATTGATGAATTTTCGCGAAACATTTAAAAAAAAGTGAAAATACCTGGTTGAATAAGTTGAATACTGTCCTGGCGACGTGTAACCGCTTCTTGCTGGTTCGTATCGAAAATTGCGTTGTGAAATCGGCGAAGTTGCTGCACTGAACGACGGACCGGGTTGTGCTCCAGGACTACGTGGCTGTGAGCTCATGACATAAATTATTCGATTTCTGAATATTCAATTGAACTTCAAGGCAAGAAACATACATAAATAAAAATACATTAGGTGAACAAACACTTATTAGGTCATATCAGAACGTTTTGAATGAAATAATTTATTAGATTTACTTAAAACTGATTCAACCCATCCAACAGAAATAAATAATTCACGATTTTTGGTAGAAACTATCACATTGAGACGTTTGAAGTTGGTTGGAAGTCTGAAAAGCACGAGAATAGATTGGAAAACTTAAAAAAAGAGTATGCGAACCTTGCTCGAAGTTACTTGTTCTTTTGGTTGGCATTCAAATAGTGGAAGAGCACTACGAGCATCAGCATAGCGATTCCGAGGATGTTGGCAGCAATTCCGAGTTGAACGTCACTGATCATGGCTGAAATTTACGGAAATAGAGTAGATTTTAGATGAAAAAATAATGGAAAAATAATGCAAAGTGGCGAGCGGTGACGAAGAAAAAGCCGGGGCGCAATTGCATTGCCAAGCTGGCGTTTCTCTGCGTCTCTCATTTTTCCCCTTTTATCGATTTTCTCTCCTCCGGACACTAGCGGGCCCCTTCCTTCTTCACTCGTCCTTCTTCTAAGTCCTGTTACAACGAGTATTACTATGAGCCAGAAGACTGAGCAAGATGACATTCCGCTCGCAGATGATGGTAAGCTTAACTGGGATAAAAATGATTGACTGACATATTCATAATTTTTCAGACGACACTGTGACCATCATCAGCGGTGGAAAGACTCCAAGAGCGCCTCAACCGTTGCCGAAGGAAGAGCCGCCGGAGGATCCAGAGGAAAAGGCAAGGCTTATTACGCAAGTGCTGGAGCTCCAAAACACACTCGATGGTATTTCACTTGTGTCTCAAAATTTTAGTTTCACATTTCTTTTCTAGATCTCTCATCGCGTGTTGAATCAGTGAAAGAGGAAAGTTTGAAGCTTCGATCGGAGAATCAAGTTCTAGGACAATACATTCAAAACTTGATGTCGTCTTCATCTGTCTTCCAGTCCTCCCAGCCGTCACGGCCCAAGCAGTAGGTGTTGTGTTGTCCATTCTCTCCCGGGAGACCTCCCCTTATGCTTCGTAGGAGCTTTTTTTGGCAAATTGTCAAACTTTTAAACACTCGATTGTAACATTTTGTCCATCACAATTCTCATCCCGTGCATGATCTACTCACTCCATAATTGCCACTCTAACCCCCGCTTTAACACGCTTCCATCCATCCTGTTTCGAAAATTGCGTATATTATTGAACTTTTCTAATAAATTTATAAACTTCTTTTCATGACAATACACAGATCATTACAGCCCAAGTTTTGAGCAGTTGAGTCGCCAATGAAATTAAAAATATTTGCAGAGCCGATTCAGTTCACGACGACGAGTTCGGAGAATACGAGTACTAGACTAGATCGAAATTGTACATATTGAAGTTGATTCTATCACAACCGTTGTGTCTTTCATTTACGAACCAATCAAGCTCAACACTGATTTTTCGAGAATGCTTTAATAATTTCTTATCGTTTTCTTTTTGTTCAAAGTGTTTATCAATATTGTGTGCTTGTGTTTATGTGAATATTTTGTGTAGTAAACTTTTCAACTCAACAAGTGCTCATCTTTTCCGTTTTTCATCCTACGCTTGCGCTCTTTTGAGATGTGGTCAACATCATTCAACGCATCGATTGACATTTTGTTCAGTTGTTTTCATTTAGTCAATAGTATGCACGAAGAAATTCACTGAACAATTCAAGCAGTTGTGAAAAAATATCTGCAAAAAAATATTTTTCCAATAATTCGAAATTATTATAATACCGGCTCAAAATCAGGAAGTCTCCTTCAAATTCTGCTTTTTCGCTTCGAAGTATTTTACATCTAATACATCTGAAAAACCGTAAGACTTGAAGAAGCAGGTTCGATTATTCTCGGCGGTCTCGACACGAAAGACAAGCTTTTTTGTTTCTCTCCTCCTTTTTTGTCTGTATCGTGAATCGCGATTGCCCGTTTCTATTTCTATAACCGAGAAAGATTTTTTTTTTAAAGTTGTTTCTTCTCTGAAAATTGAAGAACCCCAAATACATTTCCTGGCTATATCTTCTTTTTCCCCAATTAATTTCACTGCAGGGACCCTTCGTATGCAATATCTCGTCGTAGTGTTTGCACCATTAGCGAGAATTGCAATCCGCCTCGAGCTTTGAATTCTTTAATTGCACCCATTAATCTCGCTGCATTATTTGAAAGATATTCCTGTGATTAAAGATAAAGAGCTGATGAAAGAGTCGGATGTACCGGCGACCGATAGTGGTTATCCGACGCCTCGTGACGATCTGCCGTCCTCGGTAAGAATATACAAGATACGTTTTATTGGAAAAATTTTTTCGTTTTCAGTCACGATCTGCGTCACCGTCTCCCTCCCCTGATGAAAACCTACTGACTTCAACCCCTATTCGTGGAAGCAGGATCAGGTCAAAGCATACACACTTTTCAAATTTTCAACCTGAACTGTCCATTATCGAGTCCACAAGTTCGGATTCGATATCACCTGCGAATGATTCAAACCATGTTCTTGGTACTGTTCCACAACACTACTATCACATAACATTCCCTTCAGACGGTGTTAAAAACTTCTTATCAGTGTCGAAAGAGATGAAGAAGAAAGCACGAGAGAACTCGGCGCTGCGTGGCGAGAATGAAACACTCCGCGGGGAGAACGAATCTCTTCGAGAAGAGAATAGTTCGTTACGAGAAGAATCCAGACGGTTCGAGATGGACAGATCGGTCGTTGACGACAAAAATGTGTTTCCAATTGTTCCAAAACTTGAGCTCGATAGTCTCAATAGAGACTCGATTCCCGACAGCCAACTGAAATCTAGCGAGAAGATCAAGAAAGAATTGCTCTCGTTCATCAAAAATGAAAACGAGCGGACGATTGTAGAATCGAAAATGGAGAACGTACGTGGCTCGGAACGTTCGCTCAAAGAATCATTGTTGTTTTCAGATGTTGATAACTGATGCAAACCCTCCTGTTAAAGTGTTCACTGCTACAGCAACTATTCAAGTGGACATTGATAAAATGGATGCAGATGTGCAAACTGAAACAGACAATCCTGTCAACGTAGTGAATGCAAACTGGCAAATTGTGAGTGAACCGTTCGCTAGTTACCGACAAGAGTAAAATAATTTTTGATTCAGGAAGTGGATCAACTGAACTCTCAAATCGAAGTGTTGGGAAAGAAGGAAGATGATATGAAGATTCGCCTTTTCGACTTCGAACAGACGAAGGCCAAATTTGAAGAAGATCAATTGAAGTTGAGGTCGGATCTCGAGAAGAAGCTAAAAAAGAGCCAAGAGGCAAACACTAAACACGAAACGAGAATTGAAGATCTACAAGCGCGTCTCAACAGACGCAAGAAGGATCTCGAAGAAGTGCAAGCGGAGAATCGACGGCTTCTTGAAGATAAAAGCACCCAAGGATTTGAACTGGATGAAATGAAAATACATGGAGACATGCTCGAAAAGCAGAAGACAGAACTCGAAGATCATGTAGAACAGCTCAAGGGAAAACTTTGTGATCTTGAAGCGGTTCTTCAGAGTGAAAAGAACGAGAAGCTGAATTTAGAGAAAGAAGCTGAGAGGCAAAGCAGTGAACAAGAGGCGCTGACTCTTGAGCTGAAGAAGAAAGCCTGCGAAGCTGTGAAGGCGCAAGAAGAAGCCCTGGAGAAACTGAAAGAAGTCGAAACGGAAAGTAAAAATATTTCGAAGGAGAATCAGGTATGTTTTAAAAGAAAAAAGTTAATTGTATATTAAATGTTTCAGTATCTCACCCAAGCTCAGCAAGTGTTCATAGACAGCGAGATGAATCTCAAATCGGAATTATCGGTTCTGACTGCCGATTTGAAACATGCAGAGACACAGGTAACGCAGTTGAAGGCTCAAGTTGAAGAGGAGAAACATCGCAGAAAACAGTTGGTGGAAGAGAAAGCTCACCTGGAAAGTCAAAATAAGAGGGTAAAGAAGTTATCACTCTTCTAAAAATTATGAATTATTTTTCCAGCTTCTCGACGAAAAATTCGAATCTAACGAGTTGTTGGATGAATTGAAGAAAGGAAAGATGGAAATTGATCACCTTCGCCAACAAGTCCAGCACTTATCTAGAGACAGCGAGGAGATGGTTCAGTTGAAGAAGGAACTTGAAGAAACTGCTCTAAGAGAAAGGAAGATAAAGGAAAAGTTGGAGCAAACACTGAAGAAAGAAGGAGAGTTGGAAGCTAGGCTGGAAGGATATATTCGATCAGAAGCGGCTGCTGTTACTGAGTTGGAGAGAGTGAAAGAGGAAGCTGCAACACAGAAAGTCACTCTTGACGAATGTCTGAATAACCTGAAGAACAAGGAAACGGTTATAGTGAATTTAGAGCGAGTTTATGAGGAACTGAGGGCTGAGTTCGAAGAGTTTCGGACACATGCAAATGCACAATACGAAAACGATATTTTCGTGAGGGATCAACAGATCGAGCATCTTCGTGTCCGGTTATTGGAGCTTGAAACCTACCCTGGTCAGACGATTTCTGTTTCAAAGCGTTCACAAGAGATTCAAACAGATGATGTTGAATCGGATCCAGAGAAGTCACCTGCTGCTTCACCGGTGGAGCAAGTTTTCAGTCCAGAAGTTTCTCTTGTTTCTGCTGAAGTGATTCCTGATCACCTGGTCCAATTGGAAGCAAATATAAAGTCTGTGATAGGAAAGCTGAAGGAAGTCGTGCAGGAGCAACATATCGACGATCAGGAATCCCCACTTCATCTTTCAACCGAAACATTCAAAAAATTCGCTGAAATATTGGAATCGCAGTTAATAGGGAGCGAAGAAGAGTATGACACAACGTCAGACAAGATTCACCGCTTCTGGACATCACTGAACCAGCAAATTCAAGACTGGACGACTACTCTCGAAGGTCGTTTTGAAGCAGCTCGTGTTGAGTATGATAGGAAAGGCCGTCGAAATGAGCAAAAGTTGAAAGAGTACATCGAGAAGCTGAAGGATGGACTTGTTCAGGCTCAGGCCCTCGCTGACCAGCGTGCGTATGTTGCAACCCAGTTCAAGGAGCAATATGAGATCGAAGAACGGGAAAAGGAAGAACTGAGAATGGAGTACGAGCGATTGGTCGAGTTGCGAAACGATGATAATGCTGAGTTCGAGAGGAATGAGAGAAGTCTTCGTCAGCGATTGGAAAGGGCTGAGCATGACTTACAGAGGTAGGATAATATTGTTAAGATAATTAATCTGAGTTTATAACACACAGCTCTACTCGGAACAAGCTCAACAAAACGGAAGAGTACGAGGCTGAACTGGAACACTTAACTGCCATGCTAAAGAAGATCGAAGCGGACCATAGCCAGGAAATAGCGACAGAAAAACGAAAACGTGCCTACGAAAGAATGACGGTTCAAAAACAAATGGATATCTGCAATATTTTGAAAGAAAAAGCTGAATATCTTAAAAAGCGGAACTCGGATAGACAACGACTCATAAACCACATGATGAAGTTTGCGAAAGCGTCGAAACTCAGCAGAGATGAAACTGAGACGTCTCGTCAGTATATTGAACTGAAGGAGCATGTAACAAAGGTGCGGTTTTCCCATCTTATCTCTTCAACTGTTCAGTTATTTCCAGAGTGGTCTGCTGAAGCTAAACGAACAAGAAATTGCTGCCGTCACTGAACCGTACCGGGTTTCTGAAAATGATCCACAATGAATATCAACTGTGAATAGTGCCTGTAATATCTCATAAAATATGCGGGAGAGACTGTATATGATTTTTTTTCTTTATTCAATGAAAGCAAAAGTGATGCGTATTGTGATGCTTATATAAATACAAGTTGAGATTGCGATTTTAAAGTTGTAAGCGACATCAGAAAAATGGGGGAAAAACAATATTATGAGAAAATTACATGGTTCCGCGATTTCCATTAACCAAAGCGATGAGCCCTTCTTTGTAGGCTCCTGAGCAATCTCCCTTGATCATGTTTTCCAAAGTGGTACGATAGAGACTTTGGAACATGTTACGGATATCGGCCATGTCGTATTCAGCACGAGTGACACACAGACGGATCAGATCGTTATCACGGGTTCCGAGGCCTGAAAGAAAGATATTTGATAATTTCAGAAGAATAATTGTTTGTACCTTTCATGCTATCATGGAGAAGTTTGGCAAAGTAGGCTGGACGATTGCGAACAACGGCGATGACTGCCAAAAGACCGTCGCGAACATCTCCACTGAACTCAGATTCGATAGCCTTCTCGATGGAGTGATTCGAAACTTTTTGATATTCATCGAAGACCATTCGGAGTTGGTTGAAGTTTTGACTGGCGAGAATCGCATTGAACGCCGATTCATCAGTGCCGAGACGTTTCTCTCCAGCTTGGTAGAGGCGACGAGCGTCTTGGTTGGCACGAAGAGCATCAGTTTGGTTGGACTCGTCACGTCCTCCGGCACACAGGGAGACGAGAAGGCGCTAAAAATGTTTCCATACAAAACGATACAACTAAAGTATGCGCATACCTTGAAATGTCCACTAGTCTCTCCAATCAAATCTCTCTCCAGCTCTTTCTTGTAGAGCATCTTGTAAGCATCGCGAACTTGTTGGATTTGAGCATTTGTTCTCGATGTCATGACCTCGATGAGGACGGATTCTTTGGTTCCCAAACCATCCATGGCCTTGTACAGCTGCTTGGCATCGTAGACAGCGGGAGCATCCATAAGGGCCAGAATGAGATCCTCGAAGTCTCCGTGAAGTTCTCCCTTCAATTCCTTGATCAAATCCTTTCCATACATTACTTTGAAGGCCTTCGAGATCTCTTGTCTCTGTCCATTCGTTCGCTGACAGAGCACACTGATCACTTTGGAGTTGTTGCAGCCGAGACCTTTCATTGCCTTTCGGAGCACTTCGGCATCGGTGTTGGCATTGAATCCGGGCACTGGGAAGACGGATGGAGTTCCGATCATCACTAGAAATAGGGACAGTTAAAGCAAATTAATTGCACGAAACAAAAAAAAACGAAAGTATCAGACTTCAACCATTTTTAAGCTGCTCCTACTGTAGTTCAAAGGTTCTTGTCAGTTTTTATGATGGTTTTCACACGAACATTTTCTTGGAGATTCCGGATAGTTTTTTTCCAGTTTTTCCTGTGAAAAACCAGTTCCAACTGGTCAAACTCCCATGGGAGGAATCTAATACTTAAATTTTTTAATCGATATGAATTATTCGCATCATGCGATTAATGAAATGATTGAATTCTCAAAACTTGGTCAATGATTGGCGACCTTCGGATAGAGAAAGAAAAACGTTTCGGGGCAAATCGAAAACTATACAAAACTATTTGATCAATCGAGAGAAGAGAAGGATAAATGGCGAGAGACGCAGAGAAACCATGAAGTGGTCTCGGAGAAATTGAACTGTAGAAGTGGGGACTCACTCTACGTGATAATCCATGTTTATTTTGTACTGCATTAAATATGTACTAAACCTGGGGAGAAAGGCTGACCAAACAGTAGAGAGTTCTGAAAATCTAACAAGAATATTGCTCGACTTCTTGGGTGAAGTGCTTTTTGATAATCTTGGCAAAGGCAAAATCGACTCTTTAGATTCAGATTCCAAAATAAAATTTTACGAGATGTGCACATGGTTCAAGTTATGACCTCACAAAGTTGAATGCTATAGTGATATTCCACGTGAAATTACATCTTCCAAAAAGGTACCTATCACTGTTGCATTTAACTTTTCGATGTCATAACTGTAATTACTTGAATATTTTGCCAACTTTCATTTGAGAATCTGAATCTGTAGAGTCGATTTTACTTTACCCCAGAGTATGGGAAAAAATGTTCAACCCAAGAACTCATGCAATCTCCGTGTAAAATTCTAGGAAATAAGCAAAGAGGTTTTAGAATTCTTATCATGATCTACACTTAAAGCTATAATTCTCAAGCAGCATTTTAGTATGATAGTATGGATGAGTAAACCCCGAACACTAGAGAATTCAAAAGTGGAAACAGGTTTCTGTCATTTATTTACTACGCTCATCCTCCTTCTCACTCCGTCCCGCCTCTTCCCACTCCAAACAATTTCGTAACGCAATTGAAATGGGGAATGCGTGTTGTGACGTATGATGAGTCATGTCCCTCGAGAATCTAATATTACCTGGCTGTCCGTATCCTTGGTTCGGGAAGAATCCCCCTTGGGGTCCTTGTGCTCCCCCTTGGAAGCTCTGTTGTGGGGGATATGATGGATACCCGGGTTGTTGCTGATGTTGTTGGGATTGCTGGGGATACTGTGGTTGTTGAGGTGGGTATCCTCCCTGATTCCCGCCAGCAAATCCATATTGTGGTGGCTGTGGGTAGCCGGCTCCACCTCCTCCAGGGTATGGAGCTCCCTGATTTGGATATCCACCTTGATTACCTCCGGGATATGGCGGTTGTCCTCCTCCTCCACCAGGATACGGTTGCTGCTGAGGCTGTCCATAGGGCTCGTAACCTCCGCTTCCGTATCCGGACTGCTGACCACCGTAACCTGCGTTTCCGTATTGTTGGTTTGGGTAACCTTAAAGTGGTGATTTCGTTTGAGAATCTTCATTGTTCAGAGACAAACCTCCAGGATTCATGTTGTGGTCTTGTTGAGATGGCTGAGTTGAAAACGATGAAGATGAGCTGTTGTTGCTTTGTTGTGGCTGTTGTTGTTTGCTGTTCCCGGATAGTCCGCCGAGTTTGTTGTCCTTGAAAAAACAGTTTAGGGAAAACTGATTTTGGGGCTACCAAAGTTAGGACGCAATATTTTCTAGGTTTTCACTTGCAGTTTTATTCTGTTTTACGTGAAAGTTGTTTTTCTGTAGAAAAGAGTTACTAGGGATTCTCGGGTTTCAAAAAACTGTTATCAACTTTCAGAAGTCGATTCATTAGCTTCAGAAATAACTCGTTCAGTGCGCGTTACTTGGGTGAAGAAATCGAATTTCAGAAGTTAACAACTCGGCATCTGAAGAGCAATTTTTGAAAACGCCAGAATACGTTTAAAACCTTCCATCACCTATCACATATTGAAGTATCGTGGCCATGTTCACAACACTCCTTAATTAGAAAACCCAAAAAATCAGTTCAAAGATCGAAAAAAAGTACCCCCTTTATTTATTGCCAGATTTTGTTTAGGGCGACGAGAGTGATGATAAACCCTAGAGACGCAGAAAACTCGAGATGAGCAACTCAATGGCGCGACGGCTCGCCGCACTCGCCGTACACGTGTTCTTCGATATCGCAGGAAGCGGAGCGAGACGCTTTCTGGACACTGAAGGAAAAGGAAGCGAAGAAGAGATCGGAAAGCGAGTGAGAGAGAGAAGGAAAATGTGTTTGTACAAATCGCAATGGAGAACAAACACAACACACAAATTGCGTCTGACTCACAAACAATAAGAAGAAGAGAGCGATATCAAATTCACCGATGTTTTTGGTTTCCGGTGATACAAAAAAAAATTGATAACGTGATGACTGATAAATATTAGGAATGAGAGGGTTTTGGAAAATGGCCGATTCTGGGGATTCTCTCTTCATGATTTTGTAGAGGGGTTTCGTTTGATGGATAGACACAATCTGGGATAATCCGACTAGTCTTGCGAATTTCTACCCGGCGTGTCGTTGACCCAACTAACTGAACATTTTCAGCCGTTTTGATTTAATTACTTCAGAAAATCTTCAGAAAAAGCTACAGTAATCCTAGTCGACATTTTGAGATTTTCCGTACTGGAAACTTACAAGGACATCCTGGATTCCAGACATGACGAATTTGCGAAGAGACATGATTGAATTGTGTGTAGAAGGTTCTGAAAAAATATTGGAAATGGAAAATAAAATATGTAACACAAAAGAGGGAACGTCACGCCCATGTTGCCTACACAAAAAAAATCTGGGACGAAAATTGAAAAATGAAAAAAGTTGAAATGGAGCACTGGTCGGGATAAGAGATGTTGATCTCGTTGAGAGGGATGTGAGTGCCGACATGAGTCTCTCTCCTTTGGTTAAATACGCACTGTTTTGAGTGGAAGGTGGAAAAAAAGAAATGAGAGAGTGATGCGCAGAAAGAAACAAAACATGAGTCATCGAGAAAGTCGGTGGGACAAAAGTGTTCGAAACGGTGAGAATTGCGAAACTCGAAGGGGCTCGAATAAAACAATTGGGATGAGTGATGGAGCTTCTTGTGAAATTCTGAGAGAACGTATAAAAGAAAAAAGAGAGTGAGAGAGGGTAAAGGGCAAATAATGAAACCTAGGTTTGCCACGGGGGTAAATGTTTTTTGTTGTTTGAAAACTGTCATGTGAGTGGCTGGTAAATTGGGATGGCAGGAGGTCTTTGTGGTTTTTTTCTGGAATTCAAACTTCAGTGAACAAACAGAATATGACAATTGGTAAAATTGACTTTAGAAAAAATCTTTATCTGAAAACCCACATTTTTACAT
The DNA here is from genome assembly GCA_900536305.3 of Caenorhabditis sp. 40 LS-2015. Classification (NCBI taxonomy): domain Eukaryota; kingdom Metazoa; phylum Nematoda; class Chromadorea; order Rhabditida; family Rhabditidae; genus Caenorhabditis; species Caenorhabditis tribulationis. The sequence goes on along the minus strand of LR543232.1, from coordinate 368,757 downwards.
CGAAAGAACCTACCGTAGTTGCAGTGGCAGGTAAATTGGGATTGCAGGAGGTCTTCATGGTTCTTTGTGTAGAATCGAATATGTGGGAAACTGGAATTCGAAGATCAGTGGTCGATGAACTGTGAGGTTAACATCGAAAACACTGGCTGGAGAAGAAAGTCCGAGAACCAGAATGTTTATTCGAAAAGAGAACTCAGAAGAAATAAGGAAACTAGGAAAACAACTTACTATAAATTCCGAAATACAGAATCTTCAGTAGAAGATCTAGAACCTAAAATCCAAAGGTAGAATCAGGAAGGCAAACTCTAGAACCTGAACCACGGAACCTAAAAAAAGACTGTTAAAATTTGTTTCCTCAAAGTCCAAACCATGTTACATCAACGAATCGGTTATTTTAATCTTCAAACTCCCAATTTGGAACTCCCGATGATTAGATTTCTGGAACTCTCAAAAACAGTTAAAATTGTGCTTCAGGGCAGCCAAGATGATTCGAAGGATCTTCAAACATAAAACAAGCTCTCGAAAATTCCGAACGTCAGAATTCCTAACCTTTGGAGATTGGATGCTCAAATACAATCCCTACTATGGCCGAGAAGTTAGTATCAATTTTCAGTGATTTTTTGTACAAAACAATTAATTTTGAAGGGTCGAAAAGGTGGTTTCCAATCATCTGATTTCTCTGAAATATTGCCAGTGTATTGCAGCTCTCAATCTTCATTTTTGAAGTCGAAAATTTCAGGAGATTAATTTTCGGAAGAAGAATCATGTACCTTTTCAACTACTCAAAGTTTATCAATTTGTCACTAAAATCATCAAAACTCATTGATTTTTCGCCAGCAAGTGTTAAACTTCGAATCGTTTTAAAGAACTTTTATGTCAGAAGTTAGCCCTGATCAGACAACAATCATGAACAGTGAAAAATGTCACGTTTTCATTTCGAAACTTGACATTCTCGAGTTCTTTGAATTTCTGTCCCGCCCCAAACGTGAAACCTGGAAACCTCGGGTCGATCGATCTTCACAATCGTCAGTCATTGAATTGATTCTAGACGCTCTCTTCATCCCTCCGAATGAAGCTTTTCTGGATTCTCGTGCTCTTCGCGTGCTCCGTTCTCGTCAACTGCGAAGTTCCAGACGGAAAACGTCAAACAGCTGATGACACTCCAGAGCCTGAAGTGGCCAAGGATGCAGAGAAGGATGCAGCTGATCTCGAGTTGGCCAAGACTACTGCCACGAAGTTCGCCGCGGATGTGATGAAAGTGAGAACCAGTGAGGACATCCATGATCTCACCAATTGGCTCTCGGATTCCCTCGTCTTCCAAATGTGCCACCTTCGCTTGTACAAAGGTAACCTATCTCAAAGCGAGTCTTACAATACTGACTCCTTCCAGGTCACTTCATTGCATTGATGACTCGCTCACTCCTCGACACTGAGAAGCATCCAACTGATTGGACTTTGGAAGCCGAGAATGCGTTCACTCGTGGAGATGAGGAGTTGTCGATGGTCGTGAAAGCCAATGGATTCATTTTCGAAGCGGACGATCAATTGATTTTGGATTTCAAAAAACAAGAGGATGGCTCGTACAAATTGACTCATGGAACCGTTCTTACCTGTAGAGCCGAATAGGGATTACTGTGTTAAATGTAACTTGTACTTTTTTTGAAGAGCATGGAATGAATGTATTGAATAAGAATTTGAATGTCGTATTCGTTGACGTTTCAGCAATTTCATAGTAAAATCCTTCTGAATTATCGTATATCTGTCAGAATTTTAGAATCCGTCCTCCTTTTCCGAATCTTTACAACCAGAGAACCTGACCCTTGTAATGACACAACTTTCAAGATCTTGTATACATAGGCTCAGATAACTATCAAAGTTTTATTCACCACAACATGTACAAAAACAAAATCAGGAATGAAGAGAGTATTCGAAATTTCAAATGTGAATAAATAGTTTATGATTCTTGTGGATTGACAGCCAACACGGTTCGAGCAAGTTGTTGTCGGAATTGAGAGAATGAGTCGATGTCGAATTCAAAGATCTCTCCATTTGGTAACCGAATGTTGATTATGGGGCGGAGACTTTTTGCCACGTGGGAATTTCCGATTACTGAAAAAATATGGTGTCTGAAATGATTATAGAATTGTTAGATACCTATATTCACATTCCAAGGAATGGTCTCTTCCACTGTCGTTGCGTCTGCCAGCTTCTGAGTAACAATGCTTTTCAATTGATGTTTCTCTTGATCATCCAAATTCTCTGCCTTCTGGATACAGTCGATGGAGTTGGAAGATTGACACACTTTGAATAGTTCACCTGAAAAAATTGTATAGTTGAAAAATAATTCAGATTAACTTACCATATCGAATTATTGTGTCCAAATCTTTCTCATCATCTGCAAACTCACTCGGGAGCCTTGTCGATGTCACTGCACAATCATACAGTTTTGACAACTGTTCGCTGGTGAACATCTGGAATTTCGAGATTTGATATACGAAAAGTCAGGTGAATGCGGAACCTAGGAAATGAGAAACAATAGAATGTTCGAGTTGTTGAATGAAGCTGAGACACTTTGAGCAGAAGGAAGTGGTACAAGAACAAATGGATGTGATGAAAGGATAACAGTCAGGAAAAGACATGCATTGCCAACTGAAATAAAAGAGTTGGGAGACAGAAAAGAGGTTTGCTAGACGTACATGTCTTGGCCGTGAGAAGAGCATGTATGCCTCTTCTGTCTCCCAGATCTAGAAATTTTCACGAGCTCGCATAATCGAAGAAACTTTGCTTTGTTGAGTCTGGCGTCGGCAAAAAGAATATCCTCCACTTTCTCTTCGAATTCGCTTTTGGTGAATGAATCGAAACAGTCACTGAGCTCGTTTCTCACATCAATCTCCCTCTTTTCCAGAAACTCGTTCACAAGTTTGAGATTTGTGCTGTTCATCCAGTTGTGGTTGATAGAAATTGTGTCCTCCAAATTGTGAACTTGATGAAACCAATTCGACGGAACGAAGACTATTTCACCGGGTTCTTGAACAAATGTGATCACGTTGGCTTGATCGAAAAGTTCTAAGCGATCACGAATATCTTCTACATATCCAGAGTCCGATGAGCTACATTTGAACAAATCCTCGCTTCCCGGAGGCATCATGAACCATTTTTTCCTTCCACAAATGTTAGCAGACCAGCTGTATGAGCATACGACGTCGGCATGGAATTTGGTCCTAAACATTTAAGAACAATCTGAGTTATCTATTCCTCTAAACTACCAAGATCCAGCAGCGCCTATATAGACGAAACGATAGTCGTCGCTAAATGGATTCTCGGTTTTATTTGTTGTCCATGTTTCACAGTTGACAAAGTCTCGAGAGAAGAATGGGTGGAGAATGTACATGGAAGTTCCGAATCTAAAGAGACTTTCTCAACAGTTTCATCCTCTTTTTCTCACTCATTCTGGAAGTGCCAGTCTTTGAGGTACACTTCTGGATCTCCCATATTCTCAATGAACTCCGTCAGTGTGCTTGATTTATAATCCGAACCGTTCACTAGAATAGGTACCATCGTTTTTCCTGCAGAAAGCTTTCAATATTTGGAAGCAATATTCTTCTGTCTAACCATAAGTCTCTTTGAGGTATTCCTTATTTGGGCGTCCTCCTGGAAGAACCCAATCTTTTCTAGCCGACCAAGAAGCAGTGCTTGTGCTTTCAAGAATGAACGGTTGATTTTGGAATCCATGTTTTACAAGTATATCGAGCCACGAGGTTGATATACTGTCAATGCGAGAAATTGTCATCTGAAATGAAGGTGGAACAGAGAATTTGGCAAGTGCCGGGTAATGAAACGGAAGCTTTGTTGCTATATTAACAATGAAATCGACAATTTTAACCTATTAATTTTTGAAGACAACAGTCTTCCTTGTTTCAAACTCTTAAATTCGAGGAAAAAAATAAAACTTTCTTCAAAACAAGAAATGCGCCTTGCGTGTTCATTGACGCGCTACTTTAAACGAAGCGGGCAGATGGCGCATTCCTCGTGCGAGTGCGTGCATTTTCCAACAAAATGCAACACCTGTTTTGAAACGCACCGCCTTGTTTATCAGATAAAAAATACTGGACTGTGATAAGCAAATTAAACTGTTTTCAGGATGATTAACATTCCAACTTCGATTCTTTGCCGTCTGGGAGCGAGATCATCAATCTCCCGTTCCTTCGGAACATCGGTAGTCACCAAGGTTCGTGTTTATGGTTCAGGATTTCTTTGTCTAGATTTCCTTCGGACATTCGTTTCAAAATGCTTTACTTTAAAATCTCGGAAAGTTGTAAGTATATAGAATTTAAAATTTATATAGAGAAAATCTAAAAATCGATTCGAACTTAAAAGGCTGAGCTTTTGAAGCGATGTTTTTTTTTCAATTCGAAAATAATTGGCAACATTTTCTTTTCAAAAATGTTTTTCTTTTCAGTCCGACGCTAAGACTCCGATCCAAAAGTTCGGATGGGAATACCTCATGAAGCAACGCGCCAAGAGCCGCCCAATCGCTCCACATCTCACCATCTACCAGCCACAACTCACATGGATGCTTTCTGGATTCCACAGAATCAGTGGATGCGTTATGGCTGGTACTCTTCTCGTCGGAGGAATCGGATTTACCGTTCTACCACTCGATTTCACCACCTTCATCGAGTACATTCGTGGATGGAATCTACCATGTGCCATTACCGCTGTCTTCAAGGTAAATAGTTGAATATCCGTTTCTATTTATACGGAACATGTTTTCAGTATATTATTGCTTTCCCAATCATCTTCCACACTCTCAACGGAATCCGATTCCTTGGATTCGATTTGGCAAAGGGAGTTGATAACATCGGACAGGTACATTTTTTCGACGTTAATGTTTGAAAATTAGTATGTTTTCAGGTTTACAAATCCGGATGGTTGGTGTTCGCAGTGTCGGCTGTCATTGCTCTCGCCATCGTCATCAACTCTTGCCAGACCAAGAACAAGGCTGTCAAGACTGCTTAGGCACCAAGCTCCGCCTACTCTTCCTTTTTTCTTTTCTTACCCTTTTACGCGCGACCCTTTACTCCGTATTCTTAGGTGTTCACAAATCCACTCCCACCGCCCGTCCTCCGATTTAACACCGTTGCTCCTTTTTCGTCTCGTAGAATTATCGTTTCTTTTTCAAATGTATATTTTAAAAACGAATAAAAATTTTAGATCGATGACACGCGATGCAATGCTGGACTCGATGGATATGGCAAACTCGCAGAGCTCGTTCCGAAGAAGGACAATGGCAACGAGTGAGATAAGGGAGTTTTTATCAACTAAAGACGCGGAGCCCAACAACTTCGGAATGCAGAGTATACGCGAATCCCCTACTCCAAGTACGCCGACCAGAAGAATGTCGATTGGAGATTCCACAAAAGTTTATGATTGGGAAGAGAACCGGTTAGACATTCGTTCATTTGTTGTGAGTTTGTTCAGTTGAATGATTTTTTCTTCATAAAAACATTTTCAGGTGGACTATTTCACACACCGCGTAGCACAAAACGGACTGGATTGGTATGATGCACCAGCGTTACCCAACGAAGTTCAGGAAGAGTATAAGATGATGAGATCTTTGGGGACGATTTTTGAAAAGAGGCATGCAGAGGAATTGGAACGCTTATCCGACCAACTTCTTGCTGTCCCTAGAATCAGTTTTTCTGTATATCAAGATGTTGTTCAGACAGTGGGAAATTCACCAAACTGCCCTTGTCCAATGTCGTATGGACGCTTGGTGAGTAACTCTTCAAAGTGCACGTTATAATAATCAAGCGTTTTCCTTTCAGATAGGACTCATCTCGTTCGGCGGCATGGTCGCTGCAAGAATGATGGAGTCTGCGGAACTGCAAGGGCAGGTGCGAAACCTACTAACGTACACAGCGCTGTTCATCAAAACGAGAATCCGACAGTCATGGAAAGAACACGACCGTAGCTGGGTAAGAGATATTTGCATAGACATTAGCAGTCAATATCGGTATCAAGTAAGGGTCCTTGACTCAGCAGGAGGGACGCTCTTCTCGCCCGGGGGTGTCCTGATCCGATAATTACAGGGTTTGGGGAAGTGAAGAGAGGGGTTGAAGTAGAGGGAATAGACAGATGGAAACATTCAAAATATTGTGTCAAAGAACAATAACAATGACTGAATGGTAATTTCCAGGCGAGTTTCATGGTGCTCGGACAACAAATGCGAGATGACTACGAGAAAGAAACTCACGAGGGACACCGGCTGAAAAGCTGGTCAATAATCGGTGCAGGCGTCATCGCAGTTCTCGTGTGTGGAAGGATAATTTTCAGCTTCAAATAGTAGCTCTGCCGTTTCCCTCTGTAAATAGTGTTCGTATGTACTTTGACACCCTTCAACCCTCGACTTTTTCGTGATCCTCAAACAGTATTCATCATGCTCTCACATAATCTCATTGACTTTTTATTTCTCTGCTTTATTTTTATGCCCCTTGGTCTCTACATGGAACACTTTGTAAGTATCTCTTTGAAACGGTTCTCCTCTCTTCCTTTCACTTTTCGAAATAAACAACAATTTTGATAATAGCCGCACCGAAAGGATGTATCCGGTTTTCCATAACGTCACTTCAGTTTTCTACCCAAATGATTCACACTGACGTGGCATGCCTTCTGACAGTTCTACGACTTCAGCCAATCGATGGTCTCTTTTTTTAGGGAGAGATGACCTTGTTGTGTCCATCTTCTCTTTTCAATTGTTTTGTTTAGAGTGTAAAATGCGAAGCCTTATCGTCGTTTCATCTTTTTTCGATTCTCGTCGTTGCCTTCACAGGCTCCGCCCACTTCTCCCCCCGTATAAGAAGGGTCGGAAGTTGGGTAAGTTTGGCTAGACACCATCATCATGCGTGCTCTTCTTCTCACTTCTGCCGTTCTCTTGGCAATCGCCTTCGTTGAGGCCAAGAAGCAAACGATTACTGTAAAGGGAACGACAATCTGTAATAAGAAGAGAATTCAAGCAGAGGTTACTCTTTGGGAGAAGGATACTCGTGAGTTTTCATTTTTTTGAAATTCGAATTCCCGCCTTCTGTTTCAGTTGACCCAGATGACAAGCTTGCCACGATGACGTCGAGCAAAGAAGGAGAGTTCTCTCTGACTGGATCCGACGATGAGATCACTTCAATCTCCCCATACCTCCTCATCACTCACAACTGCAATGTCAAGAAGCCCGGATGCAAGAGAACTTCCGAGTTCGTGATTCCAAAGGAGAAGATCGGAGGAACCTACGATATGACCTACGTGACTCTCGATATTCTGTCGGCGAAGGACAAGGAGAAGTGCTAGATTCTATTCTGATTCTTTTCTTTTTCTTCTGATAAAATATTTGAAAAACCTTGATTTCGTCTCGACTGACCATGAACTGTAGAGTGAATCTGGGTGGAAATTAGAAGACAAGATGACGTGGGGGGAAACGAGGAAGTAGAGGTGAAGAGAACGCAGTCTCTATGAAACGTCTTCGTGTTCTTGTCTTTTACTAGACAGTAGTGAATAGTTTCTGGGGACAAATGACATGAAATAAACAATAATTGGGGTTTCACTTCAGTGGATTCTGAAAAGTTCAGCAACCTTGTTAGTAGACGAGTTCCTAAACTTGCACACATAACCTCATGGCATACTCTGCAACAAAAATTATTTTAAAAACCCAAACTCTTCGAGATGGGATTGCACGAGTTCTTGGATTGAACTTTCTCTTATTATCGGGGTTCAGGGTCAAATCGACCCCGCAGATTCAGATTCTGAAATCGAAATCAGCAAAATGTACAGGTGATTCAAGTTATGACCTCGCAACTTTGAATCCTATAGTGATATTTGACGTGAAATTCCATCTTCATAAAGGTCTACCTTCAAAATAACTATAGGATTCAACTTTGCGAGGTCATAACTCGAATCACGCGAGAATTCTGTTGATTTTGATTTTAGAATCTGAATCTGCGGGTTCGATTTGACCTTGACCCAGATTATGAGAAAAAGTTCAACCCAAGTACTCGTGCAACCTTCTTGTTAGATACCGTATTACTTCTAATAGACCTGGACTCCTTACCGTCTCTTTGACTAAATGTATCTCGGATCGTGTAACAGTTAAGGAAAATGGCTACCTAACGAAATGTTACTCGTGATGTCTTGAACATCTTACTAGTTGAAGACTTTTTCATAACGTTTGTAGGAACCGAGACAAATTTGGTGAAAGTGACGGAGCAAGTTTTGATCAGGCCGTCTTCAGCTCGCTACCTCGGGGTGTAATAACTTCATACAGGGGAACTTTGAGTGGTTGAAAAATGACTTCCAGGTAGCAGATTTTCCTAAAATATTGTGAATGCATCAAGAAACTCTAGATCTTCATTTTTGTAGTTTATGAAATTTCAACAAAATCAAAATCAAGCCAGTTAGGACGTTGAGAAGTGAGATTCGCAAAAGATGTTAGCACTGACGAACAGAAATTCGGCGACGTGCCACTAAACATCACCTAACTGGATGTTATTCGAAAGTTGTCAACCACAAAATTGCTCAATAAACTCGCGTAACTTCGGGAGAATCAAGTAACTGGAAACCGCCTTTTCGACCCTTCAAAAATGATCACGTTGCACAAATGGGATATTTCTCTGCTACTGTAGGTACCACTCAGAAAGAAACCAAAACATCAATCCTTTATAATCTAAACAATGGTGATACAACCGCATGAAATGGTAAATGTTGCAAAAAGTAACAATGAAAACAGTTTTGAACGCTTTCGGTGACAATAGATACTTGATTATTAGTTAACAATGTCGATGGCGGCATCAGCAGGCTCTCCCTTCGCTTGCAAGAGCTCGACATCCATCTCTGATCCGATGATCGGCACATCTTTGATTTCGTCCCTTTCAATCTCTGATGGTTCTTCTTTCACTAGTTTCTCCTCGGACGGAATTTGTACAGCGAGTGGGGTGAATGGGGGGAATCCGAATGGGAAGAAGGGGAACGGCATGCTTCCAGGTGCCAGGGAGGTTAAGGCAGATGCGAATGGGAACAGGAACGGGTTGATTTGGACTTGGTTATTAGTTGGGCTCGTCTGGAAGCTCATTGCATCGAACTCCGGCGGCGGTGGAGTGTTAGGAGTTGTGCACTTTGGAGAGGAAGACTTCGATGTGCTCTCATCAGTCGAGTAGTCCACAACAGATGATGCTCTTCTTTTTCGGTTTTCCTTATTATCCTTTCGGAATCCCTTGGCGTACGAATTGTGCTCGACCTTCATATCGATCACTCTCTTGTTCTGAAAAGTACAAAGGTTACTTTTCGGGAGCTGCTTGGATTAGAATTCCTACCTGATACGCCGTGACGGCAATAAACTCTGTGTATGGGATTCTGGCGGACGTGACGAGTTGGCTCGAGGAGCTTGGAATGAATGGATTGTTGGATGGCGCTTCGAAGATGGAGATCACTGGGATGTACTTGTGCATCGAGTGCAGTGGGATCATCCATGCGTTATTTGTTTTCAAGTCGTTGGTGATTTTGAGACGATCGAAGCTGATTGTGGTTCCCATCCATTCTCTAGAATCAAGAAACGATTTGAAAATCTGAGAGCGGATGATCTAAAGCTTTGACATTTCTTTGACCAAAAGTATCTAGGTTCTGTTAAAAAATATCAATAAGTGGTCAACTACCTCATCGCTCGCTTTGGCTTCACTTATTATTACAGGTTTTATGGTAACTCATCTACCGATAGAGAAGATGATTCAACCCTTCTTGAGAAATTTCAAGCTCACCTTCCAGTCCGAACTCCATCCGCGTGCCACGCCATCTTCGTCTTCGGCTGCTGATAATCCGCCTTTCCCGACTCTCCCCATTTGCCATTCGAGAACTTGTATCGACTGTCACCAATGAGCTCCATCTGCATCATGATGGCGTAGAGTTTGGTGGGGTCGAGTCCATCGACGACGTACTCCAGTTTGGGGAAGAAATTTCTGCCAGCCTTCGTGACGATCATCTCGTTCGTCTCCGCATCGAACTGCTTCCAGAGCCCATCCTGAAGCGGAGTGAGGCAGAGAGTCACTGGAGTGCACATCTGAAAAAATTGGATGTTTCGGGTGGGGGTTATTGAAAAAAAAGTGAGAAGGAGTGAAAGAATCGCAGAAACTAAATTCAAGAGAAGGATAAGAACTTGAGCGCGGGAAAAATTGAGACACAGATAAGATAGATCAAAAATGAACATTTTACCTGGGTCACAGAGTAGGTCAAAAACAAAGAGTGAAGAGATAAACCTAAAAGAAAGGGTAAGAATAGGAATTTCAGGAAAGCAGAAATGAAATATTTGGAATTTGAAAGCCATGATCAGAAAACAGGGTATCTACCGAATCTAAAACAACTAGAATCCTTGAAACCGAATGGAGAATATTCCAAATGTCGAACATGTGCGACTGAATAACCGTAACACTCTCGCACCCTTATATCGAGAAACTCCGCCTCTGCGTCTGGGTGGCGAAGTGGGCGTGACTTGTCTTTTGGAGTTTGGCGGGAATCTGTAGACCGAACAAAGGCGGTAAACATCAAAGTATGTCTACATTGGTTGTAATTTTTTGGGATGGATGTTACTGTAAAATACAAGGGATTAGAAATGTACACTGTTTTGGGTATGATCGTGAGATAGGGCTCACAAGGAAACGAGTTCGGAGAAGAAGTAAAAACTGACTCCAACTTGTAGATTCGTACTAAACCTCGAGGAGAGTGATAAACGCATCCCAGATGATTTATTCTTATCCTCACTGATCAGTGATACGGTAAGATGACGACGCGATCATAAATGCGACGTTTTATGGACTCTGTGTACAAATCATCAATTGGGTTATTGGTGGTGGAAAAATACGATAATAAAAATTCAGGATTCGCCATTCTTCACTATTATCTGCATAGAAACTGTGGATTCATCGTTGACTTTGTCGAATCCAAACGAAAATCTGAAGAATACGTTGCTAGGGTGTCCGCTAGCTAACCCAGTTATCCCAGAGCCATAAATCATTCAGTATGAAAAAACAAACAGTCGTGTGAGCCCTTATCTCTCCACACTTTGTCCATAAACAACACAAAGAGGTCGAAATTTACAACTCCTTGTAGACAAGATAACAGAAATGAGAAAACCATAGAACCCTCATGCTAAAATAGTCAGCGGAGAACCGAAACGCCTTGATAAAGCGATCCGGAAATCTGTAATAGTGTGCTCTCCCCTCACTTTGAGAGAAAGAATGTTCTTGAAGTGAGGTAAGAAGTGTCTTACGGTATCTCGACAATCCCAAAAACTTGACAATAATACCAAGAAGGGGTGATCGATTCAGAAAGAACGCCCTGGGGAATATGGTCGATGTATGTTCATCAGGTGTGAAGCGGTTTGTTTTGGTCCCGGCTACCACCTAATTAGAGGACACCTCGTCTTTGCACTTCAACAACTAGACACTTATTGTTTTGGTAATAAGCGTGTCTAACCATGGATCGTATCGCGGCTTGACCGGATTAACACGAACGAATCGAAACTTTTAAGAAAGGAGAGAGGCAACAATGGGAAAAGGCTCATGGAGGAAAATATCAATTTTCGAAGAAGATAAAACTGGGAAAAAGACAACTCGTTTATGACGTTCGAACCCCCGCAATGATTTTTCAGGATCTCACTCTAGAGGAGTTCAAAGAAGTCGGGAATTCGAATCCACCGCCGCCGTGATTCCAGTCTTCGGGATTGCGTGATCAACTTCTGAAAGTGAGCCCTCTTACATCATCCATTCTGATTCTCTCTATCGGACGCCGCTCTGTAAAAACGAGCACGCGCACTACCGAGAAGGGCGGCTCTTTTGTATGGTGTTGCATAACACAGTGATGGATATCCGGGGAGGAAGGATACGCTAATAGGTGTAGGGGATTATTACAAATGAAGAACATAGGTTGATACACTGTAAGGTTCGATCATCATTATGTCGTTCAGTTTGCTGAAATTTAGGTGTCTGGAGTGATGAAAATGGAGTTGTCACTAGTTTCCCAGAGTTCACTCGATCTGATTACAGCTTCATCTACTGAGAAATCGCAGAATCTCTTAACTGATTTTCCCTCATGTTCCGGTATGCTCAAAGGGATTAGTGGAGCTCCTGCTGCGCTGTTGATCACCGTTTCCGTTCCATCTTTTGGCATACTGTAACCACAGGTTGTTTTGAAGCACCGACGAAATCTTAATCTGATATTCTAGATTGATGAGAAGGCTGCGGGAGGTTGAGAATCAAACATTTTTCGTTGCTCACTTCGAAAAAACTTTTATGGGTGATAGCTGTCAGCTAACTGTCGATAAATTGCACTTTTTTCTTGAAATCGAAAATCCGAGTTACAGTTTTTGAAGATTTGTTTCGAATACAGAACAAACCGAAAAAAAATTATTTTTCAGTGCAGAAGATTTTGACCAGTTGACAAGTAATTTTTAATGACCCGATTTTTCTGAAAGTTGGTGAATGTCTTGAACAAATTCAGATCTTCGGTTTTTTAGTGGACAACTTTTTTGGGAAATCCCTGTCGAATAGATTATGAAGCAAATAGTGACGCAACTTCGAGTTTCGGATGACTGTAGCGCTGATTTCGAATAGTTTCGAACCTCTTCTCTTTAACGCGTCATAACTTCCTCGACAATGATTATCCAAAAAAGTTGTCAACTACAAAAAAGAGGATTGAGAGTTGCTTAATATACCCACAAAATTTCAAAACAATCGGGTCATTGAAAATTCTTTTTCGACCGGTGAAAGTTGAGAGTTTTGATCTGAAAAAATGCCCATTTTTTCTGCAAGTACTGTGAATGTCTTGAGGTAGTTTATATGAAACTTCGCATCCCATGGGTTTTCATTCGCAGAGTTTGTGTCTCCCGATTATGTTCAGCTACTCCAGAAATTCCATACATTTTTTGGTCCGAATCCCCAAATAGATCAAAGAGAGAAGAGAGAGATCACCCATGTTCATCCGGTCCGCATTCAGTTGCATCAGTGGACACAACCAGAGCCGTGTAGATTGATTGAGTTGTCATCGGAGATTTTATCAAAGAGGCGACTATGATAACCAAGCGGAACGTGGTCCTTTTTGGACGGATGCGCTTGTTTGTGTCCTAATCGGAAGTGGCGCTGTATGGTGTCTTTGAACTTTTGAATCTCAAGTTGCTTTCAGTTTATAGCTTAGTCAGAAAATCTCGCAACCGGTCTCCTTTTTTCCCCTTTCAGTTATCCCAAGCCATAAAACACCCTAACTGACACGATTATTTAGTCAGTCTCCACACTTTGGCACCCGTAAATAGTCCATGAAAGGAAACCGATAGAAATCAAGATTTCCCGGAGAGCTTCGATTTTTTTGTTCTCTAGAAGTGACAAATTTTACAATGGTGTCCCTAAATCAGGTGGTCGATAAACAATCTTTTGCGATTTATGACAGTTTCCTTCTGCGGTTGGTAAAAACTGATCGAGAGGTGATAGGGGTTTACAATCACAGATAACGGAGGGTCACTCGGAAAAGGTGATGGTGGCCGGAAGAAGTACAGTAATCCAGAAGATTTGTAGTTAAAAGTACGATTAATTCGAGAGCTTGCTTGTCTGGAATCCGGTTCAATCAATTCAATCTTTATAGATTTTGAACTACAGTACTCTCCAGATTCACCTCCATGTCTTCCGTTCGTGTCCCGGCAAATGTGCACCCCACACCTGCAATTTGGTGTCGCTGATCGGCAGAATCAAAGAATTCACACCTATTATATAGAGAAGAGTTTTCAAACAAAAAGATCGAAAGATCTTGATTCCTGCAGCAGATATCGAAAAGTGGTCGAAAAAAAATTATGGATTCATAAGAGCAATTTTTACAGTTCACTTCTTCAAAACGACTAAATATGGATCACATTATCTATTTCAACTTTCAAACCCCATAAAAATAGTAATAGCACATGTGCTTCTATTACAGGTTTTACGGTACTTCCAGTCCAAATTCGCGGCGCCAATTGAAAGTAATTTTTTATTGAAATTGACATTTAGAACCTGTAGTACAGAAACTGAGATAAATTTGGTTAAAGGAACGGTACCAGTTTTCTATGTGTCGCAAAACCTTGAGCAGTTTTTTGCCTCTCTCTCTTCACTTTGAAGAAGACATTTATCTTGGTTCAAGAATCTGTAAAGCTACTTGAATTTTTTTGTGCGATGCAGATGCAACACTGCCACAGGTTATTTCACGGTAAGTCATTCTTCATGGTGTCGAAATCTGAGTTTCAATTGCATGGCTAACTTTGTGACATCATCATAAACTTCCGACGACGTCGGCTGTCTGTGTTGTAAAACTGAGCCGCGGCATGTCTGGCGCACTGATGGGCGGCACGTTTTATGTGGTTACATAAGTGAAAACGGGCGGATCATTGGGTGGAAGGGTTTGTTACCTTACGGTACTAGTAGAAGATATTAGGATAATGTTTGTATAGAGTAACAAGTAATGGTTAGTATTGTTAGTAGTTTTGAGGTAGCATTGGGTAACCAGTCTAGGGTATCAAAAAGGTTCTGCACTTCGATATCGTCTGAGTTATGTCTGCGTTTCAAAAAGGACTGGAACAAACACTGACACCGATAATAGTTTATTATGAAAAGTTGAAGAGATTTATCCTGAAGTTTCGAACAGTGCATGAACAAGTGAGATATACCCGAGACAAAATATCGATACAAATTTACAATCTCAAACTACATTGATCTCAGGCTCAATCTCTTCCTTCTTGGTCTCCTCTACCTTGATTGGTGTTTGAGGAGGAAACGAATGAGGAGAAAAATAAGGGAATCCGAGAGGGAATGGGAATGGATTTGGGGGAAGAGCTCCTGGCGGGAACTGAGAGAAGAATGGGAGTGTGTAGAGGAAGGGATTCATTTGTGGGAAATGGGGATTCGAGAATATTTGAGGTGAGAATCGAGGGATCATTGGCGGGGATACAGAGGATGACTGACGAGCAGATTTCTTCGGTTGAGGGGAGGAGACTTGAGATGAACTTTCATCAGTTGTCGAATCATCGACAGACGGTGAACTTCTCTTCCGATCGCCTTGACCTCCTTCTCTGAATCCCTTGGCAAATGGGTTGAACTGGATTTTGAGTTTGATGACGGCGTCGTTCTGGAAAGGTGCGAATAGATGGTCAACCAAGGTTGTGTTTTGGGTGATAATTCGAGGAACACGTGTGCTAATGCGACAACAAAGTTATCGAGATATGCATCATGGTTGTCTGAGGGTGTTACCTGGTAGGCTGTGACTGCGATGAATTCTGTGTAGTCGAATCGGACAGAGGTGACGAGACTAGTCGACGGTTGAGGGATGCTCATGGGGGACTCGGATTGGCTTTCGAAGATTGAAAGGACGGGGGTGTACTTATGCATGGAGTGGAGGAAAATCTAGAAGGAATGTTTGTTTTACGAATACGAAGACTGTGATTCTTACCATCGATGCATTTGTGGAATCGATGCTGTTGGTGATTTTGACTCTATCAAAGCACACAGGATTCGCCATCCAGTCTCTGGAAGGATTTTCAGTTAATTGAAGAACCGAAACTCATCAAACTTACTTTCCACTCCTCACTCCATCTGGATGCCACAACTTCTTTGGCTCCCGATGCTGCTCGGCCTTCCCAGACTTGACCCATTCTCCGGCACTGAATTTGTATCGGCAGTCGTCAGAGTGTTCCAGATGAATCATCATTGCGTATAGCTTGTTTGGCACCAGCCCTCGGACTACATACTCCAGCTTCGGAAACATTTTTCTCCCCAGTTTAGTGACAATCATTTCGTTTTTGTGAGAATGAAACAGTCTCCACAGTCTGTCTTGATCTTCTCGGAGGGAAACTTGAACTGACATGTTGGCACTGAAAAGTGTTTGTTACTAAAATAGGTTTGAAAGAAAAAGTGAGAAAAGTCGAAATGTAGCGCAATGTGTTGAGCCGTATGGTCTTCCATCACACATCATCACCCCTTCTCTACAGTACGCCTCCCTGTGGGCGGAGTCTGGAGAAAAGAGAGAGAGAGAGAGAGGATACCGACTGATGGGCGTGGTTTTTGGGAAGTCAGCGGAAAGTTGTCGAAAACTGAAGTGAGAGAATAATTTTTTTCGGGAGTTCGTGTGAAGTTGTTCTTCCAAAATTTGATTCAGAACTCAGACTGGGCTACTATATGAAACATTTGTTTGAGGAGCTCAGAACAAATCCAAAATATTAACGAGACAAAATATTCAGAAACCAAATTATCGTAAAGCCTGTGATAGAGGTACACCTTTTACAGTCACTTTGAGCAAACTTATCTTGGTTCCTACAGCAGAAATGAAAACAAGTGAAAACTACAGTGTTGTTCAAGCTTTTGCTTGCTGTGAAATTCTTAAAAGCTACAGTAAGATGAGGGACTCTAACCCAGAAGAACCTCGAAATCCTAACAAGTGAGAGATATCCATATTTTTGATGATTTATCCTTGTCCTTATCAGACAGTGGAATATCGTAGAAATTGATCGTCAAATTGTCATAAACGCGTCGTTTTATGGACTCTGCGTACAAATCAAGTGGGTTATTGTTGTTGATGAAAAATCATAAAAATTCTGGACTTGTCGTCCACGATAATCCGCATAAAGACTGTAAATTCGTCAACACTCTATTGTCTCAAAAATATGAGATAAGGAAAATGGAAATGGGAGGGAATCACTCATGTCAGTGTGGCGGCTGGTTCAAAAGCACTTGCACTGAATTTATCTTATCTTCGCCCTCTGCTCATAGTAACCTTGAAATAGAAATAGGGTTGTTTGATTGGAAAAATAGGGGATATTGATTCAGAAATTTCGCGAAACCTGAGATGTATACTATTGGAAATTTTTGAATTCGAATGTATTGAGTAGTAGTTTCAGGTTTTTAGGACTTCAAGCAAAACTCCACTGCCCTCCTGAACACTTTAGAAGAGTCAATCTTAGTCGCCAATTGTCGGGATTGCGCGAATCCGTTCCGAAAACGAGTCTGTTGGCGTGTTACATCATCATAAACCGTCCGATCGGTAGCAGCTGTGAAGTGAGCAGCGGTGTTTCTGGCGTACTTCGGGGTGCGGCTCTTTTTCATGGGGTTGCATAATAAAAATGATAGATATAGAGAGGGGAATGGGAGTATGTCGGAAGGTGATTGTGCAACTCTTGGTTAGGTCGTTAAATTCTGATATCAGCATACTGGAGAGCTTCAAAATTATTCATTTTGCAAAACTAATATTTGATAGGACCAGTTGACAGCTACTTGTCAATACCCTATACCTTTTCCAATGACTACTACTCGTGCTCGGCCTACTCCTTCAAAAAATAAATTACAAAAAGTTATTTCTCTAATCCTGATCCAATCTTCTAATGAGGACCACCCGCTGTTGTGACTTTTTCCTTTTCTTCACATCTTCCGCTTGTCCGTGTCACTTTTTGTGCCGACATTCTCTTTTGACGAGTCCTGTAACAGTAGGTGGATTGGAAACTCCACGAGCTTCAATGCTCCAATTCTCGGATGAGATACCGACTTGTTGTTACGAAATTAGTCTTATTCACAGTCAACTTCCATTTCCTCTATTAAGAAATACGGATGTTTCTTTCCTGTTCACCAAGTTGATTCCTAATTGCGTCACACGGCACAGCATGAGTCGTGTAGATTGATTGGCTTGTCATCGGAGATTTTATCAAAGAAGGACTATGATAACCAAGCGGAACGGGGTATTTTTGTTACGGATGCGCTTATTTGTGACGAGTTGGGTAATCGGAAGGTTGTTTGTAGGGAGAGGCAGGGATGTTTCTACTAGAAAATTTTCTGAAATTTTAGTTGTGAAATCAAAATCATCTATTTTTAGGATGTCACATCTCCCGTAAAATTTCGAGTGTATTCAGAGGGTTCCTCGAGTGATTCGAGCGAAGAAATCCGGATCTCTCTAATTTTTCATCTTCGGATTTTACACGTGATGAATTTGCCCGTGTAATTTTACTTCGACGCCCTAAATAGTCACGTCATATTAGTATCAGTAGTTCCGGCGGCCTCTGACCTCGCGGATGACCTCGGGCTGCCTTTGCCACGTTTTCCGCCATGCAGAAAAAGTTTAAAGTACAAGCGGAGAGTTGAGAACAATCAGTCCTCGTTCTCCCACTCTCCTTCTTCTCCCGAATCGAAAATTTCTGGAGTGGATATGTTTTATGGATGGTCAGTTTTGGTTTTGAAGATCTTTCAAAAGAAATATCGTTGTAGATTTTCTATTGCCGCGGAATCTCGATTGGTGGCCAACTCCGGGAAACCTGGCTTCAATGACATTGGCGCCTTTGCAATATATTTCGAAAATCATCGTCTGTCAGCTCTCGTTTTTCCCCTCTCTCTCTTGATTATGCGAAGTGACCGTGGGTCGTTAGTATACCTCTCTGAATCTCAGTTCAATATTTTGAGTTTTTTTTTTCTGAAATTGTCCCTCTCATCGGCATTCTAGTGTCATGTCTCAACCGGTCTCTCAGAGGTGAAGCATCTATCGGACAGCGGATCCTCGTAGCAGGCGAAAGCCCGCCGGATGGCACTGAGTGTCCTAGTTCCTCCTGAGCCACTAAGAATCTTAATTTTCATTCTGAAATTGTGAACTTTTTCTGAAATTGTCCCTCTCATCGGCATTCTAGTGTCATGTCTCAACCGCTCTCTCAGAGGTGAAGCATCTATCGGACAGCGGATCCTCGTAGCAGGCGAAAGCCCGCCGGATGGCACTGAGTGTCCTAGTTCCTCCTAAACCACCTAAGAATCTTAATTTTCATTCTGAAATTGTGAACTTTTTTCTGAAATTGTCCCTCTCATCGGCATTCTAGTGTCATGTCCCAACCGGTCTCTCAGAGGTGAAGCATCTATCGGACAGCGGATCCTCGTAGCAGGCGAAAGCCCGCCGGATGGCACTGAGTGTCCTAGTTCCTCCTAAACCACCTAAGAATCTTAATTTTCATTCTGAAATTGTGAACTTTTTTCTGAAATTGTCCCTCTCATCGGCATTCTAGTGTCATGTCCCAACCGGTCTCTCAGAGGTGAAGCATCTATCGGACAGCGGATCCTCGTAGCAGGCGAAAGCCCGCCGGATGGCACTGAGTGTCCTAGTTCCTCTTGAGCCACCTAAGAATCTGAATTTTCATTCTGAAATTGTGAACTTTCTCTGAAATTGTCCCTCTCATCGGCATTCTAGTGTCATGTCCCAACCGGTCTCTCAGAGGTGAAGCATCTATCGGACAGCGGATCCTCGTAGCAGGCGAAAGCCCGCCGGATGGCACTGAGTGTCCTAGTTCCTCCTGAGCCACTAAGAATCTTAATTTTCATTCTGAAATTGTGAACTTTTTCTGAAATTGTCCCTCTCATCGGCATTCTAGTGTCATGTCCCAACCGGTCTCTCAGAGGTGAAGCATCTATCGGACAGCGGATCCTCGTAGCAGGCGAAAGCCCGCCGGATGGCACTGAGTGTCCTAGTTCCTCCTGAGCCACTAAGAATCTTAATTTTCATTCTGAAATTGTGAACTTTTTCTGAAATTGTCCCTCTCATTGGCATTTGGTGTCATGTCCCAACCGGTCATTCAGAGGTGATGCATCGATAAGACAGCAGATCCTCGTATCAGGCGAAAGCCCGCCGGATGGCACTGAGTGTCCTAGTTCCCTTCGTAAAAGTTTTCTAGAATTTTAATTCATGTTATTGCCCTTTTCTTTCTATTCTTGATATTTCTTCATTGTCTTCTTTCAGTGTATTATCAAACGCGCCCCAGGATCACAATAAAAGTTTCAAGTACTGGGGCGCGTTTGGATTCCTGTGTTCTTGTCTCCATAATAGTGTGCTGAGAATTCAGACGGTCATATTTCGAAAATGCTGAGAAAAAACACTGTACAATGAAAAGAATCATACAACTGTAAAGAAAGCATATCCTGATAAATATAATATTCCGTAGAGCCCTCTCGGCATTTCTATGAATCCCTCCTAACAAGCAAGATTTTTCTAGATGATCCTTGAGAATTTTCTGGAAACTTGCTCACTAGTACTTTTCATCACGCTGAAAACGATGAGAAAAAGATTTTGACCAGGACCTGATTTTGAGCTTCCGGTGAGTTTGGGGCAGATAATTTTTTTCTCATCGTTTTCAGCATGTCAAAAAGTACTAGTGAGCAAGTTTCCAGATAATTCTCAAAGATCATCTCAAAAAAGCTTGCTTGTAAGCACACACATCGGCTCTCTTGAAGTTTCGTTAATAACAACGAGACACTTTACACCAGCCTTCTTTCGAATTCAAATCTATTACCAATCACTTTTTGACGACGTCATCATAAAATTACACAAATGATGTGTCACCTTCTCTCTCGCAACAGTACTACTACAACTCTCCGAGCGCCCATTCATTTTGCATTTTGTTCTTCCCCTCCTCTCTCTCTCTTTGCTCTCCTTCTCTCTCAAAGAACTGTCGGTTGATTAGCAATGTGTTTATGGTCAAAGCCGAGTTTGAAGTGCGTGCCTAGATTTGCATAACACGCGAATCTATTCAAGGAGAGCCGCCGCCCGATTTCGTTTTACGTGTATAGTAGACAGGCGACCCATGTTCGATCAGTTAGTGCAGTTGTTTCAAAGTGCTTCTTGCCACTTGAGATTCGTTTGCACCAGTGTATCTCAGAACAAACGGTGCGAGTGGCTGTTGGGCTATTTCGAGGTTACTTTTTACAAGTTACTCATTTCGTTTGACACATTTTTCTACCTCCTTTAGTTTGTTATTCAAAATTTCATTTACAGGTTCTTAAGCAAAATAAATTCAGTTGTTTCTCAGTTACAATCTCACCCTTGGCATATCTACTCCTACCATTTTTCTCTTTGCCAGCGACAAAAAAGCAGGTAAAGCGTGAAACTAGGGAAGTTAGCAATCAGTAAAGATGTTCATGCTTGTTCAGTTGAGTGAAATGTTTGCTCAGCGGATTAGGAACTTTTCAATCATCATTTGTTCACTCCCGGTTAACAGTGGGTTTAGGGGAAGTTCTAGCGTGCTTCTGGGATTTCCGGTGACCCCGATTTCGTTTTAAAATTGTGTATGTTTATGTTCAGTTGGTGTTCAAAATGTTACATTTTAATGTGGGTGTTCGAAATTTCGATTAAAAAACTTAATTGAGAAAATGAAGATTACTGTATGTCACATGGTTCCTTTTTGCGTGATGTGTTTGCGTACCTATTGCACCGCCTATTTGAACTTTGGCGGGCTTCTTTTTTCATTTCCATTCAGTTTCAGCTCGTAAAACTGTTCAATTTTGCCCAACTTTCCGATAGTTTTTCCAGCTTTTTCGATCATAAAAGTCATGAAACAGCTGGTTGAAAGTTGCTTGCGACCGAAACACGCGCCTGTTTTTCACACTGTTCCACATTTCGGGTTATCTTCACCACAACATCTAGCCACCACTCTTCTGAGAGACCGCTCGCTTCTTGTGTCCTCCATCTCGTATTGAAAAACTTCAAAGATTATAGTTTTTGGTGGTTTCCCCCTATTCGATTACTCAATTGAAATCAGATACTTCTTGCCAACCGCATGCTTCCTAGGTTTCCGATTGTGTCATGTTTTTTGTTAGATTCTCAAAAAGGATTCCTTTTCAGAGTTTTGAACGAATACTTCTATACAATAATAGCGGCAAGCGATAATCTACGAAAATGACGGATTCGCAAAGGTATGGAGCATGAAAATTGCATTCAATTATGTTATTGCCTCCATTTTGTAACTTTTCTTTTTCATTATTTGGTTTTGCCAGCAATAGTCTGGGAAGATAGGAAAGACGATATGAATTCCTCTCCTTCAACTGAAGTATCGTGCCTTGCACTGATGACAGATGTTGAAAATAATTTTCAAACAAACCTTAGTCGGTGCTCTGACTGAGTCACTTTGTCCATCTGCCACATTGCGAATTTGACTTATATGTCTCCTTTTTTAATATTTCATATTTTTAGTACTCAAATGACCCGCGGAAGGATTTCGAAACGAAACAAGAGTACCGCCTCGGTCGGCAGCAAGAAGAATCGAGCACAATCGATCACGTCCATCAAGTTTCATCCGAATGTTGTAAGTGAATGAATTAGGTTGTAGCGTTCGAATTTGATTTTGTAGGACGGATTCAGTACCTTCATAGTGGCTGTGTCCAGGTTGGGAAAGAACAACCACGAATTCACGTGGCACGATCTCAGAAAGGTGTATCATAAGGAGACTCAGCGTCAGCTTACAGCTGAAGAACTCAACGCAATTTTCTCGGTGAAAAATCTGACAAAGTGAGGATGTTCTCGAAGTGACTTCCAAAGCTTCAATTTTAGGAGAGAAATCTTCGAGCTTCCAAGCGTCAAGCGCTTCATGGTCTCAATGGACGGAAGTATGATGTGCAGATTCCGTTTGATTGCGGAACCGGAACAATGGCAACACGAAGATGACGAGATTCCACCATTGATGTCTACATCTGTCGAAAGCGATGGTAGCTTTCAGTTATTCAGATAATTGTATTATTATATCTTCCAGTTGGGACACAGACAACATGTTCTCCAGCTCACTCGGAGGTTGTCTCTCCGATGAGATCTGACGAGAAATCAATCGAAATCTCCACAGACTGTGATGACAAGGCAGGCGGACCAACATCTGATCTTAGCAAGTCTGATAACTCGCCATCGCAAAGATCTCTTGTCCCACAATCTTCCATGACTGACGATGAAGGATGGGTTTCCGGAAGAGAGGTGAGCTTGCGTTTCGTGAGCATCGATTAACGATGCAACATTTTCATCAGAAATACTTCAAATTACAGACTCGTTCCGATAATTCCTCGCCGGTTGGAGATCATGTCGACAAGGACGAAATTGATGGTGGATCTAAAATGGAATTGGACGACGATGTGTTCGAAGCAGAAAACCGAATTGCAGCTGGTAGTGACTCTCTTGTCACAGATGTGATGGTTGTCGAGAACGCAACCGTCGAAGAGAACTTCCGGATCGCGGAAACATCCTACGTCGCCCCACTTGTGATGACTGAATCTATCAGTGCTGCATTTGAAGCAGTATTGCAAACAGCTGCACATGCCACGGCAACAGTTCCTGAAGCACAGTGAGTATTCAAAACTTTTTGACAAATAGTTTCTTGGCGTCTTGCTAGTTTAATCTTCATGCATGATCTCTCGTAACACTTTCCATTTCAGAAACGCGTCGGGATACGCGAAAGTGCATGCGGCGCCGCGCAAAGTTTCATCGCCTCCTGTGCCTGCCGAGAGAACAACTGTGGTGACCGACGATTTCACCACAGGGCGGCCAATCAAGAAACTGATCGAGAAGTTTGACACTGGCGTCAACTTCGCCGAGCACGAAAGAAGAGACGGTTCTCCCTCGAAGTCGATTCCCGCTCAAGTTCTTGAAGAAATTAGGGAGACTGAACAGAAAGTGGATCAAGTGTTTGCTTCAACCAAAGCTGAAGAGCACGAGGAGGCTGAAGTGACAAATGTCATATTCAGAAGCACGTCAACTCACAGTAGCATCATCGCCAACGGGAAAGAGCAACTCGCAGAGTTCGTCGCCGAACAAGAAGCGAAAAAACATAAACCAGATGTCACTCCAGCTAAAGTAGCGAACACAACTGCGGAAGAGACCGAGAGCGCATTCTGTGCGAAGGAGCAGTCGTCAATGTCGTCGTTGGATCAACAATATTTTGATGCGAAGACCAAACACAATGAAGATCTTTTCGCAGAGGTAAAATCATCTTCAGTTTTCTCAATTTATTAGTTCTTTCCAGCTCGGTGTTAACGATGCGGATGGATTCCAGTTGAAAACTGTCAGCAGCAACGAAAGTGGGCCAGCTTCATCAGAAATCATTACAGTCATTGAATCTCCCCCCTCGAAAGCTATGGAGGGAAGAAAACGAGAGGACTCAGTTGAGGTGCGTCGTATAAAAATGTGAAAATTTATATTATCATTTTTCAGAGTGATGCTGATGTCCCATATTCTCTGTGCAGTGAAGACGAAGCAGAACCGATGACTATGATCGAAAAATCCATGAAAGTATCGCAGAGTGCTGAGCAACTGGCCACACCGAAAGATGACCACAGAGCAAAGACAGTAGTTGTCAACGTCGAGCTAGATGCCAAAGCGAAGCGAGAGCCCATCGATACGAACGCTTCTATCAAAGATCGGATTGCAGCATTGCAAGCTATTTCCGCAAATAAGCAAGTCCCAATCGCCAGAATCGATAGTGTTGACGACAAAGAGAAGGAAATACTGGTCTTGAGTAGATCTGAAGAGCTGCCACACATGGTGCTGGAAGCCCGACCATCTTCTCAAGTTGTAAGTTTCATAAAGTGTATTGCCGAGTAAATGTTCGGATATTTCAGGCTGGAGCTATCCGCCGTCGACATGTGAGATTCATGCGCGGATGCTGCGTTGTTCAATAACTACCACGCGACAATTATCATCGTACATTTTCTCCTCATTCAAACACGTGTCAAGTGCTATTTGGTGCTCTACCCCTACTTTAAAAATCCCCTCTGTAAATGATCGCTTCATCACTATTTTTTACCTTTATAACTTTTTATGTTTGCAGAGACAATCGAAGATCCGTTCTCTGCTTGTTATAAGTTCCTCTCCCTCTCTCTCTTTCTGAACCAACCAATATTCTTAACGTATAATTACTCCCCGAAAAGACATTGTGTCCGGTTTGAAAACGGTTTGTTCTCTCTAGTTCGCTTCCCAGTGTTCTCACTGTAGGTGAGAACTCTAAACTAGATAAACGCAACTGCCGCCTAATCCCCAAAAACTCACACAAGTGTTCCTGACTTCCATTTTTTTTATAACTCCACTGCCCTCAAAACTAATTTCGTCGTTATCTTTGTTGTTGTTGAACCGAGAATATTATGATGAAATTAATTTTTATTGTGCGTTGACTTGAACTATGACAGCTTTATTTGATTCTATGAAAGTAATTAGCACAAATCAACGTCCTTGCACGCCTTTTCCGGGGCTTCCTTGTTCTCGATGTCTTTCTTCAACTCCTTCTTGACCTTCTTCAATTCCTCTTCACATTCGTGATGGAGTGGGAGGAGCATCGTCCAGCAGAGAGTTCCAATGTTAACATCGAGCCATGCATCAAGATCATCGTCTCCAACTTTCTCTCCTCCCTGGAAATTGAAGATCGAGATATCAGCGAGAAACCGGTAAACTCACATCAACAAGAGCCTTGCAGACATCACAGAAGGCTCCATGATGCTTCTTCAAGTTCAATGGGTTCGGAGGAGAGGCGAGGAATGGAGAAATGGCGAGGAGAACGAGAAAAAGTATAGGGAGAACACGAGCCATTCTGAAAATAAGTTTCGTGAGGAATCGCATAAAAGTCGTCATGAAAAATTTTGATATCGAATTCGATTTCGATCGAAAATGAAAAATTGCGACGGAGAAGGAAGTTTAGGAATGAATGATAAGGGAGCTCGCTTAAATAGCGAAAGATCAAAGGACATTCTAGAATACACCCAACCGTTCACACATCAGATGACACTTTTCCGCTCTAGAAAATAGGGTCTTTCGAAGGATTATATTCCGTTCATCCTCCTCTGATAGTTATCAGTCGACTGAAAACGCACGAGGTTGTCGACAATCTTCCTGATTTCTTGATCAACTAACTGATAACAGTTCGAAGCAAAATCGACACTTTTTTCTGTGAAGGAGTAATTGAAATAATTTATGCTACAGGACGAATAAATAAAACGCAAAAAAATCAACAGCTTGGGGCGAATTCTACAAATAATTATCTCTGGAACGGTGAACATTCTCAGTGGACGGTGGTGTCGTTCTTGGTGAGAGCTTCCCATGCGATTTGACGGTATCTGCAAATTGGACAATGAATTTTAAAAACTTCAAAACAAATTGTTTACCTTTTCAGCTGCTGCACTGGCTCATTCGACGATGTGACTCCTCTCCCAACGATGATGATGTCGTTCTGTTGAACGTCGATCGCTTGATCGACTCCTCTCCATTGCTGGCCAGCCGAATCGGTCTTAGCATCGAGATTGACTCCTGGAGTCCAATTCAAGAGATCCGAGCACGCGGAGACTCTGGTTTGAGTAATGAATCCTGATACAACATCTCGGTTATCATTCGCGATTTCGATAGCACTTTCAGTATATCCATTCAATGCGGTCAGCGATCCTTTGGTACTCAATTGAGCGATGAGAAGAATCCCACTGAGTCTGTAAGCTGGATCCACAGCCAGCTTCCGGAAAACACCTGCGATGCTGTCCTCTCCTTGAACAGCATGTACGGTCACCACATCAGCCCAACTGGCAATCTTCTGCGCTCCAGTGAGTTGAAGGAGATTCGTGTTTCCAGTGTCTCCAAACTTCCGATCTTCGAAGATGATAAAGTCCAAGTCATTGGCCAGTGTCACCAGCTTCTTCGTGAACTCTTCATTGAAATCGGTGATTGCGTCGGCGTGCAATTTGATGGCCAAAACGAATGGTCCCGCGAGTTCAACCATCTGAAGTACTTGGTCTACAGTGGTGTAGTCGATGGCAAGGCACAAATTGGACTTTTTATTCTTCATGATAGATATGATTTTCCTGTTGAGAGCCGAGTCAGTAAGAGATTCTCGTTCCGTTAGTGGAGTGCGTGAGACATCAACGTATGGGAGGTTGCTCAGATTTTCGAGCTCATTATCGATGGACACTTTGACAGGATTTGTATAGCTCAGATTGAGGGCCGAAACGATTCCACGCCATTGGTCCTCAGAAATAGATCCATTTGAGAATAGGAACGTGAGGACTGTGTTCATATCGAGAAGACTGTGAAGAGTGACTCCAGCATCTTGCAGCTTCTTGGCTCCTCCTTGCTCTCTGTCGAGAATGCAGAACACATCGGACGCGACGAGGGACTCAGCATGCAAGTTTTTGAGAACGTCCAGAATACTTCCTCCAGTGGTGACGACGTCTTCAATGAGAACCAGCTGGTCATTTGGCTGATAGAGGCCTTCGATGAGCTTCTTGGTTCCATACGATTTCGCTTCTTTTCGCACAATGAGCAGTGGCTTCTTCAGGAATTGACCAGCAGCGACAGACGCGTATGGAAGAGCCGCATAAGGGATTCCGAGAACGCCAGTGTATTGGACCTCGCTGCTTTCGATTTGTTTGGAGATTGCTTCAGAAATAAGCATCTGAAAAATGTGATTTTAACTTGCCATCAATGTAAAACAGAAACTTACCAACAACTCTGGATGTCCGAAGCATTCACGAAGATCAATATAAATTGGAGAAATTTGTCCTGACTTGAGCTGAAACTCTCCAAACTTGAAAACTCCAGCCTTGAGCATCTGGCGGAGCAGATTTCTCTTGAGGGCACCATTTCGAGTGTTTTCGGTCAGCGCGCTCATTTTCTCTGGAATAAAAAGGTTGTGTACAATTATCGAGGTAGTAATAAAGAAAAAAGTGGTAGAGTAGCTTTGAAAGTTAGAGGCGATAAGAATGGAGATAACAAAAGACAAAGGAAAGAAGAGAAACTGTAGTGGTAGGACGTCATGATAACAAGTTTGAAAAAGGCGACGAGTAGCAAAATTGTAGACAAAGAAATAGTTGATAACAAAATCGTTTATCGAGATGTTTCGTCGTTCAAGCTGAGAAAATTTTAAAAACCTTTTTTGAAAAAAACGATATTAAACGAGAGTCTGCAAAATCTCATGTGTTGAAGGAGAGACGCAGAGAAAGTTGCGTAACGTTCGATGCATCGGCTGCATCTGGTCGCAATCACGGTAGACGGCGGTAGTTTAAAATTGAGTTTCTGAACTTGAGTTATCAAACTTTTTCAGAAATTCAAACTTGAGCGTTAGTTTTGATTCAATGCTGAACGAAATTGATTGGAACCCGACGAATAAAGAGATCCTTTTCGAATCTGCCTGTGAATGTTTTTTAACAGACTTCAACACAGCTGTTCCTAACTTCTACTTCCAGGTTTCCGAATCGCATCCTTCGCTTCTGAAAATTCCCATATCACCAGGACGTCTTCTTCCAACTCAGAACTTCATGCAACATTTCACTTCCTCCTTCCCAACTTTCCTCCTATTGCGCGTTCAGTGATGCATTGTCAAATTATGAGTGGAGTGACGCGGTGTGCTCACTTATTGCTCTCGTTTTCCCTATTTTTTTGAGTCCGAAATGGGAAGACATAAGCAACACATACACTCACAATTTTCGCAATTTACTAAATTGAGTGTAGTGTGAGTGCGTGCGGGTGACGAAGCGGGGGGAAAAAACGAAACAGAAGCAAAAAAAAGAGACGACTTTTTTCTCATCCCCATGGATGATGACAACGCACTAGTTTTAACCTCTAAAATTCATTTTGAAGTTTGAAAATTGGTTTTTTCTCCGACATTCCTTCTTGGCGAACTCCGAGAGCATCAAAAACCCAAGTGACAGATCGTTCTGTTTCGGTTGAACGAGCTTGAGTAGACTTCTTCTCTAATCCCTTCCATACCAAAGAATTCCAAAAGGTTTTTTTTTTCTTTTCAGATCTATGATCTTTTTCGTGGTTCTTGTGGTTCAAAGGTTTTAGTCTCTTTTTCTTTTTCTAGGATAGAATTCATTTGTTTCGTGGTATTTTTTGGAGAATATGTGAGGTATGCATTCTTTTAGTTGTCATGGGACGAGTAAGACTTAGAAAAACAAATTCCGATGGATTGAGCTGAATCTGAAACATCTACAAGCTAATAAGTTTTCTGAGTCTTATCATTTTTCAAAAACGGAGACAATCTTTTTAAACCAAAATTTCCAGTTGCATACAGTACCGTGCAGGAAAAGTTTACCGTATTCAGCAGATTGAAAAACTGTAAACTTTGAGCTACAAAAGTGAAGATCTAGAGTTGCCCAATACACACCAACCGGTTTTCAAAAAACTCGAATAGTTGGGAATTCCCTTTTCAAGTTTTCAAAGTTGAACATTTTCAAATTGTCTACCGTAGTGTAGGTTACTTTATAAAACACAAGACGCTTGACATTATTTCGGTCAAATTCAGCTGAGATAACGGAGTTTTAACAGTTTCACCGATGACAATCTCTCAAGGCTTCATTCTTCTCGCATTCCCAGAACCCCTGCCCCTTCCAAGAACTCTCATTCTTCTCCTCTCTCCGATTGTCCATCTAGGTACCTTATTATTATTTCTTCGAAAATCTCTCCCCCAGGCTCCACGCCCCTATAATTGCATATTCGTCCAATGTTTTATTGCCTTTCTTTTTCCTTCTGCTCTTCCTCTCCCCCAATTTCCACCCACATCTTCTTCTTGTCTCCCCACGTCATGTACTAATTATCCCCCGCTCGCGGGTTTTTTTTCGGGGATGGAAATCTGATAAACATATGCGTAGTCAGTTTTTCATATCCACATTGTATTGTTTTCCCTCTGGAACACCAATCAGGCTCTCCAATTAAACCTCGTTAATTCCCAGCCATCCTGTTTTGATCTTATGAATTCCAAGTTCTCCACCCCCTCACAAGTGAAATGTGATCTTGACAAGTTAGTTTTCCATCTCCTTTTTCTTCAACTGACGAATCACTCCAACGAGTACAGCACACAAGTGGTGTTCTTCTGAAAAAGGGAACCGATTAGGTTGTTGACTTGAAAGCGAAGGGAAGAAAAGTGATGGACGCGTGGCAGGGGAAAAAAGGAAGAGAAGCGGTTTGATTAGATAAGTCAACAAGCCCCCGAGAAAAGATGATGTGACTCTTCTACTCATCTTGCTTTCCTCTCTCATACCACTTCTCGTTTTTCCTCTTGTTTTCATTTCAGAAGGCTCTTCTTGCTCAATAATGTGTCCTTTTCTCATTCTATGGTTCTTCTCTTGTTTTCTATCTCTGGTTTTAAGTTGATTTTGAGGGTGGTAGAGAGATTTGAGAGGATCAGAGAGATGAGTTGGAATTTGTTGGTAGAGCATCACTCGAAGTTCTAGGGTACTCAAAAAGAGATTTTGAAAACTTGTGTTTTCGGGAAACTTGTAATTGTCAACTACAAAAAAAATATCTAGATGTGCTTGATACACCCACAAATTTTCAGAAAAATCGAGTCATTGGAAGTTATTTTTCAACTCCTCAAAGTTGACCTTTTTGTACTAAAAACTATCAAAGTTCATACTTTTTTGGTCAGCACTGTACAAGTTTATCCCGTTTTCTGGATTCGTTCACAAACAATTTCAAAATCGAAAGCTTAACTGGCTATAGTCACAATAGACAGTAAATTCCGTTTTCTGAGTTCCAAATTTTAGAACAAAGTTCTCGCACACATCTTCAGGAAGTTTTGAGAATCCCAAAAATTGTTCATATCTGAAAAAAAAAACTTTCATCCTTCACAAGAAACAAGGAAAAGCGTTAATCTTCGGATTACTAATGTTCTGCAAACCTAATGAAACCTCGTTCATCTCTGAACTTTCACCCATTTTTTGATTCCAGACACTCTTTTTTTCAATTTTAATCTTCCTCGACCTGTCACTCAACTCTCCCTTTTTGCTCTTTTACTCGAATTTCCGAAACCTTTTTCTTATGTTTTCGTTTTTTTCTTTCAAAAAAAAAGCTTCTGTTTTTGTTGCCTTTATTCATCTCTTTCTATTCAATTCTCTGCACATATTATTGTTTTTTAGAGGGGGAAAAGGGTCCACGGAGACGAGAAAAAGAAGAAGAACACAACCCGAATTCTTCCCATTTTTTAATTCTTTCGGTCTTCTGGTTTCCTCTCTTCTCTCCTCATTGTTTTTCTAGAGATTCGTATAATCGTACTATACTCTGATTTCATTCCGTTGGAGCACTTTCTAAAACAGTAACACATGAAAAGTTTGAAAAATCAGAAGCTCAGAAGCTGAAAACAAAAATAGGCTGATTCAGATTCTTAAATCCAGTAAATAATTGTTTCTAAAAACAGAACATTGGTTTCTGGAAAACTCAATCATTCAATTGAGTGGCGACCATTTGGTGGTCAAGGCTCGGGTTCAATTGAGTAACTTGTTCTAACCCTTTTTCTAGTTTGGGCGGAATTCCGACTTTCAATTATCGAGCTGAGGAAAAATTATAAATTTCAGCTGACATATTGATGAAAATGGGCTGAAAAAGTTAGAGACAGTTTTCGCTTGCTAATTCGACTTCTTTGAAGTCATTCATCCTAGATTTTCGCGGATTCCGAGTTCTTATTTCCGAGTTCCTTCACTTTGTTTTTTTTACTTGGAAGATTTCTCTAAGAATCTTCAACTTCAACCATCCCAACTGGTGGGGTCCTGACGCTTTGGAGTACGATTCAGAAAACGTCAATTTCAGATTTTCAGTTAAAAAAAAACAAATTGAGCCATTTCCTACCAAACTTCCTCTCTATCTATATAATTATTTATAGAAATAGGCTTATTGAGAACTAACTGGGAATCTAGCAAGATTTTCATTTTCGTTGAGCTCACACAAGATTCTGAAATCTAAAAGACTTCAGAATCAAAATTTTCCTACAGACAAAACTTGAACAAGTGTTTGAAAAACGTTCTTCTATCTTTCAACATTGTTTGAATTTGATCTATGGGAGATGGATATCGTACTGACGACGTACTGCAAGTTCTGTGACAGAAGCGCATTCCGTATCGCCTCTTTTTGATCTCATCGACTCCTGTAACAGTTATCAAGAAATGTTGAACTACAAAGTTGCTCAACATAAAGTTTAACACATTTTCCAGTTGGCCACTTTTTGATATCTGTCACGGGAGCCGAGACAACCCTGGTTAAAGTGACGATATAGAGGGTGCATCTTTTCCAGGATTACGGTAGTTTCGTTCAAATTTTCAATTTACAGGTTTTGTCATGATTCTATGATCTGGAAGACTTCAAAGCCGGAAATAGTTTTTGATTTTCTCTTCTACCGTAATCCTCTCAAAAAGCACTTCTTCGTCTTTCCATGAATTGTCTGTCTCACTTAAAACACTTGTTCATCCTTTTTTCCTTTATTGCTCCATCTTCCAAGAACTAATGGTGTTTCTCGGAGAACATTTTCCCATTCTTCAGTGACTCAACTCAATTAAAAGTTGTTTGATCGAAGAGGAGAAAAGAGTTAGAAAAAAAAAACGGCTGGAGTGGTTAAGAATGGGCACGAAGGCGGCAGGTGCATTCGGGTTTTATTAGATTCTGAAGGGGAGAGTGTTGTTAACACTGAACTTTCCCCTTTCTCTTTCAACATGTTCAGATTAATCCGCCAGTCGCTCTTGCTCATCACCATTTTTCCTTCTCTGTGTGTTTTTTCTTTCTCTCTTTTTTCTCCATCTTCGTTGTACTCTTCATCATTCTTCAGACCGCCCTGCTTTTTTTCTTCCTCTTCTTCTTCCTCTTGTTTTTTTATTGAAAAAACATGAGAAAAAACACATAGGGGTAAGCAAAAAAGGACACAACTCAATTTGTCTTGTTTTCTTTTTCAAAATGTGCGTCTCCGCAGATTTTCAATTTTTCGAAATTGACAGGGGAGGAGAGCCGGAAGTCAATCTAGATGAGGTGAACCCATTTTCTGGAACATTGAGCACATCAAGGAGATGGAGCACTCCTTTCTACTGTAATCCAAAATATTGAATCCTTTCAATTCACTTTTTGACATGTTTATGGGGTTTCTTTTTTATGAGAGAAAGAGAGGCAGTCGAGCGTATTAAAATGTTCAAAATTGGACGAAAGATTAACATTTATGAGAGTTCGGAATACTGGGATTAAGACTGAAACTCAACTCAACAGCCATTATTCTTGACTCAGCTCGATAATAAATCAATACTCATCCTCAAAAAACGAGCCATAACTTGACAACCCACATCCTCTGATTCATGACATGACTTTTCAACTTTTCTCCCACTCTTTTCTCCGCCTCTCAATCATTTTTCTCTCTGTTATTTTCAGCCATTCAAGCGTGTCTGAGACAAGTTCAAGTGTCCTGCCAAACTGAAAACATATTCTCTTTTGTTGTCTTCTTTTTTCCGAACATATCATTTGAGTGGTGTTCCTACTTCCCCGTCTTATTTTTCCAGTCATTTTCTCGGTTCAAAAGACTCTGAAAACTTCAATGTTTAGTCCGCTTCACTGCTTTTTTCACACCATTTTTCTCTAATTTCTGATTTTGTTTCTCACAGAGAACAGGTGGAACCTTTCTGCTTCTTCTTACAAGTTTTGTGGTTTGTTTGGTTTTCTCTCAAATTTTCAAAATTCTCCAGACATCTTTTTAGTTCATTTTAATTATGGCTCACTCCACCCTCTTCCGCTTTTTTTCAAAAAAAATTGTCGCCCTCCGATCTCCGATGGATGGTCTTTCGCTTCTTCCCTCTCTTGCTTCTTCCTCTTAAAAACTACTGAATATTCATGCCGATTCCATTTTCAATTTTTCAGAAGATGGAGCAGGATGGCGCCATCTTCTGAATGTTTCTTCCATATTTTAGCCTTTTTTTCACACATCCAAATGTTAGAATTCGGAGCTTGCATTTGGAGCGAGCTTCTAGATTTCAAAACGTTCCTGGCCCAAATTAAGGTTTAAAACCTAATCCGCTGTGTGAAAAAGACAAAAGATTTGAATTTAGTTGGTGCGAAATACTAGAGCTAGAAATTACGATTTTTTTTTCATTTTCTTTGCATTCTGAAGTCTGAATCTGTAGGAGAAGATTAAACAGAAGACGATATTTATTTTTCAATTTATTTTCATTAACATTTAAAATTAAGATAACACAATTATTATCAGTCTGTGTCGTAACAAACAATTGCAACCATTTCTGGTCAGGGAAGACTTGACGAGATGGTTTCTTGACTGGTTTCGGCCGGTGGTCCCTCTTGACGTGAGCATCGATTTGTTGATCCGTCCGGTGCATGAAAGTGGAGGACACAAGTTCGGTCGCTGGCGGTGGTCGTAGAAGGAAGCAGTGACCTCTTCATCTGATGAAGTCGAGGTGTACTCAGCAAGAGTTCATTCTTCATCCGATGCAGTCTCTGGGTCCGAAGAAACAACTCCAACGATATCCGGTCGGGGTCAGGTGAGTGGATTGATGACTTGATGTGGTCGTGATGGTTTCTTGACTGGTTTCGGCCGGTGGTCCCTCTTGACGTGAGCATCGATTTGTTGCTGAGAATCCCTTCTCAGATAACATCCATCTTCTGGGCACATGAACATCTTGGCAGCACGGGCATGTCTCGATTTGAAGTGGTCGGTGATCCATTCAATCTTCGATCCGCAGCTTCCTCGACTGACGGCAGTTTTGCATCCATCCCATTTGCAGACGGCTTGCTCACATATTCCATTCTCGTTGAGTTGAGTTTGGATGTGATCTCGGTTGACATGATCCACCATTTCCTCAACTGTACGGACTATCTCGAAGCATCCGTTTGAATGACATGGAGCAGTCGAGACGGTCGATGGGCGATCTCGGAGTTGGTTGCATGGTTATAGACAGGAATATTGGAAACTGGTAGACGACTGGGGGTGTGTAGATAAAGCAGCTGGTGAAATGGGGAGGTTCGTTTTAGAAAAAATACTAATACAATGGCCATTTTAAACAATTAACAGCCTGGGGTGGAGGACACCGAATGGAACATTGCTGCTCTGCTGGGCTAAACAAGGAAATTATTGGATTTCCCCATTTAGGCCTGCCTCATCGCAGCCACATACTCTATCTAGAGGTCCTCAAATGAATGGATGATTTTTGGGTCTTACCTGTGGGTTTGCAAAGAGATGGGCACAAGCTCCGCCCCATGCAGGTCTTTGTGTTTTACGAGGGGTTTACCACCATTGTCGAATTGTATATGGTCTTGTGAGTCACCTAAAAAAGAGACCAGAAACAGGAAATCTCCCGTATCTTCCATAAAATCTATGGTAATTAGGGGGCAATAATAAGAGACTGTGGAGATTTTTCTAGAAAAAATGCTGACAATTCAAAGAATCTTGATCTAGAACTTTCGAGGAAAATGAGGCACATAAAATTCAAAAATCTTTATTCATGAAGGCCATTGGCTCTTTATTTTGTGTTAGTTCGAGTAGTTCAATTTCATCGTCTACTTCTTCTCTTCCTTGCCGAGAATGTCACTGGCCTGACGGGCGACTGTTTTGGTCTGAAACAATATTCGTTTCCTATTGAAAACCCTCAAAAACTGACATGACTAGTAGTGTTAGCACTGGAAAGGTTCCATTCCGAACTCTTCTCCCATAACTTCTGTCCTTTGAAACAGAATCCGGTGATCTCGACTTCCGGCTGTTTTTCAGCCAACAACATGAAGTTTACGTTGAGAACAAGACGTTTCTTGTCAATCAACAGATCCATCTGCACCTCTTCTCTGAATGCTCGTTGTCCAGAGTTGACCGACGAGGATTGAGTTGGAGCAGAGTCATCCGACACTTTGATCGGAGTCATTTCCAGTGTTTGATGAGTCTCTTTCACTGAAAACACAAAGAATCGGGAAATCGATCAGAAATCAGTACCTGCACTCAGTGTGACCAAGCTTTTATCAAATGGACGCTTCATGTTCGGAGTCGCAGGAGACACCGATCTCGATCTTTTGCCCAGTTTTACCTTCTCTTCTTTCACCGTCTCCTCCTTCTTTTCATTGATCTCAGCTGGCTTTCCGACTTCTTCACGAACCTCCCGAGTCACTTTCGTCTCTGTGACACGACGAATTCCTTGCGGAGAAGTGGAAGGTTTCGAGGATGCAGCAGAAACACGGGCATCATAAAGATCCTTCGCAGACATATATGTCGAGTTGTTGGCACTTCCAGTCTGATACAAATACACCGAGTTTCCAGGAGACGTCGGTGGTTTTCCACTGATCATTGAGCCAGCTGTTTCCTGTTGTCTCGTTTCCTCTTTTTTCTTAGATTCAACCATCTGAGCCAAATTCTTCGAAGCAGTCGGTTTCTTTGCACTCAAACTCTTGTCCAAATCAATCTCGTTGTCACTGTGCTTCTCCGAATGCTCTCTGATTGAAATTGCTCCACGACGAAGAGGACTTTTGTCAGGAGTTGTCTGAGATTTGGCATTCGACTGAAGAATTGAAGAATTCTGATTCATAGGACTTTTCGGAGTGGAAGTTGCTTCCGGGAATGAATGATAGAAAGATGACTGTTTGGAGGTGGAGTCTAGGGAATTCTTGATTCCACTTCCAGTGATCGGCTCTTCATCTGGACGAGTTGATTTCTTGGATGATTGTCTATCAGGACTCTTCGAGACACTCGAAATCTTGTTGGAGAGCAAGTTCTTCTTTGCAATAGCCTTATGTCTCTTGGATCTGGAACGAGATCTTCTGGAAGAAATTTCGGATGCAGAAGAGCGAGAAGATGAAGAGGCAGTGGTATTGCTCGGAGTTGATGGCTTCGGAGTCTGAGCAGCAAGTGGAGGAGCGACAAGTATTGGAATCTGCTCTTGTTTGCCTTTTCCATCGTCGAAGAAGAATCTGACTTCCCGATACTCCGATTGCTCTTCTCCAAACGTTCCCATCTCGTGATTCCACATCGTCTCCATTGCAGCAGTACTCGTGTGGAAAATGTCGATTCTGAGAAGAAATTCAGTAAAATTGGTATCATCTAGTCTACCCACCCGATATTCTTGCTGTCAAACTTGATCACTTCATCGAAACTTGTAGTCTTTGTCGGATCAAAAGTAGTCTTGACTGCATGAATAGTTGAATCTCTGAAACTCATATAAATAATATAAATGAGAGAAAATGAGAACTCACCCAACCACATTCTCATTCTTGAATCCAATCTTGAAGTGTTCGGAACGAGTGTAATTCTGATTCTCCACAGAAACAGTCTCAGAACAACTGACATTCAGAATTCCTTCCGTTGATTTCCCCAGTTCTCCAACAATCTTCGTCTTGCAGATATTCGAATAGCTCTTCTCTTCCGTGATCCTCGATTTCTTTCCATTCCGAATCTTTCTTACATTCTGCACAGAATGGATGTAGATTCCTCTGGCAGAGTAGTAGATCTTCAACTGGAAATCTTCTTCGGGTTCTTCATCCGACGCCTTGCTCAAGTCCGTCGAAGATCTGCATGTTCCAACGAATTCTGCCTCGACCATCTCTGCGTACAGCTTCTTTCTGTCTTCTTCAGACAACTTGTGAGAAGTCAGAAGGATCTTCGTGACGAATTGAACCGTCTTCTTCTCAGATGCTCCGACTGCTTGCTGCTCTGTGAGAATGAAGAGTGGAGATGGGAGTTGGATGTATTCTGGAGGTGCCAATCCATTTCTTCCGACAATCGTCCTCTTACAGAGATGAGTTGGTAGACGAAGGGATGGTGTTTGAGAAGTCTGAAATCCAAAAATATTTGTGAATCTTTTGAATCGAAGCATTGCCTCTGGTTTTGTGACAGTCAGGTTTGGAATCGTAACCGGAAGAGGTGATAGGGGATACTTTGAGGTCGACTCTTTATCGTCCTGGAAATTTTATGTAGATCAATGAACCCATGAAATCTCACCTCTTTTGATTTCTTCATCATCTGGTTCTGAATCGAAAGCGGTGGAACCGGGCGAGACTTGGAAAGAGATCTCGAACGAGAAGTTGTTTTGTTTCCATTATTTGAACTTCTGCGAGGAACAGAACGACCACGACGTCTTGATTGACTTCCGGAACGACTTCTGGATCTGCTTCTGGATAGACTCTTGGAACGAGTTCGAGAACGCGAACGGTTATTTGGAGGCGTCTTCTTTGGAGTCTTCTTCGGAGTCTCCACCTTTTCATCACTCTTGGAGTCAGTCTGAGTGAACGACTTTCCCCCCTTATGGGCGAGAAGTTCTCCCTTGCTCGGAGATTTCGATCGACTCACAGATGGCCGACGTGCGGCACTTGGTCTTCTGGAGCGACTTGCAGAACGTCCTCTCGAGCGACTTCTGGAGCGACTTCTAGAGCGAGAAGAAGCCGTGGATTGAGAACGACGACGAGCGTTGTTCATCATTGCCTGTCGGCGAAGATCGACGGATGGACGTCGTGGACGTTTCGGAGACTCCACTTCACTGATGATCGTGATTTTTCTCTTCGTGTCATCCTCGTCCAGATTGATGGTGATCTGTGCTGGTTGATCGGAAGCAGTCACGTACAGAGTTTCGTTTTCGTCCTCTTCACTCTTTGGAGCATCCTCTTCGTTTTTCTGAATTTCAAGAATTCTTGGAAGATAACATTTTCAAAATCTACCTTTCCACGTTCGCGATCGTTCTCCATGTTTTCCTTCGGAATCGAGTTTCGATTATTTGGCGAATTTTGATTCAAGACTGATTGGACTTTCGAGTTTTGGTTTCATTGGGACCTTTCAAAACTTGAAGTGTCACGGGAATATGCTTCGAAAGTTTCGATTTGGTGAGGTAGTAGTAGACCCCAAAGAAAATTCAGAATTTTAAACAACTTTGTGTCACACAATGAGCCGGGTTCATCGCTTAAAAATTCCCGACACCACTGCGTGAATGTGTTTTTTCTAGACTCAACGATTCTGAATGATTCTTTTTACTTGAAAAAAAGTGGTCTAGCCAGCGACTGGACTCAAGAATTCTGATTGGGTTTGAGTTCAACTGTTCAGAAGTTTTCTGTTTCGATCAAAAACTGCATCAGAGATCTTCCAATGCT
This sequence comes from Caenorhabditis sp. 40 LS-2015, assembly GCA_900536305.3. Taxonomy (NCBI): domain Eukaryota; kingdom Metazoa; phylum Nematoda; class Chromadorea; order Rhabditida; family Rhabditidae; genus Caenorhabditis; species Caenorhabditis tribulationis. The sequence continues at coordinate 330,102 of LR543232.1, read as the reverse complement.
CCGATGAAAAACCTGAACTTTTCTTTCCTTTTCAAAACCGTTCAACTGAAACTGAAACTTGAACTAATCTGTGTTTTGTGTTCTGAAAGTTCAGAAGCCCAAAATCTCTGATTCACTGCCCCAAATTATCGTTTATTATGAACTCCCTCTTCTTATTTTTCATCTGACTCATCTTGTCTCTTTCCTGTTTTCCCTCTCCTGTCGTCGACCATTTGTGTCTCCGTGACTGAGCTTTGTTGATCTTGCAGACTGACGTGTTTCTCTCTCGAACGCCCCAATTATCCGAGAACTCTCCGCCCACTTCTTCTTCTTCTTCTAAATCTCTGCCTCTCCATAATCTCGATCCGAAGATAAAAAACAACAGCATAATGCAAATGTTTCGCCATTCATCTGCTGATATGTGGAGAGCCAAGAAGCCGACTTTGGAGAGGCGGTCGACGGATGGAAGGAGGTCTTCTGTCGTGGATTGGATCAATGGATTGTCGGATAACAACAATTATAAACCGGATTGTTGGGTTGAGAAGTGAGTTCTTTTCTGGATATATATTCTTAGTCTTACATTGATATCTGATATCCATTGGTGGAAAACCCAAGGTATCGATTAACAAAATATCCGATTTTCAATCTGTTTTTTTGAGCTCTGAGCTTGATTACTTTTTCCTCTGAGTTGTATTCGTCTAAAGTATAATTCAGATGTTCAGGAATTCAGTTCGGCTCACTAAGAAAATGTTGTGTTAAAACCTGTCCCGGTTTTTAGCTTGGTTCTCTTTTTCCCGAATTCCGAGCTCAATTATAATACTTGACTTGGCTTAAGTTCAAATTATCGAAATTTAAGTCCAACGTTGTCATTTGAGTTAAAATTTTTTGAAATTCGAGTGAACATTCTTCTAGATTTAAGATTAAGAATGTCCACTCTCTAATTGTCCAACTTTTCGAGATTGCGCTTTCAAAAAAGTTGGCTAAATCTAACGAATTCCAAGAAACTTAAGCAATCCGATGTGTGATCAGATAAGCTAATAACACGAGAAGTATCTCGAGTTCCCACACCCTTTCACCCCCTCATTACCTTTCCCACTCTCATTTCCTCCTTCCCACACCCAAACAAAACAAAAAACATCATCTCCAATTTTCTCAGCTAGATCACCAACTTTCAGACACGATGAGGGGTGCGAACGAATGACAAGAAACGGAAGTGTGTGTGCTGTTGAGGAATCAGAACCAGATGTGCCCACACAACACAAGGAAGTCTTGCTGACCAAACTCAAAATTGAGGTTTGAAAAATAACGGATGTTTTGCTCTCAAAAATATGAATTTCAGATCAAAAACATAATGGCAGAGCATGGCGCAAAAAAGTATCTGAACCTCAACTCTCCTTATGTAACTTCTCTTTGTGGTACAGACAAAACCCAAGTGTCTAGCTCTAACATCTCGAACGTTCCAGTAGCCGTGGACGCCTGCCTCATGGATGGTCTTCGTCGTCGTCTTCTGACACTTTTCAACAGTCCATCCTCCATGTCACTTCTTCAAATTATCGCCAAATCAAACGGGTCGGCACAACAGGTTCTGGAACAAACGAAGTCAATTGAAGAGCATCATACGAGTGTGATTCCTATGCATTTAATATGGATTCGGGAGGCGTTGTACATGAAATCATTGTCCACAATTATCAACCATTTTATTGACTCCAAGAGGTGAGATTTCAAAGGGCTTAGTTGGGTGAAAATAGAAAATGAGAGATCTCAATTCAAATTGCCATAACTTGGCAAAGTACTTCCAAAGTACTGAACCGTAACAGTTAAAAACTTCAAACTTATTCGAAGCCTTCCAGTTGTGATCTCGAACCAAATTATGAGAAAAAGTTCAACTGGAGGAGCCGAGTAATCTCCTTGTGAAAAATATGAAATCATCTTCTTCTCGAATTTTATATTATAGTTTTTTAACAATCTGCAATCCAACAACTGTATCCTGTCGTCTGAATATACCAAATTTCAGTGTCCGCCGTTACTACGATAGCACTGCCTTGCTCATGGACCCCGTGAAAGGTCGACTCGTAGCTACACTTTTATGTAAGTTTTCACCCTCCAAACTTTTTGAACTAATTATTGATTAGTTTTTTCCTTCGGCTCCTCATCCTCTTCTCCTTTCAAAATAACGTGTGGAGCTTTCTCGTCCTTCGGAGCACCAGCACCAAATAAGTGAAAGTGGACGGAGGGGCTAGAAATGAAGACAGATAGAAAGACGGAGACGTCAAGAGGAAAACGAAAAAAGAGAAAGAAGAAGAGAAAAAAGAGGGGCGAATCTAGTGTGGAGAAAAAGAGCTTGAGCTGCTCCCCACGAGAGAGAAAAAGCCCCTCATTTCATGGCTCACATGTAATTCTATGTATGTCTGAGCTCTCTTTTTTTGCTGGAAACAGAAGAAAAAGGCAGCAAGAAAACCGCGGAGGAAATTCTCCATCTTCAGTCGTCATTCACGTGATTTATTTGACATTTATTAGTAGTGTCCCTGTCCTCCGGTCTTTGAACTTGCTTCTCTCGATTTAACATAATTTGACGTCTTCTTTTTTTTGCACGTCTTCCGCTGGGAGCGCCATCAAACATCATCTGAAAATGTAAATTCGTTCATCTCCCTCCGAAAACAAAAACGAAAAGCAACCCGCCGTGTGAAAATGCTCATAAATAGAGAATTACGTTTCCCTTCGTTTTATTTTCGGAGGAAAAAGGAGATGGCGACTCACTTTTTATTAGCATTTTCCGTTTTTTAGATGAAGGCTTTTGAAGATTTATAACGCTTCAGAAGTTTTACGGAGATAACCGTAACGAAAGTTTCGTACCGTTACTTTGCCTAAATTTATCTCGGTTTCTGTAAAAGATCTTAAAATGTGGTCAGCTGTAAAAACAAGGCTCATATTGTCACAAACATTTTTAGTTCACAGTTTTGTTTTACCCATTACCGGAACTGAGAAAATTCGGTCAAATGGACGGTAGAGATATTCTTCTATTTTAGGATTTATCGTATTCAGATTAGGAAAAGTTTAGAGTTCCCATAACCAATATGTCACTTGCTGTAATTCAGATAGAATCGCATCCTATTGGAACATGATTTTGAAAGGAAGTTGGGTTCTTCAGATTCAAAATCCTTTAACTTTAATGAGAATGCGTCAAAATTTTGAATTGAAATCTGGACTCTCTAAGTTGAATCTCTCCAATGGTGAAGGTCCTACGACTGTTTGAGTTCTCAGTTTTTTTATCCGATTTCTGTTATCCTTCTGGAAATTTGGTGAAGGTTTGAAAATTGGATGATCATCAATCTTTCTTCAATGTTTTCAAGAGGATATGATGTTTTTGATTTGATATCAGAAAGTATTAAAAAGATTAGGAACACATTGAATCCTTAGAATATTGAAGTCCAGCTATTATCTTGGTTCGAACTGGATCTCCTTTGAATCATCGTCCTTTCCTCTAACCCCTCATTATCCTCTAGCACAGAATGTTTATTTAGTTGATCAGTTTTTAAGTAAATTCGCAAAAACAAGCCGAGTCTCATCTGCTCCAAATGCAGCATCTCTGTTTACAGACTAATCGAGTTTTGCCTCTCTTAAAGCATCTCCTTCTCGCATGTCTCTTCTTCCCCTAATGGAGCAGTTCTGTTCTTCAGAAGCTCCCCTTCTCTTTCTCCTTCTCTACTTCTGCATCTAGTTTCCCTCGTCTGCTTTTTATTTTACTAATGAATATTGCCCCTTTTAGCCATCTACTATACCCGCATCTCTATCTCAATATCTATATAGATCGGCTGCTTTCGTCTCCTTCATTTTTCTTTTTCATCCAGAGAATTCGTTCTTCAAAATGAGGCAGATGATGAGAAAAATAGAGCCTCTCCTTTCCCACTGCTCATTTCCTACATCGCCTAGTTTCACATTTAAATTTTTTGTTTTCGATTTCGCAAGGATTCTTTCTTTCGAAGAAGCCCTTCTTAATCGAAATCAGAAAACAGAATCTGCATACGTAACATTCATTTGTTTCCTTTTTCAGTGGCTCCGTGTATGGTAACATATCGCAGAATGAGTAGCCGAACTGAGCAAGAAGCGACTGCCGAGGAGTTGGTGGAAGGAGCGACGAGAGTGAGAAACGGAGAGAATTCCGGATCCACTTCGGGAGTCAGTTCGAGACCTCCACTATCGGTACGTTCCTTGGCCTTGTTGTCGAATCATAGACTTGGAAAGATGGAGTCTACTGGAGTAGTACATGTATATAGTATCATGAGATTTAGAATGAACCATATCACAAGGAAAAGTTTGTAGTCACTCTTCCATTCAACCAAAAACATGATTGAAACTACGAAAAATGTAGAAAAGAATATGTGTTTTTTGTATTACGTATAGATTTTCACATACGGTAGCTAGAATATCGAGAGCATGGGAAGTTGACACGCCTACTTTTCAGAGCCATGCATCCCGTTTAGTTTTTTCAAAGTTCCGGCTTCCCATTTCCGGATAATGTTCCTCACCTTTAATTTCCAACCAAGCGTTCCACAACTATGCGTTATATCTCAACCTCCGGGTGCGAGAAAGTTTTTCCTCGCTTTTCTGGCACGGGTAGTTCAAATCGAACTCACAATTGCAGAGTCAAAAATCTGATATACAAGTCAAAAGAAAACCGCTTTCATAATACACGCGGAGAATGGAGATGGAGCGCATCGTCAACATAAAAGAGAATCTCAGAATCTTGTGAGCTCAGATTCTTACAATCTCAAAATCTCTGAACCTCAGAATCTCAGAAATCTTTGAGAAATCTCAAAATCTCATTTCCAGATAACCCGCCAAGTATCGAGCATTGCCGCCTCTGTAGAACGCAACGGATCCGTGAGCCGAGACTACGTCTTCTCCCTGCATCACAGCTGCAAATCCACTCTTCTCTACGGAAAGAACAATGTTTGCGTCGCCATGAATGGAGGTGATTTTGCGAAAGGTATCGATGGATTCTAGAGAAAATCTTCCTTTGTTTTTTTTTGTTTCTACTTTTTGGTTTCTTAGCTTGAGCTGCTTTGCTCAAAAGCTGCTCTTTCTCATTACTTTGCTTTCAGGATACATGTCACTTCAAAAGTTTTACGACGGAAATCTCTCGCTGAAATGGGTGCCTAATCAGCTTATGCATGCCAGTTCCCAGCCCTCTTCAGGGCATTCGAATAACGGAGAGTTTACGAACTTCTGGAAGAACACAATCAACATAGAGATGCAAGACATCATCTACATTCATCTGCATCAAAAAGATGAATGCTCCCCGACATGTCTCACTTTTGTGAACTGCGAGGGTGTTCAATCCGCTCCTTTCCAATTACCCGCCGGACAGCATTCCATCGCCTTCCTTTCTTCTCTTGAAACTGGTCTTGCTCCTCTTTTACGACTCGATCCCCCTCTCTGGACTGGCTCCACCAAAGGTATGCTTTCGTTTCCATGGCTCCATTCCAATCAGTTTTATTTTCCACCTGACCGAGTTCTCAGGGGATCTTAATGAGATTGAGAGTAACAGGTGAATGCTTTCCAGAGAAAATTCTGCCTCGTTTACGAAAGAGATCGACGGCAGTTGCGAATCCTGCTATGCTTGACTACGTGTTCCGACTCGTGAGGACTACTGGAATCGAACAGGAACCAGAGGATATTGAAGATCCGTTGGCGCCGGCGCCACATCCACCGATGCATGATAACTGGTAAGAGTGAAGATTCTGAGATTCTGATGAGCTCTGAGTTTCCGAGAATAGAAAAGAAGAACACCTTGTTTCAGTGTCTCCCTCCCGAACTCCCCATACTTCGTCGACAATGTGGACAGTATCGTCAAGTAAGAATCTTTTTTCCTGCCTGTTCTCAACTCCTCTCTTATTTGTAGCTTCCAAATCGGAAAAGCCTGTCAATCCATGCGCAACCAAATCATGGCTCGTGCCTTCTACGGTTGGCTCACCTACGTCCGTCACCTACGAACCATCCGAACCCATCTTCTTCACCTCGTCGACACAAAGACCTTGATTTGCGACGACGATTGTGATCCGGTGGATGAGAAGTTCTGGAAGGAGTGTCGAGCGGAGCCGACGGTAGGGGATCAAGAAAGGTCGAGTATATGAAATTCAATTTTGCAGAAAGAAAACGAGGAGGAATTCTTAAAAAGGGTGTACTGGCGAGGAATCGAGGGAGTGAATTCGAAGGAGATTCGGAGAATGGCATGGCCTTATCTTCTGGGATTATTCGAATGGCACGAGTATCCAGAGGGACGATTGGAGCAGTTCACGAAGCAGTATTGGGAAGATGTAAGGACTCAGGGGAACTCTATTCTAAAAGCTGCAATTTTCCAGATCGAAGAATGGAGAGTTTTAGAAGCAGAAGTTAGGAAACGGGACGAGGAGGCGTTCCGAGCAGCTCGAGCTCGAAAAGCAGCATCTCCAGTCAGGGAGGAATCTTGCGAAGTATTCGAAGATCCCAACGAACCATCTTGTTCTCAACATTACGATCGGGAGAATTTGATTTCCTTGTTCCGTGCCAACCTTCACAGAATAGACAAGGACGTTGAGAGATGCGATCGGAATCTGATGTTCTTCTCGAATAAGGATAACCTGGAGAGCTTGAGGTGAAGATACATTCGAGGGGATGTGGATCATAATTTAGAAAGTTTTAGACGAGTCATGTACACCTACGTCCGTCGCAACCTAGAGGAAGGGTACACTCAAGGAATGTGCGATCTCCTGGCTCCACTTCTAGTCACCTTCGAGGACGGTATGAGGGCTCATCTTTCTGCTACATCTAATCGTGATAACTTTCAGAAGCCCTCACTCTCGAGTGCTTCTCGATTCTGATGATCCGTCAACGAGGAAAATTCCCACAAAGACCGGGAATGTCAAAGTGTTTGCTCAACTTGAGATCCCTGATTCAAGTAAGAGACCGAGGAGGTTCAAATAGTGTAACATGTTTTCAGGTCGTGGATCCTCAAATCTATGGATTGATTGCCGATATCGATTACGCTCAGGCCTTATCGTTTGCTTTTAGATGGTTCTTGTTGGATTTCAAGAGAGGTTAATTTAGAACTCTTCTAGATCAATAACGATAGAACTCAAAACTCCCATCTTCTCAGAACTCTCCTACGAGTGCACCTACAAAGTATGGGAAGTGATATGGGCGGCGCAGCGTCTTCGAATCACCAACGACTTCTCGATATTCTTCGGTCTCGCCACGGTCACAAACTACCATGACGTCCTGATCACCAACAACTTTGACTATACCGATATGATCAAGTTCTTCAATGGTAGGATTTTGAGGTTGCTCACCTCCGAGATCTGAATCCAGAGCTCACATGAGAAAATCTATTTCAGAAAACTTTTAATTTGTTCACTCAGTTCAAAAGTGACTTTTAACTTACCTGAATCGTCAATCTCCTAAAACGAATTCATGATTTTCTACCGTGAAATAGAAGCACATCCCTCACCGCTTTGTGCAAATTTATCTGGGTGTTTTGAATTACCAAAATGATCCTGGCAGTACGTGAATCATTTTAACAGTTGGCCACTTCGTGAGATCTCTTACATGAACAGATTTAAGCTGGGTCGAAGTGGCGGTAAAGGGTGTGCTTTTATTACAGGATTTGCGGTACGTTTACCCAATTGGGAACAGAAAGAGGACGTCTAACAAAGCAACACCTCTCTTTATGTGTTTACCTCTTTTTTGCAGAGATGGCCGAGAGACACGACTGTTCACGTCTTCTCTCCTCTGCACGGACCCATGTCAAATGTTTGCAGAACCTGGTGCAACACCTCAAGTAGACGATAGTCCCATTGATTTTCCCTCTTTCTTTCTTTTACTTTTCACAAGCGGGTTGACTATATTAATGTGTAAATTTTTGAAAAGATCTTTTCGCTGAAATCTGAATCTCAATCTATCCCAACTTCCATAATCAACTTTCCCCTTCCTTTTCTCGGTTAGTCCCCTCTCGAAAACTATACATTTTGATTAGTCTCTATTTAGTAAAAAAAACTTGATGAAAAAGTGTTGCACGAATGAAATTTGATGATGAAACTGAAACCCAGAAACAATAAAATCATGGTTTGTATTGTTTTCTTTGTACACCCACAATTCCGTTTTCAAGAGAAAGAGACGCAGCTGGTTTTACGAGAGCAGAGAAAAAGAGGCTCTTCTGGAGAACATGCATTCATTACGCACAATATATTCGATGACCTCTCAAGAGGATTTGTCTCTCAATTCAGAACATACAGTACTGTGTAGTAAGGTATACAATTTGACAGATTTTTTTTGGGTAAAAAGTGGTTCCAAATGACCCGTTTTTCACAAAAATGGGTGGGTGTATAGAGCAATTCTAAAGCTTAATTTTCTAATAGTGACGCAAACTCGAGGTTTCCAGACTCGTAGTCAGAAAATTTGAGAATCGAAAAACTCAAAACCAACACTTCGACAGTTTATTGGCTTCTTTTTTGCAAAATCTTTTTTCTTCCGAAACTTGAAATCCACCAGTTTGCTACCGTTTTTTGGCAAACAAAAAGGACATAATCATCAGTATAACCCGGACAGGATAATACTCTAAAACTGTTCTTTGTGTTCGATACATCCTTTTTTCTCTCGTTTTCAATCCGATGCCATACTACACATTCTCCCATTATCTTTCACCCAATTTGACCTCATCTTGTGATGAAATGTGAGAAAACGAAACGGGTGATTTGATCCAGAAAAAGGGAACAATTCTCTCAGTTTCTCATTCTTTTCTCTTCCGTTTTTTGGTGCATTAAACCTGTAAACCGGCTATTTGAAGGATCAATTAGAGAAGAAGCCTCCTTTTCTTGTGAATCCTTCAATTTTTCTCCCCTTCTTCTTCATTTTCCTCCTTATTCTTATTCTTCTCTAATAACGTATATACGAAGAAGGAGAAAAAAGTCATGGAAAAAGAGAATGTCCATTCGGAGGATGTTTCGTATCGTGGTGAAGAGGAATACTCTGTTGTCCTTAGTGACCGTTTCCGTGGATTTTTATGTGACGCTTCCCATCTGCAACACTCTATACGCGATATGTTTTTGTTTCGTGTGAGATTTTGTATATCGACTTCAGATATGTTAATGTTCTAGATTCATTTTTGCTGAACTGGTAATTTCAACCTCTAAAAATAGACCAACAAACAATGAATTGGTCTTCAAGGAATCAGTTGATCTCCATTCAAGTTTAAGTTTGACAAATAGGAAAATTGTCAACATGGATACATTCGTATTGTTTGATGTTCTGAGACTTCTGAGATCTGGAAATGTACGGAAAAATTCTCAGATTCGATGGATTGTGAAAATCCTAACGTTGAGGTTCTAGGATTGAGAAGTTCTCAAATTCCGAGATTCCAAGAATCCGAGATTCCGAATTCTCAATTTTTTCGTATTCCGTGACTCTGAAAACGCAGAGGTATTTCAATTTTTTTAGATTCTGGAATCTTAAGAAGGCGGAACATTTTCTTCTCATAGGGAAGTTCAATCCTCCAAGTTATCACTTCTTGCTAAGTTTTTCACTTTCTGAAAATCCTCTAGTGTCACTTTTCAACTCTATTCAAGCCCTCCTCATCCTTTTTCACAAATCTATCATTTCTTCTCATAAAGAATCAAGAAGCTTTTCCTTTTCTGTTCCATCATAAGTTGATTTCACCTTCTTCTCTTCAAAAAACCACTCGAAAAGAGAAAACAATGTTTTACACACCAATCCACTCGCACTTCAAAACCAAACTGTTTAGTTTTGCCACTCTTTCTTCAGATGATTTGGTTTTGCAATTCAAAGGTCATATTATGACTGGTTTTTTAATGGGGAAAAGCTTTCGATTCAATTATTGTTTTGGCTAATTTTGGTTAGGTACAAATATAAGAAGGTTTTGTAGGTTCAAGCTGATTGGAGCGAGTTTTTGCTGCCAGGTTATTAAAATCATACTTTGAAGGAAAATAGCATTTTGCCAATTTTCATTTCAGAATCCAAATAAGTAAGAACGATTTTACCTAGATCCAGAATACGAGAAAAATATAAGCCAAGTCTACCGGGGACTCTTCTGGAACTTCAGAGACTCCAAGATTTTGAACTTTCAAGATTCTTTTGTTTTTGAACTCCAAACAGTTGGCTCTTGTATTAAACGTTCTCGATGTGACCCGAACTCCCTCCAAAAAGTCCAAAATCTGCAACTTTTTTTGCAAAACCTCGAAACAATCGAGACCACTAATAAAGTATCCTCTCTCGCGCGAAGCTACTCGTAAAGCGCCCTCTTCCCCTCTATTTCCTCCGTTTCGTTCCGTTTACAATCACTGTATTTGCACACCTTTATTCTCGTCTCCATGTTTCACCACGTTTCAATCCTTTTTCCGGGGTGAACGAATATTTGATTTGCAAATGCAGCAAAAGTAACAAAAGCATATGTCCCTATTCTTCGACTGCTCCAAAATGATTTGGCTCAACTAAATACTTCTTACTATGTGTTTGCACAAACCCCTGACCACACCCTAAATACTCCAAAAGTGATATCAGAACAGCAGAGTCTCTTATCATTTTTGTCCCTTCCATCGATCAATAACATTATTCAAATGTTCAACATCATTCCAGTGTCATGAGGTTTCCTCTTGTTCTAGGTCCGGAAGTGTTGGTATTTTTCTCTCTCTTTTGTTTGTAATCCACTCCGTTTCTCCCAAAAAGAGAACGGTCAAGTCACGGACCGAGCAGGTAATCCGTTCATTGAAAACTGGCAGAAAACTAGAAGCAAAACAGTTCGGTCAAAATAGAGATGTTTGATCAGGGTTCAGGAAAGTTTTGTTGAGCAAGAATCTCTCAAAGAATGCCTTTTTTCATTATTAGTGGGCGAGAAAAAAAACTTGAAGAATGCTTTTGTGATTTTTTGTTGTTGTTTCTACACTAATTTCGAAACATATTATACTTATAAAACATATTTTTGAAGCATACTAGTTTTTCAATCAATGGGATGATCTGCAACCCAAGAAAAATCGAAACTCAAACCGGTAATAGTGTTGGATACTTTCTTTCATTTTAACGCTATATATCTCTGTTCGCATTAGTAATATAAAAAAGTTGTCAACTAATGAAATGTAGTTCTTATTATGTGCAACATTTTATTAGTTGGTAACTTTTGGAAATTCTCAACGCCAACAAAGATACATGTCTCTGAATTGAGGCAAATGGGGGGCACCACTATCACAGGTTTAACGGAATTGCAACATACGGTTCTCCATGGAGAAGGAGACTATTTTCATTTCAATTGTTTCAGTCACATCCTATTTTGAATGTTATGATCTATAACTTCCTTCACAAATATGTTGCAACTTTTTTTTATAACTCCACTCTTTTCCTCCCTCCTCTTCTTTCTTCCCATCATCACATAAATGTCTTCTTTTTGCCTAATATTGGTTCAGTTTGACCATTGCGTAAGAGGGTCGAGTCAAAAAGACAAGACAAGGCTTGTACAAATCAGTCTCGGGATATATAACTCTGATTCGTGCGGACTCGTCCTCGAGCTTTTCCCTCGTTTTCTTTTCTCTCTCACTTTTTTTGAACTAGGTGATTTGTTAGTTTTGAACTAAATGATCAATTTAAATCTGAAAATCCACGAAAGAATAGTTGTGGCTGCTCAATCGTCTAGTGAGTACTAGTTTAGAGCTTTTAGGCACATGGCATACTGCATTCCTCTTTTGTGGCATTGAAAAATTGTTTACAGAAAAAATGCTCAGCGTAAGATTTAGCCCAATTTGTTAGTTGAGCACTTCTTGATATATGGGAACCGAGATAAATTTGGTCAAAGCAGCTGATGAGAGGAGCACTTCTAACATAGGATTACGTTCAGTATCTAAGGCATACGCTTCACATTCGAGCCTCCTGATTGTGAGACTTGAATGAGCTAAAACATGGCTCATTTGTCACTTTTCCATCTTCTTCCTGCCACAGTATCCCTCTTGCCATGTCATTTTTCAATCCGTACCGCCCGTCATCTCGGATAACAACGGAAAAAAAGCGGGTAGTGAGAGGAGGCGCAATTATATGCGATTATTGAAATCGAAACCAACTTCCTCCCCTTTCCACTATTGCGAGATATATGAATGTATGCGATTGACGGTTTCCCTCTCCTCTCCCTCTTTTTTCCTCTCCTGTCCTTGGCATCCCCTTCTCAGAGTCTCTGTGTGCCATGTCGTTTTCCTCCGGACAACTAATTCGATCCGTTTTTTTCCTTCGAAGACCTTCATGTCAAATGTATGACGTGGCAATCGGATCCGAGAGGAGGAAAAAGAAGGTCAAATTTTGAGCGGATTAGAGTAATCGAGATAGTATTAGAGTGGGGGAGAGAAGGGAAAAAAGGCCACGTTTCAAAATTTGAGAATGTGGCGGGTGTCCAGCTGTGCATACAGTATGGTATGGTGCACTACTTGTAAGGATACTCATTTCATTCCGCTATCCATTCATTACTATAGTTCCATTCTTTTTGGTCAGCTTAGATTTTGGTAGTCGCAAAATGGAATTCTATTCCTGTCCCCCTCGAAAACTTGTAACTTTGCTCACTGAACTCACACCCGCCTGTAACTCTTTGTATTCTCTTCTTCCCGAGTAAGTGCGAATACTTTTCGGCAAACACCGCGAGGTTCAGGCATCAATTTTTCAACTAAGAAGAACAAGAGAATGACTCGGCGAAAAGTCCGGAGACAGAGAGTACTACTTTTCATCGTCATCACTTTTTGTTTCTTTTCGGACGACGAAGAAACGAAATTGGACACTTCTCTGTTCCTGCACTTTTGAGTAGTGGCAATTCCTTCTGATGTGTCGGGAATGGCCAGTCTAGGACGTGAATCTCGGATTCCTCATTTGTGTTTTGGATTCAAACGCGTGAATTTGCGAATTTTACCCAAAGCTTTGAATCCCATTTTTTTGAAATGCTTCCTGACATAGACTTTCAGATTACCAACTTGCAATCTTTGAACTTTCTGGCGCTAAAAATTCGAGCTGATTTTCAAGGTTCGATTTTTCCATTTCTGAACTTTTTCCAAGTCAAGCTTTTCTGGACTCAAACATAACACACTATTTTCGATATTCAACTCTTGCCGAGTTTCTCAAAACTTTTTTGAACAAATAAAAAAACTTCAAAGATTCAAGTTTTTCTATTGATACAGCAATACAATTCAGATGAATAAAATTTCCCCATCTATTCTTCACCTTTTTGAATTCTTCCGACTTTCAAGACCTGCGATGTTGAACTTTCCAGAATAATTTTTACGATACCTAGTTATCATTCGAAAACCTGTTCCAGGCCATCTCTCCAAAAGTTCAAAATGTTCCATACGGTGTGAGAAACGATCCTGATCAATACATATCAATGGTGTTTTTTCCTCTGGATCATAAGAGAAAAACTAAATGAGCGAGAGAGTGAGGATCGGAGAGAGACGCAGACAAAAGGAAAAAGCAGCTTTTGTGTCTCTCCAAAAATGACATTGCGCCCGATTGATGAGTGAAATAGAAATAGGCTTTGATTCGAGAAACAGACACGCCGAATTTCCCCTCTCCATATTCTCCGACATTTTATCTTTATGTTCCTCCCAAATCGAAACTTTTGCCATCTCTGTGTTTCGGCCTGTTTTTCAACGTCATCTCTCTGTCTGCCACCATCATTTTGTTTATATTATATACAACGTGGCAGCAACAGACAAACTTCTGACAGGACCCCCGAGAAATAGTAGGGGAGATGAAGAGAATCAGAGATTTTACGAGAGTCCAGATGTGCGTGCACAACTGACACTCACTCACTGGCGAGGCACAAACAAAAACTTTTTGTTGCCTTTTTGTATTTTTTGGAGGAAGAAGTGATTCAGATCGTAGGGTCAAGTTTTCTCAGTTTTATGGAAAAAGCAATCAGAATCAAGTTCATTCTATGAGGGGAAAAGAACAAAGTTTCTCCTACTCTGTTGAATTCAGAAGATCTAATGGCTTAGAAATTTTTCTGTGAATTTCAACAAAACTGTAATTTTTGACATCTGTGGAATTCAGAAGGGTTTTGATTCAAAATCCTCAAGCGTTTCTTCTTCTTTCTACTAAATTCTGAACTTTCAGAAACTATTTCCTGAATTTCGTTGAAACGATGGAAACATGGAAGATTCCGAATCCTTATCAAAATTATCCAAAGCGAACCAAGAAATTTCAGTTTCAACTATCCCAAAAATAATCAGGGTTTTCTATTTCTAACCTTTTTTCATTCTTGAGTTCTGAATGGTTTTCAACCTATAACGAAGAATCAGACTTGGAGCTCGTAGTTTTGAAAATGCGAAATTTCAAAAAATGTACCTTCTCAAGACTGTCCCTGAAACTTTGGATCGGGACTTATACAGTATGAAAAAGGTTTTGAAAATTTTTGAAACGTTTGGGAAGTCAAATTTTTGAAAAAAACATGAATGGTCAATGACTCAATTGGAAAAATTGGAATCAAGTGCAAGAGCTTCTAGAACTCAGAATCTTCCAAAATGCTGGACATTTTTCTTCGATTCTACCAGCCAAACTTCGATGAATTCTTTCTCTCTTGAAACCCGATCCTCGGACCCTTCCAAATTTTCCCATCAGTTCATACATATCTAAACTCCTTGTTCCTCATTTCCCCTCCTCAATTCTTCCTCTTCTCTGCGCTTCTCCATCCTTCCTGCTCACTTTCCTTCTCCATTCTCTGCACTCTCTCCATCCAACACACTATTTCTCAGTTCCCCTCGATTTCCTCTGAATTCTTCTCATTGCCTTCAACACCCAACAGCTCCCTCCCCATTCTCTCTTTCTCTCTCCTTTCTCTCTGTTCGAATTTCCATATTTTCGGTACTCTCCTCCCTATGTTCCCCTTTCCATTCTGATTTCCATATCCATTCAACCATACGTGGCACCACGAATCATGTTTTTTCAAAATATACATTGATATATCTCCCCTGTTCCTCCACTTTTTGCCTTCAACAAAGACAAAGTTCTTCTCTCCATTCCTTTCAGGGTCGTTTCTCGGTTTGGGGTGGCCGAATATAACGTCTTTTCGAGTATACTTTTACTTTTTCGTTTTCTCACTTATCGTTTCTATCGGCCTGGTATCCTAGAAGTGACCGGCTAATGGTGTTTTTCGCGGGGATTCAAAGTTTTTCGGTTTTTCCAAAGTTTCTAATTGGAATGTTTTTTTTGTAGTACTGACTAATTATAGCATAGAAAGCTGTAGGAAGTATGACCTTGTCCGGAGATTAAAATAGGAATAAATTGCTTAGAAATGTTTCATTTTGACCTGATTAATAAGATCGAAAACCGTTTTTCCCAAGCATGATTCACATTCAGATATGCAACTTCTACCCTCTCTTATTAAATGCGGAACGCAGAGGGGAGGCATTTTGTGGGCGGAGTCACAGCGTGGAAAAAAATGTCGAAAAAACCTGTCACACACTTTGGACGTTAATAACTCAGCTCAAAATGAAGCTCTTAGAGAAATTTTTTTTTCTTTCTCTTGGAAATTTTATGGCCATTTTTTCTACAAAAAATCAAATAATTTGGATCATTTTTGGCTCCGTGGTGAGGCGGAAAGCACGCGCAACCAAAAAATCGAAAATTTTCTTTCACCCCTTCGTTTGAGAGAACCAGTTGACCAATCAACTTGAAAATTGGAATTCCCACTAAACTTTTTACGCTCTATCGATCTATTACATTTGTTTCGAATTTCAGAAAAAATTTCGGTTTTGGTTTTTCGCCCATAACTTTTTTCGTTTTGGGAGTTGAGCGAAAATTCCGTTAAAAATGGACGTAGATTGGAAAGATCCGGCGATCTATGTAAGATTTGTACGACATTTAGTAGAAAAATTTTTCAAGCTGAGCAATATGAAAAAATTTTGGCTTGAGAACATTTTCTAACGCTCTGTGTTGGTATATTTTTCAATGAGGATGATTGAATTTTGGATATGTGTTTTCTGAGAAAGTTATCTAATGGAATATCAAGTTTGGTGAGATTAACTTTAGTTTCAGCCAACTTATGACTTATGTGAGATCGATCCTGTGATGTTCCCTAAATTCCTCTAACTCGAACTCGAGAAAGGAAAAAGGAGGATGGCGAGAGGAAGCGTCGCCAACTCATACGTAACCACCTCTTGCAACACTGTTGCACGTTACGGGTCTGGCGCAGTGGCAGTGCGCCGGGGTCTTGTTCAGCTGCTGGAGGGTTCAATTCCGTGACGTGTTCACTATTTTTTATTGTCTTTTTGGGTCGAAGGCCCACCCCCTGAGGGGCCGTAGGCCCCGAACTCAATCTCAAATCGCAAAGCCTGAGCTTATCTACGAGTTTTGGATGAACCAGAATAGATTCTTTCGTTTATTCTCATGACTGGTTTGTCGTAGTCAAGAACGATGAGTTCGTGTTCTCTCTCTCTAAGCTCAAGTTCTCTCTAAGCTCAAGTTAACAGTTTACAAATAGTAACACGGCGCAGCCGTGTCCAGCGACGCGCAGCGTCGCTAGTCAAGAATCAAAATCTCAGAATCTCAAAATCTCAAAACCTCTCAATTTTATACACCTCGTTTTCCTCAGAATTTTGAAATCTCAAAGTCCGAAAGTTTACGGATTCCTGAACTTCAAAAGTTCAGCATCTTCATCATTGAAAATATTGGGAAAAAATTTTCAAAGAGTTTTTCTCATTGTGATTTAATCCCACGTGGATCACCTACTTTTAATTATTGCCAGTTTCCCAATCTACCCCCCTTTTCCAACCTTTCTTCTCTGCCACGTATCACTTGACATTTCTCGTTCTAGTTTTTCGTTCCATTAGTTTCTCCAACTAATCTTGCTTTTCAGATGTGCTGATATGGCAAACTGGCCACGAGTTTCTCCCCTCGCCTACGTGGCTCTCGGCGTACTTCTTGGCTTGACTCTGTCGATCGTCTCTCAATCGGGAAACGTTAGTTTTATCTCAATGTTTTGGTTTTCAAACGGAATTTTCAGTCAGCCTATGATGCAGCATCTCGGATAGCTATCATCAGGGCAAACCGCAATGATCCACTACTCGAAGAGCACGATCATGCACATGGAAATGATCCGGTCAGTGTTTAAGGTTGTCTTCTCCTAACGTCATCGGCATTTTCAGCACGGTGATGAGGAAGTCGACGACCATCACGCCAACTTCGCACCGGTTCAATTCCACTCGAACGATTCATCACATAGTCACGACGGGGAGAGTGTAATTGCTGACGAGGTGGCGAAGAAGGTTCGAGTCTTCTGTTGGATTCTGACCGGAAAACAGAATCATGAGAAACGAGCGAAACATGTCAAAGCAACGTGGGCTAAACGGTGTAATAAGTGAGTTTTTTCTGGAAATTGAGAATACAGTACTCCACAAAAAGATCGTTCCACCTTGACATTTCACGTGTAGAGCATTCTAGGTCAACATTCAGACTGAAGTAGCATCATGAAAAATGTTCAGCTCCAAAAATCACTTACTAGGGAATCACTCGGACATAGGTTGGAGTTACGTGATGAGACATATACCATCGGAAAGCCCATGAAATTTCCAACCCATTCATGTAATCTGTTTTTGCGAAACAGTGCGCGTTTTTGAGAAATTTGGGTTGCAAGTACTAAAAAGTAGTAAATTTGCACTGAAATTCACACGTTTCTTTTTAAAATGAATTTATGCGTGTTTATCAGTGCAAATTTACTAGTTTCGACCCGAATTTCTCGAAAACGCGCATCGTTTCGCAAAAACAGATTACATGAATGGGTTGGAAATTTCATGGGCTTTCCGATGGTATATGTCTCATCACGTAACTCCAACCTATGTCCGAGTGACTCCCTAGTTAAGGTCATGGAATGGATTTTTTTCTCACGTGACCTAGTTTTTGAAATTTTCGAAAATTCAGTTTTTCGGGTTTTGGCTGTTCCACAAGAATTCATTGACCTAATTCAGTCATTTTTGGGGGGTGGAACGATCTTTTTGTGGAACAGCCAAAACCCGAAAAACGGAATTTTCGAAAATTTCAAAAACTAGGTCACGTGAGAAAAAAATCCATTCCATGACCTTAAGTGATTTTTGGAGCTGAACATTTTTCATGATGCTACTTTAGTCCGAATGTTGACCTAGAATGCTCTACACGTGAAATGTCAAGGTGGAACGATCTTTTTGTGGAGTACTGTAGTATCCAAAGTATGTACTGAGTTCTTGAAACGTTGGAAAGTTTTTGCATCTGAAGAAAAATCCTCCGCCAAAGTGAGACTTTGAATTCTGTCCCAAAGTCAGTCATGACTTAGAAAATGAAAGATGCAGATTCAAGATTTTGAACCAAGATCTCCTAAAATTCGAAGAAGTTTTTGAAATCGAGTATTCAAGTATTCTGATCTGGATTTTTCTAGAACCCCAACTAGCTTTCAGATTTGGATTTCAAGCAACCTCAAAAATATGACCTTTTTTTCAAAAATTTAGTAGTGAGTAATCTCGAGCATCTCCTAACTTTCCATTTTTCAGATATGTGTTCATGTCATCGGAAGAAGACGCCGAGCTCCCGGCCATCAACTTGAACGTATCCGAAGGAAGAGATTACCTCTGGGCGAAGACGAAAGGAGCCTTCAAATACATCTACGATCATCATCTGAATGATTTCGATTGGTTCCTGAAGGCCGACGACGATACCTATGTCGTCATGGAGAACTTGAGATTCATGCTTCTGGCTCATTCTCCGGATGAGCCGATTCATTTCGGATGCAAGTTCAAACCGTTCACACAGGGAGGTTATCATAGTGGAGGAGCTGGATACGTGCTGAGTAGGGAGGCTCTTAAGAAGTGAGAAATTGAAAGAAGAAAGGAGTACTTATCATGAGACGATTTCAGATTCATTGAAGTGGCACTTCCGGACAAATCCTTATGCTCTCAGAATCACGGAGGAGCAGAAGATGCGGAAATGGGAAAATGTTTGGAGAAGGTTGGAGTGAAGGCTGGAGATTCCAGAGATGCTGACGGACATCACAGGTGGGTATTTTGTTGCGAGCAAAAGGAGCAAACCGAAATTATCCTCTAACTTCTAAGGCTCATCTCATCTCCAAAACTTTTCAGATTCATGCCCTTCGTTCCGGAACATCATCTATCGCCTGGCCACGTGGATCCAAAGTTTTGGTTCTGGCAGTACACGTACTATCCGATGGATCAAGGACCGACATGTTGCTCAGGTTGGTTTAGTGGTGCTGATCTTATTCTTCTGTTTCTTTTTTTTGGTTTCTCCTGGTGCCACTCTTTCTTTCTTGACGATCTCGTGTAAACAAAAGATGAGAAGAAAGAAAGATCAATTGTTTTCGGCTTGACTCTATTTGCTCTCACTTTTTCAGATTACGCCGTCTCTTTTCACTACGTCAGCCCGAACTTGATGTATGTGCTCGAGTATCTCATCTATCATTTGAAGCCATTTGGTGAGTCAGAGGGGATCTGATTTAGAGATGGTATCAGTAAAACGTGTCTGAAAATATTTAAAATTGAGAGTCCGAAAAGTTGGAAGTTGTGTGACCGAGAGTGATAAAAATCTGAAGTCGAAAAATGTAGACATTCATGGTCTAAACTTGAACATGATGTATAGCAAGATATCAATTTTGACAATAACGATACAGATCGATAGGAACTGTGGCTCAGATAGAATGCGGAAAAATCCAGAACGATTTCAAAGCCTTTTATTTAAAAAATTTCGAACCAGAAGACACCATTTTTGAAACTGAATAAACCTTGATGTTCTCCATGTTCGAGTTGACTCCCTTGCCCCGTATCTTTTTTCCAAGACTTTATCCATTTTTTCAGGTATCGACCGTGCCATTCGCGTACCCAAAAACGACACAATAATCCATACGGCCTACTCGATCTCTCGTTCCGAACGCGGTGAAGATGATGCATTCAGAGAGCGTCCGGAGTTGCCTGTTTAATTTATTCCCTTTCAATTAGTTACTTGTTAGTTTTTTGAAGTTCGTTTTCTGCATTCCGGGTGATTAATCTTCTCGCTTCCCTTCTAGTTCCCGTGGTTGACCAACTGTTTCCTCATTTCCCGCTTTCCGCTTTGGGCTCGTTTCTCTCTCAAAAAAGAACATTCCATGACTGTTTCCTCTTCGTTTTTTGCCGCCTCCATTCGCATTTCTTTCCTCTTGTTTCTGTCTTTGTTTTCTTATCACTAGAGTTTGGATGTTTTTTTTTATAATTCAGCTTTTACGGGATCCTCCAGAGTTTTACATGTAATTTCTTGGTTTTTCAACTGTTTTTCGGACAAATGCCGCTGTGTTTTCTAGTCAACAACTTGTCTCCTTCCCTTGTGTCTTTTCTTTCTGAAAGAAACAAAAATAAATCGGTTTTATTATTCTGGAGGAAATTGAGCAAATCAGGCTTTCAAATCAAACGAAATATACACCGTACACAAATTCAGACGAGGAGAAAAAGAAAAGGAAAATAGGAAAGGTAAAGCAACAAAAATGGAGAATAAGTTGGCCATGTGACATTGAGGAGGGGAGGAAATCTTGAAATCTATGTACTAATGTTCAAGAGAAAATGACAAGAAGAAGCATGAAGACAACTGCGGTGAACACCAAAAGAGCAGCTATGATTGCTACCATTAGACTTCGATGATGGGTATCTGGCATGGAACGGACGGCAGTGGGAAGTACGGTGATTGGGGTCGCATCGTCTTTTGGGGGACTGAAAGTAGACAGACTTCAGTGTATGTGAGAAATTGAGGTTGAGGATTCTGGAGCGATTTGAAAATCAGAAAGTGGTTTCTTCATAATCCTGGACTTGAAATCCACCAAACTGTCATAATCTCCAAATTCTTGGTCTCCTTGTGATCTGAGAATCTATGAATTCTAAGGTCTTTCGAGATTGTTCAAAATGCTTTAGATGTTTTTTGTAGTTCAAACCGGAATCGGAAACTTTTGATTAGACCGTAAACTTCTTCGTAACAATGATCAAAACTTGTCAATTCATAATAATCAGAAACTAAAAAAAATAGACAATGACTCAATTCTCGATTCAAAAATAGCCAGTTGATAAGAATAGAAACTATTACAAGTAATAGAATACAATTCTTTTCTGTTTACCTGATGACGATGAGCGGAGATGAGGAAGGAAAACGGGAAGATGGAGACACCGGCACGTTGTATTCTGATGACGTCGTCGAGAATCGGGGACTCTCGATTCTCTTCTCTCGTACTGCTTCGGCTCTGGAAGAATTTTGGAGTTGGACGAGTTTGTAGGTTGGTATGTATTCTAGGACAACAATCTAGACGAATCTGGAGGATTTATATCCGGTGCACTCATAGGATGTGGGTAGAACGTGCAAAGTACTCATAATAAATTCTTGATCTCCACTTTTTCGGTGAATGTGATTCAGAAGCTAATGGTCCGAGACGGTCTTGGATGACTTAACAGGTTCAGGTGTCAGAATCCGGGTCGGAAGGGATTCTTCTAAACTTCAAAACCTCTTCTGGAAAAAACTTCAAAATCTTGAATATCGGAATCTGAACTTTTGGTTATCGAGGTCCTCATTCACTTTCCAGATTCCCAGAAACGTTTGAATCTCGCAATCTCAACTTTTTCAATTCTCAAGAACTTTCGTTCAATAAAGTAAACTGAGAAACGTCTCCAAATTCTGAATCCCTCCAAAGGTAAAATCATAGCTTTCTCTGGGTCACAATTTATTTTGCAAGCATCGCAATTGCAAAAAAACTCACTCTTTGACAATGTTCTGATTCAAATATCCCTTCGGCGTGAAATACCCGCTATTCGCCAACCCATTCTCAATCGTCGCAGCTGACGGAGCAGGCACCACTGTATCCATTGTTGTGAAACCGAAAATAGTGGAATTCTA
The DNA here is from genome assembly GCA_900536305.3 of Caenorhabditis sp. 40 LS-2015. Taxonomy (NCBI): domain Eukaryota; kingdom Metazoa; phylum Nematoda; class Chromadorea; order Rhabditida; family Rhabditidae; genus Caenorhabditis; species Caenorhabditis tribulationis. Next base: position 308,232 of record LR543232.1, on the reverse strand, counting down.
ATTTCAAAAGTCTTGAAAGTAGACGACTAATGAATAAGCGAATCGAACAATAGTGAGGAAAGGTATTCTCACTTTACACAGTTCTTGCCCTCAGAAAGAAAGTCAGAAAGAAATCAAGTTTATTAGAGGAAGAGGTGATGACGAAACAGAATAAGAAGAAGATGTGATGATCGTTAGACTCCGGAAACAAAGTCATCTGTTTATGAATTTTTCGAATCGAGACTCTCTAGAAATCGAGGAGATTAAAAAGGAGAGCACATCACTGAAATTCTAGTAGAGAGGGAGAAAGAGAAAAAAAATTTGGGAGAAAACGAGAACAAAAACAATTGAGGATAATCCAGGAAACTAGGTATGTGGACAGATGGAAATGAACTCGTGGGGCACTTTTTTGATAAAGATGACTCATTTTTGGAGGAGGAGGAGAGAAGAGAGAACGAGACGCAGAGAGAAGGAGAAAAGACACAATTTGATGATTGACATGCATTCCTTTTGTATTCGCTTCTCTTTGGACAACATCTCTTTATTGAATCAGAAAATGTTGAAAATATTTTTCATCAAGTATTCAATCTATGAAACTTCCATACCTGTTCAAATAAATTTCCAAAGCTTTTGCAAGTTTTCGGTTTGTTATTTTAATGTTTTCCCGAACAAAATGCTGGCGATGTCAAATAAAATATTTGGTCGAAAAAATTTTTGTTAAAAAAACAGAGAGGGTGGCCTAAGTTTCATATCCGGTTAGAGGGGAGAGGTTTTAGACTAGGAAGGTTGCAGTTTTTCTTTTGAATTTGTAAAAAAAGAAGGAGAATCTAGTAGATAGTGATGATCTCACAGAGTTAAGAGATCTCGAAATCTCAAAACCCCTTCGATTCCCTCCAAATATTTCAGGATTTCACAAATTCAGAACCTCAGAATCCATAAGAATCTCAAAAACTTAGAATCCAAGAAAAACTCAAAAACTTTCATATTTCAAAGAACACTCGTCACATCCTCTTATTTTATCTTCCCGGTCAAGCACCTACCTCAAAAACCTCAGCATTTCTCATCAGATTTTTTTTTCTTTTTCCGGAGCAAAACAGAAAACATGGCCTCATTCTAGTGATGACTTTTCAAGGAAGAAACATATTTCCCGATTTCCAACTATAATATTTTCCTCCACAACAACGACACTCCACTGTTCTTAAGTTCAATAGTTCAGGAAAATGGAAAATTTTCGATTAGCACAGCAAATTGTTGATGTTGTGAATAGTCAAAAGTCAGAGGATGGATAATAGAGAAAACTACTTCAATTGACCACTGCAGATAAAATGAGAAAAGTCATAATCAATTAGCAATATGTGGTTGGAATGGGAAGTTTGAGTAATAAGCAATAATTGAACCAATTTAGACAATAAAATCGGAATGAAGATTGATGAGGTGGTGGTGGTTTAGGAGAGACAGGAGGAATGGAATGGAGTAATAAGTGAGAAAAAGAAGAGAAAGGATTATAGAGGCGGCTTGGGAAGAAAATGAGGATCATTGAGGTGGGGGTGGGTGAGGAATCGTTGATAGGATTATCCATAGACCGTACTCGATGGGAAAACTTCTTTACTTTTTCGTTCATTCTATTCAAAGGGTTCCTTTCAAGAAGGTTATCCGTGGGAAAATGGTCAATCATCAGTACAGAATACTCATGAAAGGAATAAGCAGAAACCTAATGACCAAAAACGATCGAAACAACTTTTCGAATAAATAATTTTCTCGCAGAGATTCATATCAAAGCGATGTTCTTCTTCTTCTTCTCATCCCCCAACGATCTTTAGTTTTAAATGGGGAACACGTGGAGTGACTAACTAAAAGAGAGGATTCCTTATAATTTAGCATTGAAAACATGGGAGATTAGATTGAGAAGGAGTCACTACTATATCAGATTATGAGGATTGGAAGCTGTAGAGTTACGTGGTGGTCGTTGAAAAATAACGAGGAGCTGGGGTGACGTTGGCGCGTTTTGAGATGGGTTCTAGCTGATGATGTGGAGAGGAGTTGCGCGGAATTCCAAGTCGGAATTTCTTACTTCCTACTTCGGTTTTTCGAACGGATGCAAAATTATGAACTTTGTTTGAATCTCTGAAATAAATTAGATGGAAAATGAGCATTTCAAGCTCAAAAGAGTACAGAATTTGCTTATTTTCAGTAAATTTCAGTGCTATTTCGAACATTTTTGTGCTTCGAAGCATGTAACCACTTTTCGAGGCCCCAAAACTGTCCATCTCAAAATGATCACAGCCTCATGCATCCAAGCCTAAACAACCAAAGGCTTTTATCCAAATTTAGAAGACTTTTTTCAAAATTGGTTCATATCAGAATCTAAAATGAAACTATTTCCCTCTCATATTCACATTTTCCTTCTTGCTCCACCCATTTATAGAGAAAAAGGATAATCCGAAGACGACGCAACTAGTTTTCCTCAGATTCCCACGAAAAATCGGACCTTACAATCCAAAAATAGCAGTTTTGGAGAGCGAATGAGGATTTCAAAGAAATTCTGTAAGAATGTATTGAAGAGAGGAGGAAATTAGATTAAAACTTTTTGGTTTCCAATTAATCACAGAGATTAAGAGTTGTTTTTGGAAAATGAAACATCCTTGATAGATTCAGAGAAATCTGAAGCATAACATTGCTCGAAAATCAAAGAAAATCAAGTTCCCAGAATGAGCGAGATCAGAAGGAAGAATCAAATAAAAAATGTATTCAAAAATGGAACATTTTGGTTGATTTCTCCATTTTAAAATTCATCGAGACAAAAAAGATATGTAAAGCAAAAAATCCAAACTCAGAATGATTCACTCTGTATCCATAATCTCAGTTGTTTTTCTCTTTCTCTCTGTATTTGTATTTTGATTTCTGTAGGACGAAAAATTTTATGATGAGAAAAAGAAATGTCTTGTGATTTTTGTGGCAATTCACACGGATTCATATCAATCGAGAAATCAAAATAACTTTTTTCTCTCTCTTGGAATGGAAAGGAGAGCAAAATAGAGTCAATTAGAGGTAAAGGCGTATTTTGACAACAAACGAGTACAATTGATAATGGAATTGAATTTGTATATTGAATAGTGAACTAGATGATTCTGATTTTCAGAGAATCGAAGGTTTCTATTTCTATTCAATACTTCAAAGAGCGACTAGAATCGACAAGAAGCTAAGAGAGGTAGCTGATTCGCAGAAGACGTCCCGAACTAAAAAGTGACTGTTCACCATTTCAAATTCTTCAAAACAAAGAAGTCCCAAATTTTTCAGTCTGGAAAGTTGAAAGAAGCCAAGACTGTCTGAATGAAAATAACTGGAATCAAGTGTTCTTCTTCTCTAGAAATCTCTATTTATTACGTAGGTACGAAAAGTGAGTCAGTTAGTTGTTGAAAAATTTATAAGGGTTCGTCTGTGACATCAAAACTCGGAAGTTTTTGAATTGTGTTGCAGTTCTTCTGGAATTTTTGATTTCAAAGTGATTGGGAGTATTGGAATGTCATTTCGGAAGTTTCATCCAACTGAAACATCACGAATGGAATCTGCATTTTGGAAGCAATTTTTGTTGTTTGAATCAAGAGGAAACTAGGAACCTCAGAATCTTTCAGAATATCAGTAACTTAGAATCTCAGAAACTCAGATGCGCATGTTGGCTTCTACGGTTCTGGGAACCTCTCAAAATCTGGGGAAAATCCGGAAGTAAAAATTCAAATGAAAAAAATAAGGTTTAAACCATCCGCTGTTTTATCTCAAAAAGTGAATAAACAACTTGGGAGAGACGTGCATTCTTGATCTTTTTCTGGAAAAATGAATATCTTTTTCTCTTTTCGTCAGTCAACACTCTTCAGTTCAATCCTCTTTTCTCTTGGCGTGGGAATTTTTGAGAAAATCGAAAATACACCTCAAGGGGATATTTATAAATCATGGATAGTTGGTTGGCAGAAAAATGAAGAAACGATGAGAACAAGTGGCAGTTTGAAGAACAAAATGGTGTGTGTGGATGAGCAAACAGTATTGGGAGAAAGTGAAACTGTTTGATTTTTGAGGAATCGGATTTCAACTGTTTCCACGGAACGAGGAGTTTAGGGTCAAGAGTCAACAGGAAGGGCTTCTTGTTCGGCAAATCTTGGTTTTTGATAAGCTGATTAGGGGGGAGGAAGAGGACGACTTCTATTTTCGAGGAGGTGTGAGAAATCTCAGAAATGGCGAGTGCTTTCTTGGAGCATGAATACATTCTCCCAGTACCAGTTGGATCAAAGAAATTTTGCAGGTTCTGAGAATGACGTTTGTATTTGGAACAAAAACAAGGTGTGCCGAACGGAGCATAATAGAAATGAGTGGGTTTTTGGAATTCTGATATTCGATGAAAATGTTTTGACTTGTTCCATTGATGAAATTGATAGATTAAAAGGGGAGTTGTAGCAAAAATTTACTGATATTGGAAAGTCCGAAGAAAACATAATTGACTTCAAAAGCTGGAACAACAAATAGATAAATTAGTGAAATTCGAAATAAGTGATCGTGAAAATCAAGATTTTGAACAAACTAGCAGGTTCTGAAATTCTGAAACTTCAAGCTCTTCATCTTCTGGAAAAATCTATCAGTCGGATTATGAAAAATCAGTAGTTCGAATTTCGAAGTTTGTTTGCATTTCCACTTAGAAGAAGTAAATTCAAAGCGCTACTGAAAAAGTACCGCTGAAGCATAAATCTCCATGTCAAAATTGTTTATTTCTCTATACTCTATGCGTCAACAGCCATTCTTCAAACTTGTATCACACACGTCATCTAAACACTTGTCATTCTATTGTCTGAAAGATTCAGAACGCTCTAGACAAGTAGTCCATGAACACTGAACGTCTATATAAAAGATGAAGTTTGTTTTTTTGTACTTTTGCTCTCTTTTTATTTCTAGACTCAAAGAAGGAACATCAAAGAAGAATATGAGCAAATCTTCCAGAATAATTTTCTAAGGAACACGAAAGGAAAGGCAAAATGAAAAGGTAGTCCAGTTGTCTCTCTCTCCATCTAATTGTCCTCCTTCTTCTGATTCATCAGTGCAAATATTTGGATAGACTGCTTGCTCCTTCCACAAGAGACCGGAAAGTGATGGGAAATGAGAAAATGAATGAAGAGAGCATGTGTTCTTGTTTATTGTATTACTTTTTCAACAATTAATATGGAACCGTATCAGTGTTATGAAATACGAAAAAAACAGTTAGGTGAATCAATTGGAAAAATTCCAGGAGAAAGAACTAGTTGAATCGGCAGTGACCGTTTGGCTCGATCTTCATGTTGTGGCGGGAGAAATCGATGAAGGCCTGGAAATATAATGTTTTAGAGTTTGGACATCTCACAGAAGTTTTTGAATTTTCAGATTCAGAATCTGAAATGAAAGTCGGCAAAAATGTTAACGAGAATAGTTTATGATGCTGAATCTGAAGGTTCGATTTCAGGTGGTCTCAAATATTCAGACCCTGGAGAAATTGAGAAATCTCAATGTTCAACTGTTCGATTCTACAAACCTTGGAAACTTCGACCAACGCCGCATTCTGCGGCTCACTAGAACTCCGTCCGGAACTGTTATTATGATTCGTCCTCCTCCGATGAATGGGTGTAGAAACGAGAATTCGCTCCTCAAGTTCATACATCGGATCACAGTTAAGACCCTCTTTACATGGAATGAAAACTGGTGCAGGCTTTCTGAGAATACGAGATTAGACTCAGGATGATGTTGGTTGTTTTTACCTTTCGAAAACACTCTTGAAATCTATTCTCTCTGTATACGCATGCTTTTTGATTGCTTCCAGTCCGACGAGACGTTTCTCTTTGTCGAATTTCAGCATGGTGTTTATGAAGTGGATGAGATCGGTTGGCCAGTGAGCAGGGTAGGGGATGGAGGCGTCTCGGAATGCCACGTAGGCCTGGATTTGAAGATGATCGGAACAATCAGGTTCAAAAAATGGTAGTTTTGGTCTTATTAGTTTATTCAAAAGTTTTATTGAAAAATTCAAAATCTCTGCAGACTTCTCTGACCAGATTCATCTTCGATTCTGCTTCTCAATTGAGCTAGGGAAGAGAAGTTTAAAGAGCTTAGCTCAGTTGATAACTTTGACAAGATTCGACCTCCAAACCAGTTTCCTATTTCAAAACATTGGAGTATCATTCAAATACTTTCAAGCTTTCTCAAATCTTTACCTCCTCCGGTTTCGTCCTCGAACTGAATTCAAACGGAGTCCTCCCTCGAAGCATTTCATAGAAACACACTCCCAACGCCCACCAATCCACTCTGCTATCATATCCATCCTCCAATTCTAGATATGTCGCATAGATCTCCGGTGCCATGTACGGTCTCGTTCCCGAGTAGGACGTCGCCAACTGATCATCTGCCAACTGTGTCGCCAGATTCAAATCCGTCAAGTGGGCGTGGCCTTGTTCGTCGAGAAGAATGTTCTCCGGTTTGATGTCTCGATGCACTATTTTCATCTCGTGAAGATATTCGACAGCCAAACAGATTTCACACAAGTACAATTTTGCTCTGGAATCAAAAACGTTAGTGAAATGAGGGGAACCAAAAGGAACTAACCGATCTTCAGCGAATTTGCCCTGTTGACTCAAATGATACCTGAGATCTCCTCCGAGCAGTAGATCAGAAACCATATACATATAATCGGGATCCTGAACAAACCAAGAGTTTGGAATCTTGAACTTTTGATAAGATGATCTTGCTCATTTTTAGTTACAGTCAAAAGGGCAATAACTTTGGTTATTTTTCTTATTAATGAGTGAAGGTGAAGAAAATTTTAAAGGTGAAGAACAATTTTTTTATTAATGAGTGAAGGTGAAGAAAATTTTAAAGGTGAAGAACAATTTTTTTATTAATGAGTGAAGGTGAAGTGGAGTGCTCTTATAACTAACTAACTTGATTTCAATTTTTGAAAAAAGTTGTCAACAACAAAAATGAAGATCGAGGGCTGTTCAGTGCACCCACAAATTTTCAGATAAATAATGTAATTGAAAGACACTTTTTCAACTGCTCAAGTTGGCCATTTCACACTGAACATCACTATAGTTCATATCTTATCGGCCAGCACCACAACTTCAAAAATTAGGAATACAACAAAAATCTTACCTGGAATGTATACCATAGATTCACTATAAAGGGATGGGAAATTTTACTCAACAGAGCCAATTCTCGGATCACATTTGCCGCGACTCCCTTCTCAATGCACCTCCTCTTGTTCATATACTTCAATGCAAAATACTTCTTCGTCTTCCTCTCCTGCACTATACACACCTGAATTAAAAAGAAGATTTAGATAGTAATTTGATGATAGCCTACTTTTCCGAAGGCTCCCCTTCCGATACTTCTGATGATTGAAAAGTGCTGAAGACACGGTGCGGCTCCAGATTTTCCAGAGCTGGAGACGTGCGACGTAACGTCACTGCCACGTCTGACCACGCCCATTCGGCCTCCCATTCATCGATGGACCTGAGAATCTGAATAGGTTTGAGTTTGGAGTGTAGAGGAAAGTGGACATGTGATAAGGGAAAGATAAAGAGAAAAGGAGAAACAGTGTGTTTACATTAGACAGGGAGTGAAACTTGGGGGGAGAACTTCAAAACAAGAGTAAAGAGAATCAGAAAAAAGTCAAGAGTTTAGCGTCGAAGAGAACAAAAGATTTTCCCACGATCATCACAAGTACTATTGGTGGAAATGAGAAATAGACGCAAGATTCAAGTATTGGAATTCTGAATCAAGGAGTAGGTGTGAGAGAATCTGAATGCTCTACATAAACTAAACAAGGCTAAAAAAGGAAAATGAGGAAGTGAGAAACAAGAAAAAGATGATTGTTCTGAAGACATATAAGAAAATGAATTGAACATTTTTCACTTCAACCTGACTCAGTCGAAATTTAACGTCTGCAGTTGTATGATCTTTTGAATCAAATCCATTGAAGACATTTTTGGAGTCTTCTCCTTTGTCTCAAGAATTTCGAAGTGTGAGAAACAGAACGAAGAATTAATTACATTGTCTAGTGGAAAAACTAAGTTTGATTGAAAACATGATACTGCAACATAAGAACTTACGAGAATAAGTAATAGCTACGATAGTAGTAGTCTTACTCCCAAAACAAAATGATTACAAATAGTAGATGTTTAGGCTCAGTTCAAGAGCTCCCTCTCCCCCTTCCCACCAAATTTTAATTAAACTTGCTTCTCTTCTTCTTCTTCTTCCTTTCGGAGGTGCCCATGCTCTCCTCTCACTCTCTCCAACTACTTTCAGAATTGGCATGATTATTATTACTATTATGTCGGTCGGGGAAAAGTAAAAGAAAAGAGAGAGAAATGACCCGAAAAGAGAAAAAGGAGGAGACTAAGCTGAAGAAAACGAAGAAGAAGAAGGTCCGTAAATACGAAAGGAGAACGAAGAAAAGCAGCGAAAAAAGTGAGGATCGAATCTGTTGGAGCCGCCACGCCTAATTGTCTGCATTCAACTTTCTGCCACTCTGCAAATCCACGAAAAATGAACTTTTTCGGAGGAGGCAACAAGATGCGAAGAAGAAGAAGACGTGGGGGTGACATAAACAGATTCCTCAGGAGCCAAGAATTTCTTTCGAGACACTTCAGGCATGGGATTATTCTTGGGGGAGACGAGATGATTTTTTGTTTTTCTATGTTTTTGGTGGGGGAGGATTTGTTTGGTGGTCACTGGATCGGAAACCATCATAAAATGGAGAGTTTCACGCTCCACTGCGGTGACGTATGAACTTACATAGATTGATTCTGGAGGAATTAGGTTTCCTGGATTAATATGGATTTAGGGAAGGGGAAACCAGCTAGTGGTTTCAAAGTACATGTTTTTAGATTGCAACGAATTATATGTCTAATATAAAGCAGTTTCAGACTTCATAGTTCCCTTCTACATACAGGATCTCAAAAAAATGAAACTAAAAAATCTGAAGTTTCACAGGAATCAGAAAATGTTTGACTATAAAAGTCTACTTAGAAGAACTTTGACACATTGTTTAATCCTTTAGAATCAGGGATCATTTTTTGATATCCAATTTTTGATGATCCAAAATTCTAAGCTATCTCCTGATTGTCGAAGTGCCAATAGTTTCTTATGTAAACCAAAAAGCCCTTTTTGTTTTGTTCTCAATTTCTTCATTCATCTTTTCTCAATTTTCACGAGATTTCTCCCTCCTCCCATCTCATCATCATCTCTCACACAAGTCTCATCGTCTCAATAAAATAAGCAGAGAACGAAATAAACAAATCTTTGAAGCCCAAGACACCCATCCTCCAAAGTGACAAACATATCAGGAAAAAACAAGGATGGGGTGGAAAAACAGAAAAACAGATGAAAACTGTCAACTGAAACGAAATGAAAATAGGAGAGTCAAATGAAATCGAAAGAGTTTGATGAGGTGGGGGGAAAATAGGTGCTATTTGAAAATGCATGGAAAGAAAAGTGAAGAGTTCTCTGAACCAGAAAAAAGGGGTTCCAATTTGTATTGTCGAGATGTTAACATAAGTCAGTTGCGGCCTAAAATTCGACAACTTGGCCACCGCGGTATCTCTCAAATTAGAGTGCCCAGTGTTGCCGTACTTTGGAGGAGCATGATCGAGAATCGGGGGTTTTTTCGGATTTTTGAACGTCTTTCATCAATCTTCGCGCTAGTATGTCACCAAAAATGAATTTCTCGGAAAGATGCTATAAATGGCTTAAATACCGACAAAGGAGTCATCCTTGGCATTCGATACAGTATCTACTTTTAATACTCTCATCCAATCTACTCATAATGTGCTATTAGCTCTTCAGGCATATCATTAGTCAAATCCTCACACACTCTCTCTCATCCATCAATTTCAGGTAATGTGGCGACGTCGTCGTCGAAAGGGGGGAAACAAACGACACAACAACAGACGACATCTATATTAGAAGTGTGTGTATGCCGTATGCCCTCGTGTATGTGCTCTCTTCTCTCAGGCACGCCGCCATCGATTCTTCCTCTCGCCTTGTATGTCTCTTCTCTTTTTGAGCAAAGGAGGAGCAAGGAGAATGAGAGAGAAGAGTCCGTATGTGCGAAAGAAGCTCAGCTTAAACCTAATCATATTTGCAGCGACTCGGAGCCATCACAGGGCAGTGTAGGAGACGAATTTCAAAAGAATATTTAATGAGAGAAACCGGATAAAAATGATAAACAAACGTCAGTAAATATGGAGCATAAAACAAATTAATTAGTATCAGCATTGGCTTTGAAGAATGCAGTGGTTTTTTGAATGATTTCTGAGAATCCGAGATTCGTATGTGTCCTTTGTCCAATCCATGAGGACAGTTTACTTTTTGTAGATTCCTGTGCAAAACGATCATCGAAGAGGTAGACTGCAGCGAAGTCCTTCCTGTGGCGGATGGCTCTTCCGATGGACTGATTCACCGAATGCATACACATCGACTCATAGAGCATGTTTCCACCATTGGCCATTTGTGAATCCAAAAATCTCATTCGTTCTCGGAGTTCCACTCCGGTCTTGTTGGGATACGGTAGACCGATCACGATGACAGCACGGCCCAACTCGTCGGAAAAGTTGATACCTTCACTCATTTTTCCACCCATTACGGCGAACAGAATCGCTCCTTTCGTGGATCTCGCGGCAGCGCTGTATTCAGATAGCATGGTTGAAGATGATTGGCGAGTCTCAGCGAATACGCTCTTCTTCCTCTGAAAACCTTCAAATTATATAAGCAATGAGAGCTTACGAAATTACCTCAATTTGAGTTATGATTCCTGTCTCCTTCATTTTTTTAGTTAAATCCGAAAGGATCTCATAGGAAGGAACGAAAATGACGATGCCATTCGGAATATGTTGAGTGAGCACTTGAATTGATCTACTCAATGACTTCAATGTTTCAGGGTTTTGCCGAGTTTTGAATGTTAGCTGAAAGGGTTTTCCATCCACAGTCTTGCCGATCGTCACCGCCATCAGTTGGGAGTCGTCGATAACATGGGCACAAGAGAACCGACGGATAGAATCTGGACCGATTGCTCCTCGTGAAAGAGTCTCCACGAGAAGTTGGGAAGGTTCCATGGTTCCACCAACCAAAACTGTCGCTCGACAAGACTTCACCACTTCAGCTAACCGATTGGCAGGATTCAGAAGGATGTATCGGTATCTGAAAAAATCATATTGAGAATTGTCCACGTGTTTCTAATCCTACTTTGGTTCCTTGGTCTTATCGATAAGAATCCTTCCATCTTCACATTTATTCGTCAGAGCATCAATAAATGATTTCATTGAGAAGAGCGGAGACGAAACTGTGGTCTGAGGTTGTACCTCTTGACCTTCTTCTTTCCTCAATTCCTCTTTCTCTTTCTCCGCTTCCTCCTTTTTAGCCATCAATTTCTGAATTCCTGTCAGTTGTGGCTTACTGTTGTTTTCTTTCAATTCCTGAAACCAACCAGATTCTACAGTACTACTGATGGGAACTTACAATTGCGGCACGCATCGATTGCAAATAGAAACCATGAAACTTCTTGCACAAATCACTCTTCTCGATATATGTTGCCAATTTGAATAGATTGATCTCCAAAATGTTCAAATTTCTTGATAGCTGTGACATCGTCATAACGTCTTCTTTCGATTGACTGTTTAGGAAAATGAGCATTTTGCTGGTGAGTTGTTCCAGCTGTTTCATATACAACAAGTTCTTCGCTTTCAGTCGTAACTTGTACTTGGCGTTATACTCTCGAATTAGACGGAGAGCTAGTGTCAATGACTTTTCAGAGATTTCCGCAGAGTAGAGGCTATCTGAAAACATATTGGGTTTTGTTAAACACATTGAAATAGTCCCCACTGATTGTTGTGAGAACATTATGAGCTTCATCAAGAACAATAACGTTTTCCTGCAAATCAATTCCCCATGCGTTTCTGGTTCCTTCGTGAAGAAGAACTTGATATGGCAGCAGGACCAATTGACACTGAGGAACAGCTTTCCGTGATGCGAAGTATGGGCATCCTTTAACCGAAACTCCCTGTTTCGTCACTTGCATCGTCGTTTTCAGTTTGTTAGACAATACTCCATTCACAAGGTCTTCGATTTGAGTGGAACTATAAAATTCACACGACTTGGCGCAGGATCTTTTCTTTTTCGCTCCCTCCTCCGTTTTCTGTTTTTTGTCCTTATCTGATGTACCGTTCTTTCGCAACTCCATGCATTTTTCGTTGATCAAATGATTTAGTTTCAGCTTCTTCACATCCTCATTTACGCATAGATTTCCTCGGGAACTGCAGGTCACAACGCGCGGTTGGAATCTAGTTTTCGCAAGTTCCTCGACAAGTTGTTCCAGTTGAGAGTGAGTTCGAGACGCGTAGAAGATCTGAAAAACATGCTGAAGTGGGAAGTTAAATAGCATAACAATACTTTGAGACACTTTGGAGGCTCCTCTTCCTCTTCTTCATCATCCTCTCCTTGAAGTTTTGAACCTGTTTCCCCATCTGAGTGATACTCTTCAGATGGTGCTGCTTCCTAAAAATATGAAATTTTCTCTGACAATCGAATTTTGATCTTTTCTATAATTCATTCTCGATGGGAGGTTTTGAATGCACCCACGTCTTTCGGTTCCTCGTCTGCAAGCGCAAAGTCTGGGTCTCTTGCTGGCGCTTTTCTCTTCCTAGAAATGTCGACCATTCCCCGTTTTGCTTGATCGATTCGATTCGTTAATCTGAAACGTCACCAATTACATACTAATAATTGTTAATTGGAATACTTCTAACCTTTTCCTCTCATCGACAACTTCCGTAACCTCGCTTTCCGCTTTTTCGGCTTTCAATTTGAGACGAAGCGAATCCTCCCAACTTGCAGTGCTTTTTTCACTTTCAGCTATATCTGCTCGAATTTTATTCAACTTTTCATTTAATTCTGTATCCACACGGTTCTCTTCATTTTCCAGCCACGTCAGTGTTGAGCACAACACACTGAGCGATTTGCCCGTTCCGGTCGGCGATTCGAAAATGCCAACTTTTCTTTCTTCAATGCATCGGCGAATCTCTCTCATAAGCCCAAGTTGGATGTCATATGGTGGAAACGGAAACGAAAATTCGTCCATTTTCCTGGAATTCCGTTAGCGGAGAGACAGGTGAGCCAGAACAAAATATGACATCCCAGCCATGGACTAGTAATTTCTTTGCAAGTTATGCTATTCGACAAACTTCATTCACATTGGATGCTGACAATTTTCGATTTGTAACAATGAGTTAAATTTAATGAGTTAAAGAATACTTGGGTGAGCTTCGATGCGATCAATAGTTTTCTGGTAAGCTTCCATGAGGCGCTCATACATTTGAGACAGTGTGGTGAACTTGGTCTCCTCATCCATTTCACCACATGCAGCTTGTCGGAGTTCCTCCTCAGTGAGAGCCAAGTTCAAACGCTTCCAATCACGCTCCGAACGCTTCATTGGTCCATAGAGGCGTTTCTTCACATCGATTCTTTGGGCCTTCAACTGATCCTTGTCCTTCTTGTTAGTGGAACGATAACGAAGAATTTCGTAGACACGTCGTGACTGTGTTCTCGAGATTTTCAGGTTTTCCAGAGCTGCGAGTCTCATTTTGTCGGTGTAACCCTTCTTCAGATTTTCCTCCGAAAATTCGGCAAGCTTCATGCAATTGATGCAGTCCACATAATCGCGGAGGTATGTGAATTGATCTCCCGGAGACTCCACAGTCACGTCGAATACTTCCGGCGTGGCACGGAGATCTCGGAGGTATGACTCCATGAATTGAGCTCCGATTCCAGACTTTCTGTACTGTGGGAGCAAAAGCATTTGGGCGATGCGTGGGCGAACCTTGTCCAGATAGTTGTAGAACTTGTAAAGGGTGGCGAATCCGGCAACTTTCGCGATAGTGCTTCCATCACCCTCTCCAGTGTCGCACCGTTCATAACTGAAAAACAATTTGCTGGAATCTTCCTCAAAATCTAAAACTGACATGAAATAGTGCAGCCAGTTCTCCTCTGTGTTATCGGTCAGTGAGCAGCACTCGATGAAGCTGAAAATTAACCAATGAGATCAAAGAATACGTGGGTTTTTCTCTACTTACAACATCCCCAACGTTTGGATTCTTTCGAGAAACAAGTTGAACTCTTCAGTTTGCTCAGTGACTTTGTAAACTTCGTAGTTCTTGTCTTTGCTGTGGAATTTATGAACCATTTCTCCATACGGCTTGAAGCTCTTTTGGAGAAGCAACTTTTGCTGAAAATCTCCTTTCCCGGTCACGAGAACATTTGGTCTGACATCAGGGTGAACGAGTTTTTCAATAATGTCATCCGGCTCCAGTCCCTTGTCGCTCTTCGCTTTCGCTGAATAGCTGATATTGACGTAGCTGTAGAGAGTCTGAGCAGTGTGGTGGAGAGTCACTTCTAGGTCGTCATATCCGTAAATAGTTTCCTCATCGCCGAAATGCTGGTAGACCATTTCTGGAGCGTAACGAGGAGCAGTCACCATATCGTTCATATCTTGCACTGAAAAAAAAGAGATAGTATCCTCTTTTGATATGGACAGCTTACCAAAAGTCATTCTCACAGCCTTCAGGCCGTCCGAAATATATTTTCGGTTTCTGTCGACGTTAGTAAGATCCTCCATAACCATTCTGAAACTTCGAAAAGGTTTACTACTGCGCGATGATTAGTTTGTATACCACTTTTCAGCAAAAGAACAATTAAATGTTTGCAAAATGCGTGTTGCAAGGAGAATGCAAATTCAAATGGTTGCGAATTTGTTTCGCGGCAAGGTGTCGTAAATCGACACCGTCGGTCGTCTCTTCGCTGCGAGACCTCTCAATTTCTCATCAGCTCTGCACTCTCTCATGGCCGGCAGCTGCTTCTTCCTTTTCGCCTCGCCGTCTGTCGCCTAGCGGAGATCAACACTCTCTCGTGTGAAATGGCCGCTCTCTCCATCGGTCGCTTTTTTTTCGAAATACCCACAGCGAGTTGGCATGATGCCAGCAGCATCTTGAGGTGTCCCTGTTCCTTTTCTCTCTTTTGGATGGGTAGAATTGATTTGAGATAGCTAGATGTTTCTTAGAGTATGTAGGCGTCGAGTAGAGCTCACTGCGTTCTCATGAGCCCAGAATGTGCTCTTTTTCTGTTCATCATTTTAGTGTTGCCTCGAGTAAGACCAGAAAGTAATTAATTGCATCATTAAAAATTAAAGATCGATCTCTATCCATCATTATCTCCTTCGTTTTTTTACCGCTATTTAGGTCCGATCTCACAGAGGCGACAAATTACGAGCAGTCTACCTGTTTGTTCGCTTTTGAAAATTGTGAACAAACAAAATAAATTATATATCCTGTTACAGCGTTTCCCTTCTCATTGCTTTACAATTAATTTTCAAGGAAAATACTCTTTTCAGGAATCAAGCAGTCGATTTGTTATTGTTCCTCTTCGAAAATTGATGGGAAGACCATCAAAGAATGCATGAGTGTTCGCAACGAACAGGTTGGTTGAAAAGTTCTAAATCAAAACGCATCTCCATGTCTGTTTTGAAGGAGAACCTCAAACCTGAAACGCAATCTTCGAGTCCATCAACTTGTATGGTGGTAAAGGGCGGCACAATTCCAGCCTCACTCCCCTCATTCCCTGGTATGGAAGATGAGCAGTCGGGTTTCAATGGACTGTCACAAGAAATATCTCACAACGGGATCTCGCAGTTCGTTGAAAACCCCAACACATTCGCTGATGGACGAGAAATGGAGGTGAGTATCCAGAAAGTTCAAATTTGTGCTAAACAGAAAAAAAAACACTCACTTCTGAAGACATAATGTTCAATTTAAAGGCTGAAGCTGCATCAGAACCACATGCGAAACCACCACCTATCGATGCTCCTCCGACATCGACTCCAGAAACAGGCGTCATCGAGCCTTCGGCCACGGCGAAGGTATCGACAAACCAAACGCTTCCACCTCTGCATATAAACATAAACGATTGTTCGAAGTCAGAGTCGGTGAGTAATTCATGTATTTAAAATATTTCTAGCTCAAAACCGTTTCTGTTTAGCAAGAAGCTGACTCGGAGCCTTCTAGTAACGGTTCAGGAGATTACAAAAAGGAGTTTCAAAAACCCTCTGTTCGGATTCCGCAACGACCCAGCGTTCCAACTTCCATCATAATGGGCCCTCCCAGCAGTACGAACACTCAAGTCCTTCTCAGTCCGGCTGGAAATTTATACAACGGATTTCCGTATGTTTTACCGTTTCGAACTATTTCTCAACAAATGTATTTTTAGAAGAAAGTCGTCAGGTGACTCGTCTCCAGGTTTCAGCAATCGAGGAGTACCAAAAGGAAACAGGTCGTCCCATCCACTTGCAGCCCAGAGAAACACTCCTGGACAGACTAGTCGTCCTCCTAGTTCACTGGCTTCACCTTCACCGACTAGTGGTGTGAGGAAAGATCATGAATTGTCACGACGACGTGCTTTGGTGGACCACATAACAAAATTCAGAGGAACAGATCATGCTCATTTGTTACACCAAGTGGAGCAGCTGTCACACACGCAGATGTCCATCCTTATAAGAAAGAATCGTAATACTCTAGTGACGGAAGGAATGCCGTATTCCGTACAAAAAGTGATCGACTGTGGTTCGGATCCGGATAGAACTGAGCAGTTGTTCAAGGAGAAAATCAGAGAAGCAAACGCGAAAAGGTCAAGACACAATAACATAGACGAGCTTACGGATGTCAGTGATCTCGAAGACGACCTTGATTCTAACACACATTCACAAGGCAGAAAATCTCCGAGAACTGCTCCTCGATGGACACCAAAAAGGATGAGATATGCTGGATTGTTATCAAGAACGGAAACATTGCTTGACGAGAAAATAGCACTGTTGGGAATGCTGAAAAATCAAAACACGGTGATGAACAGTTCATCTGGTGTTCGATTCCATGGCGAAGATATGCTACCGCGTCGTAGAAGGCAACTCAACGGAATGCTTTATCTCTATGACAAGACGAATTTTCGTAGAGCGAATCCCAGTCAGTTTGGCTGTTCTAGGGCAATGCCTATACAGTCTTGGACGAAGAGAGAAGTGATGCATCGAGATTTATTCGAGTTAGTTTTCGAAAGTTTTAACTATACTGATAATCGCTTTTCAGTGAGTCAGCGAATACCAAATCCCAAAACACGGCTTCGGCTCTTGTGAAACCAGGTACATCTCCCACAGACAGATGGGTTGCTACTGCAACACATAACTGTACAACACAGTTGACGATTGGCGAGAAACGAGATGTAACCGAGTACGATTACGAGGAATACAAAGCTGGAGAAGTGATGCAGCAAGTGAATCAACTTTCTTCCATAGATCCAATGGATTTCATTCTTTCTTCCGATTGTAAGTTGAGCCCTTTTATTTTGTTTCCACTTTAACTTGTTGTTGCAGTCAACACAATCGAAGATCGTCAAATGTCGTACATGCACCGAATCTCAACCGCTCCATTGAATGCAATCCGGAAGAAGCACGGCAAATCGATTCATTATGAGAATGATTATCGGAAAACATCAGATCTCTATGCAATCGTAAAGTGAGTCTTTGCAGACGTTTGTTTCTCATTTAATGTTTCTGAATATAGGAGGAAAACTGACAAGAAAAAAGAACGAAAGCCTGTAGGAGAAGCAAGCGATGAAGAAGGCCAAGAAGAAGATGTAGAAACAAGGACTGTAACGAAGAAAAGACCACGCGGAAGGCCGGTATCCTCGAGAAGAAAGTCGTCGAGAATGTTAAGGGACCCCGGAGACTATATGGATTACTTATTTGATGATAGTCATGACGACGTATGTCTGAAGCAACTACCGAACAAAGTTACCTATGCTGTACGTTTTCGTCATTGAAGAGCATTGAAAATCAACAATGTTTTGCAGAGTATCACAGTTCCGGTTTGGTACAGAATTCCTGACGATTACTGGAATGATGTCCCCAGTTCGAATTCAGCTGCTGATGATTTGCTGGTATCGAATGCTAAACAACATCACAGACTGATGCATGCGGAACGAGAGAGAATTCGAGTAATATTGAAAATCAAACGACCATCATATTTATATTTTACTTTCAGCTTGAAACGAATAGACGACCCCGCAACCGTAAAGACAAATCTTCAGCAGCCGCCACACCAGCCCATAATCCCTACGGGGAAGATCCAGAAATGGAAGGAATCCCTCCTTTTGATATGAGTCAATTTGAGCCCGGTAATATCACATCTCGGCGCCTCTACAAATCTGTCGCAAGATCGTGGGAACAACGTGATTTTCTCAACAACCACACCTCCAACCAAACTGAATAGTGTCATTTGTTTTCTCTGTGAATGAGCGTTTTGTTTTATTTAATTTTTCACATATATCCCCATCCATACTGTTCTTCGTATCTCCCTTCCAACTCTCTCCCAAACAACGATCTCACTCCACCGTTAACCTTTCTATCTGAAGAAAATTGAATTGTAATTTAAAACTTAAAACCTAAAATTGATTTCACCGCAATACTCCCGGTTCCGTAATCCGAACGGCGAACCAGTGAACGTTACTCTCATCTCAACTCATCTCATTCAGTTCCCGTGTGGAGCACTTTCATACTTTTCTTTTCCAATGTATAGGTTGTTGTTCACATTAATTTTCATACTTTGCCACCCTGTTGATTTGTTGTATTCACATTTATCCTTTTTCGGAACCTTAAAATCACCTCTTCACACTTGGACACCCTTAACCATATACACCGTTATCTCTTTTGTTTTTTATAAACTTCAAAGTTGAAACTCGATATTAATTTTGTTTCTCAGTGTATTTTCGTCATAGAATACTCCGGTCTCCTACCTGTGTATACGCGTTGTTATTTGAAATCATGAAAATGAACGGGAATTTGTTTTTTGAAGTCAGTCACACGACCTGCATCCAATATTTCTCAACGCGTAAGACGCCGTCGTCGTTTTGCGTCATGGTGCAGAAAGTGCGCCCCGCCAGCCACTTTGCTGGCCGGCTTTGCCCGTCTTCTCAGCTCTCTTTCGGTTATCAGTCTTCATTGAGGAAACGGAAGCTTCCTGCTCTTTTTCTATGGCTCTTTTCATAGACATGTCCCTCATCGAATTCTTCACAATTCATCTGATGCAATTTCAGAGATACACGCGCATGCAGGCGGTCAATCTTAACATCGGTGGTCTTCTTCAGAACACGGGACTTCTCAGGAGTCGTAATGGTAATTTTTGAACAGCATGAACTTAGACTCGTACATATTATGCAAATTATTTTTCTCACACAAACTTTTATTGGTAACTTGATTTATTCTTTGCGGGTCATGATTCTAGTGGGAATTGATATTTTGATGAGTTTTTTTTTTGAATTGGAAATCATTATCTTTTCAGGGATCAGTCGAAAACCACTGGATATTGAAGCTACGGCATTGTCACTGTCGAGAATCTATTATTCAGTATGGAGACAACTTGGTACAGCGTCTCCTGCCACGCTCAATCAGATGAACAATATTCTCAGAGGTAAAGGAGCTATATAAACACTTACGTAATCTATCTTCCTTTCAGATAGCATGCTTACGAGGCGGCTGGTCAAGAAATCAGAGATCTCTTTGAATTATGATGATGCAACCGTTCGGATAGTTCCAACAACTTCCTCGTTTTGTTAGTAATCCATTAGATAATCTTTTCTAAGGATTAATCTATTTCAGATATACAGCGCCGTGGATTCCGAACTCGAAAACAGACTTTCGGCGTCGGAAGTGTAGGAAAAACACAGGAAGAAGTGAAGTCACCGCTAACATTTTTCTCTGATTTATTAGCTGGAAAGAAGACGAAGAATACAGAAGGAGGGGTTGAGAAGTGGAATCAGTATGAAGCAGATTTGAAAAAGCTGCCAGAAGGACAACAGAGAACCTATACGGTATTTTTTAATTTCAATCCTTTCACAAGATGATTTCTCAGGATGGATTCGTAAAAGGTCTCCTTTCAAATGGGACTCCTGGAACTGGAAAAGATGCGAAGAAATCTAATACGCTTACTCGCTTCTACATCTTCCTTGTTTTCTGTATTTTCTTCGGCTACTTGACTGGAAGTGAGTTTTCTTTTCTATTAGCTAGACCAACCATCAGAAGTAAGATTATAAAATGAGACTCACACTCATTTCTCCTCCCCTAAAGGAATACGTGTCCGTGTAGGCGATCGACAAATTGGCTCATTGTTCTTCTCGAATCCACAAGAAGTGAACCCTGAAGACGTGCAAGTCACTTTCGAAGATGTCAGAGGAGTGAGTCGATTTCCTCTTCAGGCATATGCTCTAATTTATGCTTTCAGATGGATGAAGCCAAGTTGGAAGTCGAGGAAATCGTGGACTATTTGAAAGATCCCGAAAAATACTCCAGACTCGGAGGACGTTTGCCAAAAGGAGTTCTTCTTGTTGGACCCCCTGGCACAGGAAAGACCTTGCTCGCAAGAGCCATTGCTGGAGAAGCTCAAGTTCCATTCTTCCACACAGCTGGATCTGAATTTGACGAAGTTTTAGTTGGGCAAGGAGCGAGAAGAGTCAGAGATTTGTTCGATAAAGCAAAGGCTCGGTGAGAAGGATAGTTGTAGTCCAAATTCAACAGTCATTCTTTCAGTGCTCCATGCATCATTTTTATCGACGAAATCGATTCAGTCGGATCGAAGCGTGTTTCCAATTCTATTCATCCATATGCCAATCAAACCATAAATCAACTTTTGAGGTTTGTCCATGACTTTCTTCTATCATTTTCGCATTTAATTTTTTATAGTGAGATGGATGGTTTCACTCGGAACGAGGGAATCATTGTGATCGCGGCGACAAATCGTGTCGACGATCTGGACAAAGCACTTCTCCGTCCCGGCCGTTTCGATGTTCGTGTCACTGTTCCGAAGCCTGACCTTGCTGGACGAGTCGACATTTTCAATTTCTACCTCTCCAAAATTGTACATTCGGGCGCTATCGATCCGAAAATCCTTGCTAAAGGGTCAACTGGATTCACTGGAGCCGACATTGAAAATATGGTCAACCAGGCGGCATTGAAAGCGGCCACAGACAATGCTGTTGAAGTAACAATGGCGTATCTGGACGAGGCTCGTGATCGTGTTCTGATGGGTCCAGCACGCACTGGGGGTCGGATTCCGGATGAAGAGGCTAATAGAAATACCGCTTATCATGAGGCTGGACATACACTGGTTTCTCTGTTCACCAAGGATGCTACTCCTCTTCATAAGGTCTCTACAGATGTCAGGGATTGCGGGAATATTTAATTTCAGGTAACCATCATTCCACGTGGACAATCACTCGGACACACAGCAATGCTACCGGAGAAGGATAGCTATCAACTGACGAAAGCTCAGATGTTAGCTACGCTGGATGTGATGATGGGTGGACGAGTAGCCGAAGAGCTCATTTTCGGCGATGACAAGGTTACGACCGGAGCAGCCGACGATCTCAGCAAGGCTACTCAGTTGGCGGTACAAATGGTCAAAGTGTTTGGAATGAGCGATAAGGTAAGTATGACAAGAAAGTCTCTTCTATGTACATTTTTCAGGTCGGACTACGTGATTTCACAGCTGAAGACAGGGATACATCTCTAGTGAAGGTGTCAGATCTGTCACCCCAAACTGCAGAGTTGATCGATGGAGAGATCAATCGTGTTCTTCAAGAGAGCTACAAGCGAGCCAAGGATATTCTTACAACAAAAAAGGTGGGATCTAATTTCAACTACGTTTTCTGAAAATTTCCATTTTCAGAAGGAGCATCAGTTGCTCGCTGAAGCTCTCCTAGAGTATGAAACTCTGTCAGCTGAAGAAGTGAAACGAATTATTTCTGGACAGAAAATCAAAAGACCCACACCAGCTGCAGTGAAGAAAAGCAACGAGCTGAAAAGAAATCAACCGTCGCTTGTGCTCCATTTGTTCGAGGAAGAAGGTCGTGGAAAGCAATAAGTGATCTTTTGAAATAATTCGTATTCTATCTACTGGTATTGTTAACTATTCTCGTAGCATTATCTTTCCGTTTCCTCGGTTCTTCTCACCCTGTGTAGTTGTCCTGTCTGTGTTTTTCTTTTTCATCCCAGTCGAATATGACTTTCTGATTTGATTAATATTTCTTAATTGTAGCTATCTCGAGGCCGATCAGTGAATAAAGCTGTTCAGATTCAAGGCTTCATTCATCTAATTCGCAAAACATTTTTCATCCATAGCGTCCATAAATTTCAAGCAAATCGAGGCAGTTCTTCCAATCAGAATATTCTTCGTGACATCTTCTTCAGTTTGAGTGTAAATTAGAATTCCATCGAATCGATCTGTGCCAACATACAACCGCCAAGTGTCGAAATCATTCTCGAGAAATCCAGGAAACATGCGTCGAAATGTCGAAAACTCCAAAGGCTTTGAAACTTCCAACTGACTGAAAACGAGGAAAAGAGAGTGAAGTAATTGTGTCGCTTCTGAAAATCGTTACCAGTTTATTATTAATTTTTCAAGTGATTTCACTTTTCTCATCCATAAAACCGATCGATTTCAAATCCAACTCTTCGAAAGCCCCCGAACTGGACATTGATGCAGAAGTGAATGCTTCTCGTGGCGCCACTGAACTTTGATTAGTTTCGATGGCGGAATAGAAGAATGTGTTTAGTCTGGAAGTAAAACGGTATTGCTAAAGTTGGTTAAACTGCTAACAATCGGCTCTTTTTGTGGATCACTTTTCCGTGGATGTTGAGAGACAACTTTTCGTTTTGGAAGAATGCGGAGAAGGGAATGGCGACAGAGAGGATTGTTGATTGGTTTGACCTGAAAAATGAGAATGGTTTACAAGAGATTTTGTGGTGATATGAGCGGAAATCGACTCTGGTCTGAGATCCGATGACTTTGACATCGCGGTAAATATTTCAGCACGAAAATAGTACCGCTACCGTACATAGACCGAGTCTGATTTTCACGACCGAGCCTGAAAAGGCCATTGTCGAACTTCAAACTGGTGTATGTTATTACAAAGTAGAACCACAAATGCAATTTTCGTGGTGAGATGCCTAGGCAAGGACTGACTTTCGCTCATGTCACATAGTAATATTACCCGACAACAGAGCATATATTCGGAGAAGATTGGTTTTCGAAAATGATCCAACGAACTGAGCAATCGTTGGAGCAAGTAGAGACAATAATCAATCTGAAATATTTTATTCAAATCCAGTTTTTGATTCAAACGATTTCTCACAAATCATCATCCATCTCATGGTTTGTAAGGGAGAATCTGGCGATGACGTGGTTTTCGAAACGGATGGAATCTACTGAGGAGACCGAGAAGATGTCATTGCTGGAGCATGGCAGGGATACTTCACAGTTCAGAATCTGAGTTATTTTCGAATCATTTCATTCGATTTCTATAATTTCTCCTACATCTTTAATGTATTTTCTTCTCTTCGTGCTACTGGTTTTATCCTTTTCATTCTCCACGGTGCAAAGAACTTCTTCCAGAATCGACTTTTTAGCTTTTATCTGGATCTCCATCAAGTTTACTGTTTCTTCCAGCTCTTCAGCCATCTAAACTTCGGACATTTCATTTTTCCTCTGCATTTTGTGATACATATTTTCAGATGATATCAACTCGAATATTTGCACCAATGGACCATATAATGTAAAACGGAAAGTTCATTTACGAAACAAGAACCGAGAAAATTGAAATATTGATCAGGCTGTTGGCAGAATGTCTTGTCCTTCCAGCAGTACCGTCGTACTGTAGCAGAGATCCCAATATTGCGCTACTCCGTGCTTCTCGAAGAACTCGCGAGCTTGCTTCTCGAGAGTCGCCGTGTGCACTGTGAAGTCGCGGAAGTTTCGTCGCTTCACTTGTCCTTCCCAGATCTGGAATTATAACTATCAGTTGAGCAACGAAAACTATCAAAATTACTATTTCACAAAGATTTCTGTCTCCGGGAGCATCCTTCTCAGCTTCCTTCTTCTGTCCAATGATTTCGTCGGACCACTTGATTCTGTTGAGCATCAGGTTCCTGTAGAACTTCTGTTGCTTCGGACCTCCTTCCACGACAACCACATTCTGAGCCTTGTGCATCATGACAGCTCCAGTCATTTGCAATTGTTTCGCGTTCGTTTCCACCTTGAACTTTTTGTTCAGCGCTGCCAGTGATTTCACTCTGAAAATGGAGAATTAGGTGGAACTGTACAATTTTTAAAAAACACTGTAGATAAACCCCTTACCTGTAGACAGCAACGTTCACTGCGATAGAAGTGTCCTCCGAAAGCTTCTTGGTCTTTTTGGCTCTCTTCTGATCTTCTGTGAGCTTTCGTTCTGCATTCAAAGTCTCATGCTTTTTCAATCGCTCAGCCATCTGCTTTCTGACCTGAGCTTCCATTTTCGTTGGATCTTGAATCGCGTCGTTTCCAAGCACTCTCATCAGATTACTGATCTTGACCTTCGGCTCTGGAGCTTTCTCAAGACCGAGTCTGATTTTCTCAGTTTTCTCTTTCAGAACTTCTTTTCTGTTCTGACGACGGATCTTCTTCTTCTCCTTGGTTGTCAGATAAACCTTCAGATATTGTTGAGTGAGTGGTTCAGTTGGTGCTCGCATTGAAATCGGATGTTCCACAAGTTCCGAAATCGTTTGCGAGTAGCGTTCAGCATCATCTTCGGGTGGGATTTCGTCGTAGCTGAAGATAAATGGATTAGTACTTGTCGCGTGAAGGAGAAACTTACTTGACTTTATCGAGCACCAGCATGTCCCACCATTCGATATCTGGAACACCGTTCTCAATCTTCGCAGTTCCTGAAGGTGTCACCATTGCCAACTTAACAGCCGAAGAAATTCCAGTGGACTGTGCAGCCGAAGAAACTTCATTTTGAAGACGCTCGAGTTTTGCCATGGCCCTCTGCTTGTTGGCCAACTTCTCGAATTCTCCTTTCTCGTGAAAGTTGAATCCACGTCTGCGACGATCAGCAGTTTTAGCATTGATGCGAGGATCGAGGTACTCGATCAGTTTCTCTGGTTCTTTGGACTCTTTAGTGATTTGCTGTTGAACCTTCTTTTCTGCTATTTGAACAGCTTCTGGCAACGGAGCCATCACACCAGCTGGGGCATTCGCAACCAGAGCATCGAGTTTAGCGAGAGCGGGGGCTTTGGACAGTTTCGCCTTCAATTGCTCCATTCTGATTTTCTTATCCATGGAAAAATTCATGAACATTTGCGCCTCATCTCTGCCGAGAGACAATGATTTTGTTGCAATAGAAGCCTGAACGGGTGCCTGAGAAGTTGTTGTTTTCGGTTGGAGTGTTCCTGCAGCCAAAGCCATCTTACGTCTCTTCTCCTCTATTTCTTGTTGAGCCTTGTACATCATCTCCTTGGCTCTCAGTTGCTCCTCGATCGTCGCAGTTGGAGCATTTTTCCCTTCATCCTGCTTCAACTGATCCGGAATTATTTGTTTATCAGCTGGCTCTTCTCTCCTAGAAGCATCTCTATCCTTTTCTCTTTCCCTGTCCCGATCTCTCCGATCATCACTTCTATCCACACGCTCCCTCTTTCGATCACGGTCCCTATCTTCATCTCGATCGTTTCGAGTCCGTTTTCTCAACTGCGGATAGTGATCACAGATGGCCGAAATCACTTTTGTGGCCTTGTGCGAGTCCTCGACAATATCCTGGACACGTTCTCTCAATTGCTCGAAATCGTATTTATTTTTCAAACATCGTTCCACTGCCTCAACAACCTTCTTCTGTTCCTCCCTTCGGTTCAAATACCGATCACAGATGTCCTCTACCTTTCCCATCTGAAAATAGGGATAGACAATCATTGAAAATAACAACAAAAAGATAATAAAATATGGTAAACGAAAATGCGAAAAAACGCCAAACAAGATTACAACAGTCTAGAGTGATGTTCGTATATTCATTGAATACAAGATTACAAACTTCGTCTGATACAATCACTTTGAAAATAAATAGACAATGATAGTAGAAAAATATAAGGAAGAGACTTTAAAGTGTATAATTTGACAAAGAGATAAAATTCAGAAGTCATTTGATAGGAAATAATCGACCAAAGTCGAACGTATGGAAAATGGAAATCGGGAGGAAGTCTTAAAGTTTTCCGGTGCAATGAGATATTGGGGAGATCTTATAAAAATATTTAGGTACTCCGGCGCAATGTAGACATATGACAAAATAAGTTAAAACGAAATGATTAAGCTGATGATGAAGAAGTAGAGGGCTTCGAGCCATCGTCTTCTCCCTTCTCTTTTGTTTCAACGCCTTGATTCGAGTCTCCGGAATCCTCCATCTCATCATAGCGACCATTGATAGCTGATGACAGGAGCTTGCTCAAATCTCTCCCCTCTATCTTGTCACCTCCCTCTTCTTCTCTGAGCTCTCGAAGTGCATCTGAAGTTACATTGAAAAGACTTGTTTTCTGAAAAAACGTTTCTCACCTTCATCGAGCTGTCCTTTGACTCCATCTGTAACTTGCTTCTCCAACTGCAACTTCTTCTTGGCCAAAGCGCGCATTCCGATTTCAACGGTACCCTTGCTGACCAAGCGAGTAACGAAGACTGGCTTCTCTTGCCCCATTCGATGACATCGGTCTTCAGCTTGCTTGTCGTTGTATGGATTGAAGTCAATATCATGAATAATGATGTGATTCGCGGATGTCAAATTGATACCGAGTCCTCCTGCTTTTGTAGACAGAAGGAAAACGAAGAGATCTTTGGACAAATTGAACTCATTGATCATTTCCTGACGGTCAAGAACGGGTGTTTGACCATCAAGTCGTTTGTACGAGTAGCCACGAATGTTGAGATACACTTCCAAAATATCGAGCATTGATGTGAACTGTGAAAAGATCAGCACTTTGTCACCTTTCGCTTGGATTTCTGGCAACATCTTGTCGAGCTGCTCGCATTTCCCGCTGTCCAGAGCCAAGTCTTCGTTAAGAAGGAACTTGCTGGTACAACGGTACTTCTCGCAGAGTTGATGAATCTTGATATCAGAAAGCCAGGCGAGATCTTCAGATACGTGTTGCCACTTCTTATCGGCGTAGGCCTTTTCTCTGAGACAAAGTTGCTTGGCTATTTTGTCCAACTTCGCATCGGTGTATTCAAGGCGACGAAGTAAAGGGTGATTGGCGGCTTGACGAAGTCTCATCAGAGATCCGTATGAGTCACCGACGTCTGTTGAGTGTTGCAGTCTGAAAAATTTATACTCTTTGGCACAATCAGATGACTCCAGAAACGTACACATCGACAATATCATCATATAATTGCTTTTGTGTTTTCTTCATCTCGATTTCTATGATCTGCTCAGTCTTAGTCGGTAGGGTGGTCAGTACTTGATTCTTGAGACGACGAAGGATGTATGGCTGGAGAATTGATTTTGCTTCCTCAATTCTGTCTTGCTGATACATAGCCTTGTCCTTCGATTCGAGAGCTGGTCCGAGTTGTTTGAAGTGCTGGAGCAAATGAGTAATGTCTTCACAATACTTATTGAACACTTTGGACAACACGAAATACATCAGTGAGATCAGCTCAATGAGATTATTTTGTAGTGGAGTTCCCGTTAAGAGAATCTTCTTCTTTCCCTTCACTTTCATCAATCCCTTGTAGCGATCCGAGTCGCAGTTCTTGAGCATATGACCCTCATCATAAATGACGTAGTTCAGTGAGAAGTTCTTGAAGAACTTCTTGTCATCAGACTTCGAAGTTACCATGTTGTAGGTGGTCAGGATCACATCAATCTGGAAAAAAATATCGGTCAACTGAAGTGATGCACCATATGAGGATGACAAATCGCATTTCAGATTCGATCTGATAATATTACCCATACTAAGCCATCAGTGACTTCGAAATCGGCTGATGGAAAGATAATGGGGATTCAATCTGGCGCTACACTTATCTTACCGCGCGCTTAACCCACTGCACCACACGGGACATCTTGATCTTTACCTGCGTAAACTTACATTATCTTTTTGCTTCTTCACTCGATGGCGCAGATGTTTCCTCTCGTCTTGAGAGCCGTAGTACGTGAGCAACTTGATGCTGGGACACCATTTGTGAAACTCGCCGATCCAGTTTTCAATCGTGGAAGATGGGACAACGATGAGGTGAGGTCCAGTTTTCCCGATTTGTTTGAGGTACGATAGAAAAGCGACGATTTGGATAGTTTTTCCTAGACCCATTTCGTCTCCCAGAATACAGTTGAGGTCCTTGTTGTTCATCATGATCAGCCATTTAACTCCAACTATTTGGTACTCGTGAAGAGTGCATCCTTCCTTCAACAGCTTCAGGTCTAACGGACCTTCAGTGCATCTTTCGAAATCTCTTGCGACTGCTTTGGCGTGATCTTTACAATCATCGAGAATTCGAGACAGAATACCACGTTTCTCCAAATACTCCATGTAAGCCTCGATTGCATTCGCTCCTCTGGTAACACCCTTCATAACTTGCAACATTCCTCCGTAAGTGTCAAATGGTCGTTTGGAAATGAAAAAGTCGGCAATTTTATCGTTGACTCGTGATTGTTGAAGAAGGATTTCTTTGGAAGCGCCATTGAAGAACTCTCTGCATTCTTTCTGATTTTTTGTCTCCCCTCGCTTGGCTCGGCGTTCTTCGATCTAAACAACAATGAGAAATACATTAGATTTGAGCGTAGAAAAACTTACATCACTGTCATCTGAAGGTGTCTCGTCTCCATCGGCATTCACATCATCTTCATCTTCTTCCCAATCTTCATCAGACTCCACCTTCTTCTTAACCTGCTTCTCAGCCTTCGCAGCAGGTGGATTTTGTGTTTTTCGGACAATAACCTTTTCATTTTCAGAGTCCTCATCTGAGCCCTTGTCTGACGCGTTCCCAGAATTTTTTCCGGATTCCTTCTCCGACACCTCTTCATCGTTGATGAAATCATCGTCACTCTCGTCGTCTATTATTATCTTACGCTTGGAAGCAGCCGAACGTTTTGCTATTTGAGTTCTCATCACATTTTTGGGAGAAACTGAGCCGTTTAAACGTGGCTTGGTTAACCACTCATCGTCACTTGAATCGGAGAGTGTTCTGACTCGCTTCCTGCAACGAACAGGTCATTTTCTGAAATATGTATTTCCAGAAATCTTACATTTCAGGCTCTGGTGTTTCGGAATCGGATCGTCTATAGGTTTCTCTGGGTGCGGCAACCTTCTTCCTGGATTTTAAACTTTAGAAAATGGAATCTTTGAATGCAGAATACTCACTTTCCAGGCGTTTTCCTCTTTCTAGACGACTCTTCTTCATAATCTTCGTCATCGTCTTCGTTCATATCAAAATCATCCTCATCCTCAGTGGGTATCTCATCTTCAACATAGTCCTCGTCATCATCATCACTTCCCTTCACTTTTTTCGGTTTCTTCTCTGCGATCATTCCTCCGTACCTCAAACCAGCTCCTGTAGTCCTAGGTGGGCGAGCAGTTTGGTGATTTAACGATCCGTTTATCTGAATGAATGATTTTCAGATGTTACATGTAGTTAGAAATTATTCGTACATTTTGAGAGAGAATAGCTTTCTTAGCCTCCATATCGGCTTGTTGGCTAGATGATTGTGGGTTTCCCTGATGGGCAATCCGCACCCGCTCTCCGGATTCGAAGAAGTTATTGGACGACATGAATCCTACAAACAAATAGGGCTGATTGACTAGGAATAACAAAAAGGAATGCGAATAACAAAGCCTAGAGATGATTCACAATTTAAGAATCAATATGGAGAAAAGAGAAAAAGATTTGAAAGGGATGCAAGTCATAGAAATCGATGGAATCCCCCACATTTCGAAAAAGATTCCTGCCGCCACAGTACGCAAGTTTTCGCCTGCGTACGCAAGCACCAAATCTAACGGCAATCTGCAAACACCACTGGATTTCAAGAATAAAATTGGGAAAGAGGAAAACTGGGAATCGATTGATGTGAATAGATTTCTGAAGTTGTATCAGGTGAAAATCTTTAAAAGTAATGCTCAGGCTTGCTTTACATGTTTTCGTACAACGGCGACATTTAGTGCTCTCTGATTAATTCACGGGGTTGCAAAAGGGTACATGCGTTTGAATTTTTCGAGTTTTCTCGGGCGCGTCGCGGCTGCGAACGCGGTCTTGCGTGGCGCTACAGTGCAAATTATCACTGAAAAATTCATTGGCATGCTGCTACGTGCTTTTCGTGGCACTTTGATGAGGTCGTTCGCAACAAAGCGCATTTGCTTCTAGTACCCGTTTGCAACTCCGTGTTAATTGAATATATCACAAATAATTTATTCAAGCAGTAAAAAATATGATATCACATATTCACACGAAATCTTAGGCCGTATCCATCTTCATTACGAATCGGCTTCCTAACCCTGTAGTGGTTCCGGCAGTTCCTTGATCCACCCTATCAATCACGGATTTCCAATCGATTCCAAATTCTTGGTGCCTATCTTGCATACGAAGCACGACGAGTAACGCATCAGCAGCCACTGTAGGCTTTTGCTGAGCACACAGTTCGTCGGCTTGTTGTAGGATGTTGTCGACTAGTTTTCCAGCGTTCACCGGCTTGCGTGGTTGCCATTTCTCAACAGTTTTGGTCAGTTCCATGAACAAGAACTGTTTCGACTTCCAAGCGACTGATGTATCTCTGACATAATCGGCGACTTGAGACAATGATTTTTCAGCTTGTTCGGCGTCATTGAAAGTTGCCAGAGATGTAGCCAATGCCGTGATGTTGGAAGTGACCAGCTGAGAAATACGAATTTCCTTCTCCAAGTTGGAAAGGCCGTCCATGTTGTCATCAGAATCGTCTCCGTCACGAGATCTGAAAATTTTCGTCCATTTCTTCGAAGAGATGTTTCTAGATTACCCTGTCAGTTTTGAAACATTCTCAGCAACTTTCTGAGCAAGCCAGTTCGCCGAATCGACGTCTTCCGTGATCACCGACCAGGAGGCCAATGTTGCCAGACCAACACAAGCATAATCGGCGTTCTTTTTTGACGCTTCTCTTCGTAACACTTGTACAATTTCTTCCACTTCGTTCGGTTGCAGATTCTTGCGGAATTCGATTCCACCGGCCTCAAATGTATTTGTGAGAGCTTTCAACACTTCAAGTTTTCCATCCCAAATGCGCCCGTTGAGATTCCGTAGCAAACAGAAGGCTGACTTTTCTGGAAAATTACGGTTTTGGAAAAGTTCTGAGAACTAAAACTAACTGGCTAGCTCAATTCCAGCGTCTCCTTTCAAACTCTCAAACAGTACTCCGGTCATGACTGCAGCCTGCTTCCGAACCGACCAAACTTCGTTATTGGTCACCAAATCCAATGCCACATCCAGAATTTCAGTCTTGTAGAGACGAGCAGCCGCACTGGTTGAAGGAACCAATTCTGACCAGACCTCGTTCCACCGGTCTTGCTTCTCTCTGGCTGCTTCGTCACCTTTCGCAATTTCCCGACATTTTTCGAGCAGAACGTAGGGAACGATTTGAGAAGTGTATCCTTTGAGCATCTCGGCGGAATTCTCTGCCAGATTACTGATAACGTGGCAACTAGAGATTTTCATCTCTTCTGCAAACAGAGCATAAATTATTCAAATATAGTGATTTCTTACCATCACTCCCGAGCAGATCTTTTACAACAGCCTGGATCAGCTTTTTCATCTGATTTGGAGATGTGAATTTCGCTAAATAGGACATGGTGTTAGCAAATCTCTTGCGAATGGATGGGTTTCGATCCCGAATGCCGGGAATCAAAGCTGCGAAAATCTTGTCACATTGTGCCGTGTGATCATATAGAAGCTGAGGAGCTCGAAGAGCCAGTTGTGATACAAAATCAGCTGCCGATGAACGTGTAGATGTTCCAACTGATGATCGAAGTGTGTCAGCGATTTTCGGCGTCATGTCAATCAGAATTTGAGAGTCGATGTGTGGTAGTAAATCATTCACAGCAGTCACCATGGGAGATGACTTTGCAATGCTTGCTCTTGCGTCGTCCAACATTTCAATTTGCTCATGATTCGCCCTGGCAGCGATGTAATTGAGAACGGGAGCCTCATTCTCACTGACAGCGTCCATCAGCATGGGAATCAACTCGGCGATGTAAGGCTTGAGTTGCTTTCCGGCGTTCTTCGTCAGCTCAAGAACCACTTTCAAACAGAACAATCTATTGCCCTTGACTGTCGCTTGCAGGATTCCTCGATCAATAAGAGCAGGGAGAGCCACAGAAAGAAAACGATTCGACTTTTCCAGATTGTTCGACGATCCAAGACGAATGATCAGCTTCGAAATAGCATCCGCTGCTCGGTTTGCTGCTTCTCGAACCGATTCCTTTACATCATCTCTTACTCGGAGAACGGCTTCCAGATACTCGGGAATCATTTTGTGCATTTCCTCGGTATCGTGTCCTCGAAGCAAATCCGACAAAGCCCAGCACGAAGACTCTCTCACGCGGTATTCTCGATCTGTCAATGCTGGCAGCAACTCTTTGGCTATCTCGTTGGCAAACTCATCCACAACATTCTTTCGATCAGATGTCAGGATTGCCCAAATCGACTTCATCGCATTCTGAACTTTGATATCTGGATCGTACCGGAATCTGCAAATGATCAGATTGGCTGAAATCGAGCGTTATTCCCTCACCTGAACAACTTTGGCACCAACTGCTTGAAATACGGTTCGATTTCTTCTTTTGCGTTCTCCAAAAGTGCTCCGAATCCATGAGCTGCACCCATTTTCGAAGTCCATGTGGCGTTGTGGCGTGCGAGTTGCATGAACTTGTAGACAAGATCAGGCTGATTGAGATCGGATGCCAACGTCAGAAGCTCTTGATAGGTCGTCAGCTGTGCCCTGTAAATTGGAAAATCATTTCATTTATGAATGCAATCCCCTGACCCTGTGGGAGTAGTACCCAATTGACCGGCTTCAAACAGCTTGGTATCCTTTTCCACCTTCGTCTCTGATCTTTTTCCCTCGGAAAGTGTATCCATCAGTGATTCGACGAGACCCTTCTTCAAAGATCCATCTGCCAAAC
Organism: Caenorhabditis sp. 40 LS-2015; assembly: GCA_900536305.3. Classification (NCBI taxonomy): domain Eukaryota; kingdom Metazoa; phylum Nematoda; class Chromadorea; order Rhabditida; family Rhabditidae; genus Caenorhabditis; species Caenorhabditis tribulationis. Next base: position 275,180 of record LR543232.1, on the reverse strand, counting down.
CATAGACGACTCCCATTCCTTTGGCCGAGATATCTTGGGAGAATTCATCGTTTTCAGTGAGACCATCTGTGAACGCGTTTTGAACAGCCCCAAGAAGTTCGGCGTTCTTCAAAACATCCGCTTTCAAAAGTGAGAAATTTTGAACGACGATGAGTAACCAAATAAGCTCGGCTTTCCGGGTGTGTTGATTGGCATTCGTTTTCTTCTGTAATATAATTATATTTGTCTATAGAACACCAATCAAAACTAACATCCTGTAAAGTCTCTCGAATGAAATTGACAAGACGCTTGTTAACGATCTCGAGTCGAGCTTCAGATTGTAGTCTCTCATCTAATTTCAGAACGTTTCCATCCACTACATAGCAGTCTCTTTTGGACAAAGCCCAACTACCGAGAATGGCGTCAACTATAGCTTCTCCCACAATCAATTGCAACTCTTGTTGTGGCGGTCCCGATCCAAAACGGATCAGACTCTTCTTGGAAAGTTCATAACTAGCTTCGTCCTCTTCCGTTTCAAAGGTGCCACTGAGTAGACCGATAACCTTCGCAGCAAACTGTCGTGTCTTCTGAGTGAAAGAATCCTGTCTGGAAACAGCGATTTTCTCACATCCGTCAATCAGTTCGGTAATGGTTTCCAGGTGGGTTTTGTAGTCTAAAGCGTTTGGAACATTTTGCAAGAGGAATGCAAGAGCGCCGAGTGTTGATTCAAGGGTAGATGTTGGGCGTTGATATCCATTCTTGATGAAAGGTAGGAACACCTCTTTGATGAACTCTGGCACATTTTCCGGGAGAGGGAATTGAGATCCGTAGAGAGGGGAAAGCAGAGAAGCACAAGTGAATGTCAGACCAGGAATTTCCTTTTCAACCAAAAACGTTTTTGAAATCTTGAATATTTCCGTTCTCGTCTTGTGATCATCATGGATCAACGAGGAGAGAAGGTATGCGAGGGCGGTAGAAAACTCCATTCTTGTTGAATCTCGAAGTTTCTGTGTGCATGGTAGAATAGCAAACTGGAATTGAGGGGACACCGTTTGGCCTCCTTTCTGAAGTGGGAACGAACGGAAAGCAGCGAGGAAGCAGGAAGCGATTCGATAGAGATGAACATCTGAAAATAATGAAATTTTTTTTGTTTGAAAATCTATTTAATAAACCTGTCGATTCCATAGTTGCATACAATGTAATTTCCACTGCTTTCTCGATAGTCTTCATACTTGCGAGTTCGTGAAGGTATTGAACAATCCGCGGTGAGACTGTCATCCAATGATTGTCTCCTTCCACGATTCGAAGATGTGCTGGTTCTTTCATAACGAATGTCTCGAATGTTGCATACAGGTATCTCGAAGCCTGTGAATTTCATAAATATTTTGAAACTGTAAAAATCCCAAAAATGTTTCTCACCGTCTGATGAATTTGACTATTGTAAACTGGTGCCGCGTTTGGACCACCATTCCCATTTTCAGGGCGATGAATATCTTTCTGAAGACTGCTCCAAAGTGCACCGATGATCAGAGAAGCTGGAGGAAGTGGCTTTTGCAACGACTTCTCCAGTTGACGAAGAGCTTCAGATCGAATGGAGTCTCTCTGGTCACCAGCAGACTGTATCAATACCCAACGAAGATCCATATCGTCCTCTCCGATAAGAGCTTCCGCGAACTTGAGAGCAGCCAACCGACAATTTGGGAGCTCCGAAGAGATGTGATCACTGATCGCGCTTGTCAGCCTTGCTCTTGTTTCCCGATTCTCGGATTCCAGAAACAGAGGGAGCCATGTAGTGAGGCAAGATACGATTGCAGCTGACTTGTCCTCATTTTGTTCCTGATAAATGCAATATTTACAGTCTGACGAAATGGTCTTACCGTAGAAAGGTACTGGAACATTTTTTGCACCACAGTGGCATCGTCAAGAACGAGACTCGGAGTTCTTTGGCCGATGATTGCCATGCAACGATAAACTCCACAAAACGCCACGGTGGTTTGAACAAGTGGAATTCCAGTGATCTCCTGAAAACATCGCTATAGCCGGAATGGTTAAAGAAAACTAACGGTCGATCCTGGTCGGCTGAGTGGTCGAAGTTTCCTGAACAGTCCTGCGGCGAGCGGCTTCAAACATTTATCAGGCATCTTGGCAAGAATGTGAGCGTACAAGTTCACTGCAGCAATTTGGACTCGAGCATTCATACTGTCGCATCCATGAAGGCAGATCTATGAGAAATTTCTATGATCTTTCCCTTTTGGTAAGTCTTACTTTGATATTACTCATCAGAGCTGTCACAACATCAGTGGATTTGGTTAGATATTGCAGAATAGAGATCTGAACTGATTGAGGAGCATATTGAATCTGAAATTATTAAAGTTGATTCAAATCTTGACACACATATTTACCAGAGCATCAGCGTCTGTGGGCTTTTTCATGAGTGTATCTGATCCAAGATATAAGTACATCAGCCTTTCAACCACCTTTCTCTCATTGACCAATGTTTCTGTTGGAATCTTTTTGAGAAGGCTCACAGCCAAATCGTCCACTCTGAAATCATAAGTTGACAGTATCTACAATTGTAAAAAAAACGAACTCATTCAAATTCGATCCACTAGCGACAACGAGAAGTGGGAAAGCAATGCTGTTGTCCAGCAGTTCCTTTCCGAGAACTTTCAGAATCATCACTTTTGTTTCCGTCAGGTTCAACTTTTCTGGGAAAATCTTCTTCGCGATTTGGACATATTCGTTGAAACAGAGACCCGTGTCTTTTAACAGTGGTCTTCCTTCCAGTACGTTTTTGATGTTCTCCTGATTTTTCGCATTGAAGAATAGAACTGTTTCAAAGCATCTGGCAAGATTTTCGATATCCCACGCACTCATACTCAGCTCGGGCCAGTGCTTTTTCTCGAGTTCTGCCAAACGATGAAGTCCGGGAAGACACAAGGAGAAGATGCTGGAAGAGAACAGAATGATTAAGCAGATGAGGAAGAAAACTAACTCATAAATGAAGTTCATATCAAGTGGCTTCTTACTGAACGATTTCAGATAGACTGGAAGAAAGGCTAGTTGATCTGCAGGCTCCAGTCTGTCTTTTGCGAATTTGAGATAGATCAGACTGAAGTTCTGAAAACGATTATTCAAATTTAAATGGCAATAATAAATGACGAACCGAGGAATATGCACAATCTCCTTGAAATAGTTCCAGAAGGCGAGGAACTGGAAGACGAATGGCCAAATTGCTTCTGACCATTTTGTTGAAGGGAAGGAGGAATTCAGCAGTCTGAATTTTCGAGTCTATATGGAAAACGATATGGAAAACGTTATTCTTACTATTATCTGCCGATGCTCCTCATGACGCCCAGCAAACTCAATGACATCGCATAAATGAAGATCGGTGACCTTCTGAAGCTTCGCATCGGTGTTCGCTTGAACTAGACGGAACAAGATGCGTTGGACTGGAAACATAAATGATAATATCAACTTGACTATAGAAAAACTTACGATCTGATTCCGTTTCCACAGATGTTGAAGAAGTGGATTCCATAGGTGTTGCTTCTGGCGAAGCCATTCTGCAAAAGTTCTAATCAGAAAAAAATGGTTGGGCTGATCTATGTATGAGGGTTTGAACAAGAGAAATCGTGAAAAAACTGAAGAAAAGTTCCGAAATCTTTGAAAAAATGCAATCCCTACATCATTTTCTTAAATTTACCGCAAATTGTCATCAAGCACACTTTTCTCCTGTTTGTCTGTGCCTCTAGTCTATGTTGCGTGCCAGCGGAGCGTAATGGTGTTGCAAAGAGAGTTGCCCGGAGAAACATGGCATTTTAAAAGGTCAAATTGTATAGAACAAGGATTATGCTTGAAACATTGAAAGACATTAATTTGCATAAAAACATAAATATTTTCTGACAACAAAAAATCATCTGACAAAGAGAAAAGAAAAATTTCTAAAGGAATGAGAAAAAATAAGAATATTTAAAAGAAAACCACCGCTGCAGCTGCACTTCCAGAGAGCTTGCAAGTCCAAACGCGCTTGGTCAAGTGGATAAGGTGCAGAACTCGGCCGCGGTGTATGTTCTCTTCCGCTTGACAAAGTGCATTGGATCGAGGGCTTCCTGGTTTGTATTCCTAGATATCTAAATTATTTTCAGGTACGGTTTGTCCTCACGGTGAGAGTGGCTCTGCGATCCTTCTGGATCGCTCCCACTCCCCCAAGATGTAAGTGACTTTCCACTCTTCTCTTTTTTCTGATTGTTAGTTGTTCATTGTTTCCCTTATTGTTTCTGAATAAACACGTTCCATGATATCGGTTTTCTGTATTAGATCTTTGGAAAAATTAGTTCGACAGTAAACCTATATGTACAAAACATTTGAGTCGTTCAATAAATGCATACAAGAAGTCTGAATTAGTGGCTGATTGTTCTACGTCGTCCTTCCACGTCTTCCATCAATTGTCGGAAAAGATCGTCCAAAAGTTTCTCATCCATCGGTCCCTTTATTCTAGCTGTCAGCTTCTTGGTCTTCAAAAAGAAGGTCCATGAGCAGTCCTCGTGAAACTCAGGTTCAGTGACTGAAACTCGCTCGTCTGGATACACATAAGCATAACTTCACTTACTTAACACAAATGACACTGATTTGTAGTATTGTTCGGCAAATGTCCTGAACTTGGACTCGCTGAAGTAATAACATTGGCTTCCGTTCGTTGCGATGTGAGCAGGCAGTCTCAGTACAACAACTGGCTGAAACTATTTCTGTTCTTGATCAGTTGAAGCTAATTCTTACCTTATCAGTTGCGAAAATAAATTTCCTGGCTTCCAAAACTGTGGATACAACGTGGTAATAAGGGCTCACAGAAGTCTCCAGTCGTTCCTCACACATTTCAATTAGTGGATCCAAGAGGAAATACTTCGCCTCTGCGAGAACTTCTTTGACTTCACGATCAGAATCCGGAAGAGCCATTTGTCCATCTCTCAGAAAGTTCAAAATGAGTCGGAAGTGCTGGGAATCTCGATCAATAAAAATGCATCCTTCTTCATCTTTCACCACCTGGAAACTAGAAAAATAAAAAGGGTCAATCTAAACTTAACGTACCGGGATCTTGGTCATGAACATGGTCTTCAACATGGAATCATGTTTCACCAGAGTCGACACAGAAGTCTTGAACACCTTTCCACCAACATCCAACTTTACGATTTTCGAGTAGTGGTCAGCAGAGACGGTCATTGTACGAAATGTGAAGTCTCTCAAATACTGAATGTCTCCAAATCACTGATAACTCTGTCTTTTATTGATAAAAAAAATGGGTCTTATCACAAAAAGTGTTTCTATTGAGAAATTGGCATCATGAGGGCTTTTTTGTTTTCAATACTATTTGTTCGGAATGATTGATGATTGTTGATATTTACAGAAACATAGAGTAGTAAAAGCTGGAAAGTTTCAAGTTGCTCGTCTCACTATCAAAACTCGAAAGCTTTTGATCCATCTGTTCATCTCTCGGACACCGGCCGGGATAACTTTGTACCGAGATAACTTTGTTTAAAGTAGGGATAAGGGGGTGCCGGTTTATTAGAGAAAATACGTTAATTGACAGGATCATCTTCTGGCTCACAGATTTTCCTGGAATAGTAAACTTTGAACAATTTTAATCCCTTTTTGAACAGCAGCATCATACCCAATTTGTCATCGTTTCTCCTCTTAAACCGCCATGTGACCGTCCGTATCACTTGTATTTTGTCCATCTTCTGCCCACACAACACTTTTTCACTGATAGACGAAGAACCAGGAAGAAAACTCATGACAGTAGGGAAAACGTGATTCCAGCTAGTCTATCGGGAGGATTAGTTCTAAAGGAAACGTGCTTGTGTGGGTGTCAGTGGTCAGTGTGACTTTTTCGTGAGCAGATTCCGAAGAGGAATGGATGAAGTGACCAGGCGAAAAAATTGAGATCGATTCCATCTTGTTTTCACATATTGTTTTCTACTTTGTGCATTGACTTACAGGTTGGATGACCATAAACTCCTGCTCTTGGATTAATGAATAACTTTCTTTTTCTATATATTTATATATATAACCAACATACTAGTATATACTTTTTAACTCATAAAAGTTCACCAGTAAGCACTGAAAGCGTTTTATATATACTTGTAAGCGGTACTGTACCTATGTTAATGCAAACTCAAATCTTGAGCTCAAATGTTGGCAATCCAATTTCACAATTAATAGTCATCCGGTACGAGCACTATACGAAACGTGAAGTTTCTCAAGAACTAAATATCGATGATCCTTGAATAAAAACACTCTTATCACACAAAAAGTTCATTAGTGTATGAAATGAAATGAGACATCAAGGGGCTTATTCGTGAAAAAAAGTGAACTATTTGTTTGGAATGATGAATGTTGATATTTACACAGATGTAATGAAATTGAAGATAGAACTTTTCAAAAGATTCAAGTTGTCTGTCTCATAGCCAAATCGAATTCCTCGTCGGTGATCTCTCTTGACGTGTTTTCAGTATCCACCAACGTCGGTTCAGAAGTGGTCACGGAATCTGCGGGATTTGGTTTGTCCCAGTTATCCAAAATCTGATCCATTTTTGTTCGTAACTCTGTTATCGTGGGTCGCTCCGTTGGATTCACTATCAGAATCGACTTGATGAGATCAATGGTTTTTAGAGATACGGGTCTTCTGAAAAAGAAATATAATTTTACCAGTTTTAGCCATTTTCAGAACTCCACCAGAACTCTTATGAAACATGTGGGTCTCATATTCTAATATACCGTATTTCCTCTGACCCTAATGACGTCACTTTGACCGGATTTATCTATGTTTCTGTAACAGTTATCCAAACGTTGTCAACTAACAAAATGTTTACCGCGTTGTGTTCATCATTTCATTAGTTGATTACTTTTTCACAACTGTTACAGGAACCGAGATAAATTTGATCGAAGTGACTGTCAGGGCGTGCTGGTCTTTTCGACGAATAGGTGTAGCTCATAAAACCAAAAACTCACTCTTCTGCCCACTTTATCATGTGAGGACTCTGTGTTGCCAACGCAATACTTCCTCCTTGCTCGTAGATCTTGTTGAATGGATTTTCCAAAAACATGAACTCGAACAGACACACTCCGAGAGCCTGAAAATTGTATCTCAATTTCAAATTTGGATTCTCAAAATTACCCAAACATCGACAGCGGTTGTCAGTGTTGACCCGATCTCACAGTTGAAAAGTTCTGGGGCCCTATACATCATACTGCACAGTTCTTCTGCATCCTCTTTATGTTTGTGGTGATCTGCGGATGTTTTGATTTCAATCGGCATTCTGAATTTGAGAAATTGAATGTTTTTTTTCTAAGAATGCAATACCTTGTAGCTGATCCAAAATCAATCATCTTAACCTCATCTCCAGATTTCATGATGTTGGCAGGTTTGATATCCAAATGTGCAAATTCTAAACTGTGAAGCTCTTCGATAGCAGAGACGATGCCAGAGAAGTATTTCAGGTGCTGGAAGCAAATAAGATTGTCTGAGATTCTAAGAGTTTCCGGAATACCTGAAGTTCATTGATCGATTCTTTGCTTTTCAGACTCTCTAAATATTCAGCGAAATTTGTTTGGTATCGTTTGAAAAGTAAGTAATGGTCGAGATCTTGCACAATATGAGCATCCAAATCTATCACGAAGTTGTTGTTCGCTAGTTTTTTGTATAGATCGATCTGAAATTTTCTAAATTTTTATGAACTTTTAGTAATTTGAAAACCTCTTGAAGGATTCTCTCCTCCTCCCGTTTCGAAAACGCCACCATCTTCTTGACTATCATTGTCTCTTTTCCTCCTCCAGGATCCACTTCCATTATCTGCAGACCAAATTTTCGAATTTCAAATCTTCTTCAGAAAACTCACTTTGGCCGATCCTCCAACTGCTACCGTCTTCTTCACCTTCAAATGAAATCCCTCTCCAACGATATCTGGTAATTTCGAAGAAACACATCCCATATTCTGCCACTCTTTTTTTAGATTCACTTTTATTTTGTTTAGATTCTCCTGGAAACTTGAAAGTAGAGTCTGGGGACTCTTGTAACTCAACTTTTTCAGTTTAAACATTCATCCATTTTCAATAAAAACAATCATTTTTCAAACAAACGGTGTAACAATTAAGGAACAAAAAACTAGGCGAGATACTCACTTCGAGAAAACCGAACATTTTGAGAGAAAGGCACAAAGAAAAACAAGAAAATAAATTATGAACGTTTTAGAGCTCCGTATTTTTGGGTTTTGGTGTCACGATCACAGAGTTTTCGGTGTCCGAAATGTAGCCAGGATCGTTGGTGTATCTTTGAGGGAACACTACCAGAGGATAGAATGTGAAGGCGTCCAGATTGCGAGGTTCGAATTGGGAGGACCAGTCCTGAAAACCAGAGAGAATGATGAATTTCGAATACGATAATACTGTTGAATTTTTTCTCATAATCTGAGGCAATGTGAAATTGATACCGCCGATTCAAATAGGCAAAAAAACGTTCATAAAATCATCAGGTGATTGGAGTTATTGTAAGCTCGCAAAGTTGTCGAATAAACACAAAAATTTTGTGAGCTCATAAACCAAACCAACTCAGAATCTGAATCTGAATTATCGCTTTCACCTTGACCCAAATTATGAGACAAAGTCCACCCGGATGAACCGAGGGACCTCTTTGGCATTTCCAGAAGGTATATTTTCGAGACTTTCACACTTTTTTCTTGAAACCTCACCTTATTCGGATGTTTGTCAAACATTATCGGCAAGTACTCATCCACTGGCACCATTTTCTTCAATGGCTCCCGAGCCAATAACTTTTCTGCCCCACTCAAAGACAACAAGTATCCAAGTGTCCAATACGAATACTCGACCGATGATAAGTGTCTGTGAAGAGGAATCCACAACTCTTCATTATCCGATTGCTTCTTTCTTCCCAAATAGATCAAATCCCATTCTTTTCCAGAAGCTTCCAGATCTTGTAGAGTTTCTCGGACTCTTGTCAATCCGTTATAAGAGAACCGAAGATCATCCTCAAACACTATCACTTTCTGGTACTTGTTCTTGACAACATCTTGCCAGATTCTGAAATTAGTCAAGGTTGAAAAATCGAAGAGATGAAATGCACCTGTAATGACTCAAGAAGCATCCAACTTCTCCATTTTTCATTGGTCTCTTGGTGATCGGATCCAGGTAACCGTCTAGAATATGATAGTTCTTCAGATCGTCTTGGAGGTCTTCGAGTTTTTGTCCATCGGTCGCTTCCAAGAGGGAATACTCCACTCCGAGAAGATCGAAAATCTTTTGCATTCGATTGAGACGCTCGGATCTCCGTTTCAGGTTTATCAGGTAAATTCTGGAAAAAAGATGGGATGTTTGTTTTGAAAGTATCAAGATTCTGAATCTCGTTTTCTACAGAAACCGAAGTTTCACAAGGAGGTTGCCCGAACTTTGCAGATTTTTATTTCAGAATCAGAATCTGTCATGGTCTATTTCACCTTGACCCTGATTATAAGAAAACGTTCAACTCAGGAAGTCGAGCAAACTCTCTGTCAAACTTTAAATATGAACTGATTTCAGTGTCGGAAGTTTTCTGGTGGGAATTTTCCAACAAACTTCAACAAACTTTCCCCTATTTTTATTTAAGAAAGATGTCTGCATAAGACTAAAACTTCTCAAAACATACTTATCAACTCCAAGTTTCGTTGCTTCTGGTTGCCATGGCCTAACACTTCTCGAAACAAACGGAAGTGGTTGCTCATCTGCGATCAAGTCAGCAATATGGTATCTGATTGTGTTCCTTCTCTCGTCCACATCCAATTCTGGATTCACGAAGATTCCATAGTTGACCTGATTATCAGCCCATAAAGAGATTCCCATGTTCCTAGCAGACTTGACAAACACTTCAGTCGGATCATCAGGTCCCTCATAGTACGGTAGATTGTTTTTGTCGAAAGTCAGATAGGAAGAATCCATGGAGACCAGATTGATGAGCATCGGAAGCGCAAATGTAACTATTTCTTCTCTGACATTTTTCCTTTCCAGAAGACTCTCGGATGGTTCTTCGATATTGGCAGAGTCATCGACAGATTGCATTAGGGGAGAGACAACAACATGAGTTTTCTCATTGGATAACATCTAGAAAACTTGGTAGTTTCGGAACTTCCGAAATAGTGGGCAAACCTGGATCAAGTTAACTTCGGTGGGTACCGAATCTCCAGATAAGAGAAGGAAACGTTCAGTTTTTTGAAGACGCGCGTTACGGAGAGCAGATTCCATCCAGTTGTCAGCATCTTCGGTGATTTTCACGGATTTGAAGTACTGTTTCGTCGAGTCTAACCACCTGAAGACGTCAGAGTTCTATACCGTTCAATCGGTAATAGTAACACCCACGCCTCACTTCCAGGACATTCATCTCTGTTCGCATTGAGAATTTCAAAAGTTGTCCACTGATGAAATATCGGTCAAACAAGAGCTACACTTTTTTTCATCAAATCAATGCGAACCGAGATGAAATCCTTGAAATGAGGCGAGGGGTGTAACATTATGTTTCAAGTTATCTACTTCTATTTTGTTCCTATACTATGAGAAAGAAAAATGTTCTGGTGTTCCGATCAAGTGTTAATTCTGATCTAAGTAATGATATTTGTGTCCTTTCTCAAAATTGTTTTGGCGGAAATTTCTGAAAAAAATCTTGAAAATCGGGTAAAATACATGAAGTTTAAGTATGTTCCTTCAATGTGCGGTAATTTTATCGACAATTTTCCCTTTTCGTGGTGAGATATCACGATAGTTAAGTTATCGAATCATAGGCCAGAGCTTTGCCAGCATAATATGTAGAGAACGAACCATTTGACTTGATGGATCGTCGCATCTTCCTTGTTCAAAATGAATAGTTCTAGTCTGATCCGATCTTTCGGATAATCCAAGTTCTCAAGCCAACCCAATAGATAGGGAATCGCGTGTGCATGTTCTGCCAATCCAACACAAATGAATACAGGCGGATACAAATGACGAACGTCTCCTTCGTCCGGTTGTGCTCCCGGGAAGAGAGAATAGGAGACTCCAAAATGATGAAGAAGAATGAATAAGCAGAATAGATTCATGAATATAGCATTTGAGTTTTATTATATCTGAAAACAAATGGATGCACAATTTGTCTTCTACAAAGTGGAGTAAGCCACGGAATGTGTCTTCTGCTCTTAGTGACAGTGTGTCGATCCGAGAGACCCAGAGAAAAGGGCATCTGGCGAACAGGAGGTCAGAAGAGAGCAGGAGGCCGTCTCCAAATGTTGTAATAATTCGTCATCGATTTTTTGAAGTGGACACTTAATACATACCTTCTCTCATCTGGCAGGCGCGAACTGGAAAGGTGTACTTTGTTCCCAGTCTTCTCGCTTCCCAATAATTGCGAAAAATCTAGGACCGAGTATACGGTTCTGAATGTGTCTAACTTTCGAACGTAAAACACATTTATATCCAAGTCCAGCATAATTTAAGACAGAGAAAGAAGTCAGGAAATGTACCCGCTTCAGAGAAAAAAAAATATAAAGACGATCGATGGTCGAGTAAAGGAGACAGTTATCCTATTGATCGGCGCAATAAGCTGTGTTAAAATAAGTAAACAGTTTTAGATGTACCAGGCAGAAATGAAAAGTAATTGAACAGAAAATAGAGAAAAAAAATGATTAAAATTACGAGAGAAAAGTGAGAATGTAAAAGAATTTGATTTTGTTGCGTTAACCTAAAATGCTTGATGGCAGAAAATAGAAAAAACATGAAGGCCATGGCATGAAAACGTTGAAATTTACAGGCTCAAGCCACATAGTCGTACAAGTCCTTTTGTCCGTCGACCCGAATCATGTATTCCTTTTCGATCAGTGAACCAATGCATCTTTTAATAACATCAACCTTGGGCTTGAATCTTCCTGTCAGTTGAGTGATGACCTTAAAAGAGTAATGTAGGAAGAGCATGAACCGTAAAAAAACATACTTCACTCATCAGCTGTGTATGAGGAACACGCTTGCGGGTCTTCATGATTCTCACAATGCAAGCCTGAAAGTGCAACATTGAGCCCAGAGAGGGGAATTATCGAAACATACGCTAATCAAACTCTTTCGGTCCTCCTCAGCGTTCTTCTGCACAACTTCAGTGTCACGAACAGTCTCCTGTTTGATGCTCAACTTGGACAAGTCGACACGGACCTTCTTATTGGTATAGGATTCGCTCAAACTGACAGTGGCAGTCAGCGGGATTTCGTCAGCTTCAAGAGGAGCGCTCGATTTCAGGACAAGGTTTTTGATGAGTGATCCGACTATCATCGATGATGTCTTGGCATCCATTCCAGTTGCTGCGGAGATCTGTTCGACGGTGAAGCTGGTTTGCTCGTTGAAGAGCAGAAGAGTACACATTTGAGCGGTGGTGACCTGGAAAAAACTAACTAGACAATCGAATTGAAGACAAGGAGCGTACAGTGAACACGTATTTCTTCGCGAATGCAGATGATGTCACCTCTCCACGAGATTGTGAGTAAACCCATGTCAAACGACGTCCGTTGAACTTCTCGTTGTAATACTGACCAAAGATATCAATAGTACTAGATAGTTGATGTGGAAGTGTCAAGGTGCTAGGTGGGAATGAAGGCCACGATCCTGAGCTGAGAATGAGAATACTGAACTCGATTGGTTTATCTCCGAGCAAATTCGATTTCTTCTCTTTGAAGTCGATAGTGAGATCCTTGCTGACTTGGGTGTCGTTGACCATCTTCGATAGACGTGCGGTATACTCGTAACCACACATACTCTTGAGTTTTGAGATGAAATTGGCTTCTGCTTCATCACTGGCGGATAGGTCACTGATGAGACGTTTGCTGAACATTTTCGTGTAGAACTTTGAGAAGACATCTTTATCCTCGATGTATTTGAAGACGATCATCTGAAACACGAATCTGTTCAAATGAAGATATTTTTGAACACTTACGATTTTCGTTTGAATTTCTTCCAGCTCGGCCTCGTCTGGCATCTTGGAGCTTTTCCTGAGCAACTGATCACAATACCTGGCCAGAAGTTCAGCAGACTTTGTCAATTGAGCATTAGGTGGAGCACGCTGCGTCACAGCATTAGAGTTGATGAATGCAGTGGCCGCCTTATCGAGAGCTTGCATGAATCCGGGCTCGTTTTTGAAGGATCGGTTCACAAGAACCTGGTATCTTTGATGAACTTCGAGCAGTGTCTTCACGTAGAGCTTTGCATCGTTGCTGGCCTCCTGTGCTACTCGCTCCAATGCGTCGTGCCCCTCTTTTGTGATGTGTCTTTCAAGAGAAAGCCTCAATTGATCCAGACCGTTGGGCACTCTATCACATAACTTAAACATTCGGGACAAGTCGTCATCCTGCTTCTCGACCAGGAGATTTCCGAAATGGCTTTGGAAGAATTCAAGCTGATTAGTAATGAGCACATTTTCGCAGCACGCAGCCAGTGTTGACTTGGTGGAAGAGTTGAGGTAGAGAAGGCATCTATCCTCTTCTTGTTGCAGCCTCGTTTCCACTTTGATCATGTAGTTGGTGACGGTTCCCCCATTATCCAAGAAGTTGGTTGCTTCTTGTGTATAGAACTCTCTGGTGGCCTCCAAGAATTTGTTCTCGAAACACTCTTTGTACACAATCAACTTCTTAGCTTCAGAATCCTTCTTATTCTCTCCTTCTGAATCATCGACTCCCAATTCTACAAGACACTCGACGACTCCGGAAATGTAACGACTGTTGATCGTGGATCCAGTTCTTTCGGAGCGAATTAGTTCCAGCATCGCATCGATAATCTTATCCTTGATAGCATTGAACAAGTGCCGTTTCCAGACAACAAGAGCCAGAGTGTACACCATGTAAATGTTCTCGTGTCCTTCATCGAGTTCCCGTCTGATCCAATGACGATTCAGGTAGGCGAATATACCGTCCATAACCTTTGCAGAGATCCGAAAATTTTCCCATTCCGTTGTATAGTACTTCAGCAGATCTTCCCCAGTGAGCTCGGCGCCTTTCTGCAGAACGTTGACAACGTAAGTGCTGACGTATTGTTCGACCTTCTGATACATCTCGTGTCCGACAAAGTCGGCACCACTGACTCTGTTCGGGTTGACCATCTCATTCGCACCGATTCTATCGTCTCCTTCTCTACGACTGGTGGACAGCGTGATAGATGTGCAGTAATCGTAGACGCTTCTGGAAATTCAAAATTGTGAGTCTCGTAGAACTGGCTCAAATGTACTCACGTATAAAGAGTCATGTAGTTTTTTGGAGACAAGAACTCTCTGCAAAAAGCGATATCCAGACCACCGCGAAGTTTGGCCCACACAGCCTCCGAGTCCTTTGGCATCCTGTGATCGGCCATCCTGAATAATTCAACATAAACAATAACAAAATGTGTTAAGAAAGACAAATAGAAAAGGGAAACACTGAGAAAGCGAATTTCGAGGTGTCTTTTAAGTACAATGAGCTAGAGTTTGAGAAACAGTGTCTTGGTATTTGCTATAACATTTATCGAGACTCGATCACTGAAAAATATCAGCAAACTTTATAATTGCTTGAATACTTCTGCCTGATTTCTTTTAGTTTTTGAGATTATTTGTGAACATTTAAGAAAGAAGGCTTCAGAGGATGTCACTGGAATCATCTACATCAAACTGCTTGCTTGAAATTGCAAAATTTCGAAAGAATCGGTATCTAAGGAAAAGAAAGAGAAGAAGTGAATGCCACCACAAAAAGAGAAAAGGAATGGGGGCGCAGACAAAATGCAAGCGCGCCCCAAGCCCAAATCATCATGTGTTCCAGTGGAAATGTGGAAAAGGCCATTATGCTCGAACAGAGCCGAATAAAACCAAAAAAAAAAGTTAGAAAGCTTCGTCTTTATGAAGTATGAAATATCCAGTAACCATCTAAATACCGTCCTTTTCATTTCTAGGTAAAATTCGAGAATCTATGTTCATTTTTGATGAGAAGTATTGAAACTGGCCTCGAAACCTCGAAGCCACGACGTTGTTAGTAATGTTAATAAGGCTTGAACCGAGTGGTTTTGTCATGACAGAGATATTCAACACTTTGTTGAGAACTCCGATAATCATAAAAACTATGTGGACCAATGGGGAAATTGAGCTGGATCTACGAGCTTCCTCCATTTTAGAACTCTCATGGCATTTTTTACTGGCACGGAAACGTTATGAAATGTTAGATCACTGCGTTAAAACGACAGCGATAAGAAAAAATTGATAAAGCATGCAAGGTTATGAGTAACTAGATTTCCAAACTTGTCATACTCACAACAACCGGAAGATCTAGAGAAAAACCACGAATCGAGTGATAAACTAGACGAAAGAATAACTTCTCTCTACAATAGAAATCAGTATTTTGCAGCCGAGCCACCGCCTATTCTAGTAGTGTGTGCGCCGTTCGAAAGAAAGAGACGAAGACAGCGAGTGTAAAGAGTGGAATGAGACGGCGAGGAACACAGGGAACGACGTTGAAGCGGAGTCCAGCTAGTCACATTCGTCCTAAGTCGAAGCTCAGGTCATGTAGAGAGTACACGGGACCTTCCCAGTACACAGGATCACATGAAAAGCTCAAGGGACAGTTGGGATTAAGGTCGAAGAAAGCGTGAGCAAGGAGCAATGAGGAATGATACAAAAAAAATGTTGTCGGAACGTCTGCGATTTTTAGGCGAGGGTAACTTATTTCGGCATAATTTTTGAGATAAAAACCAACATAAAACGTTTGGAAGACGAAATTTTGAGTAAAACTGCGCGATATGCTTTCGTTGTGACACCATAGCGCGCTTGTCGCATAAAATCCTTGGAAAGAGTACTGTGTTTTCCTCGAATTGGAGTTTTTCGTTCGAAATTCAAAATTTCCGATTCTCGAAAATAGACTAGCGACGCTACGCGTCGCTGGACACGGCTGCGCCGTGTTACTGATTGCAGTTCCTTAACTTAAGCTTAGATAGAATCAGTCAGAACCAACTGAGATCTCACAAAAATCTGACATTATGATCTCAGCGTTAAAAAAAGTTTCGAAATGAATCAATGTTACGCTGAGAACCTTCAAAATTGAAAGTTTTTGAGCAATTTTTTGGGCCTGTTTGTGATGAAAATGGTCATAAGTAGGCTGAAACTGAAGCAAAACTTATAAAACTTGGTGTGCCATCAGAAGGCATGATGAGAAATAACATATCCAAAATTCAACCCGCCTCATCAAAAAACTTCTCAATAGTAAGCGTTAGAAAATTAAAAATACCTTATATCGCTCACCTTGAAAAGTTTTTCAACTAAATGCTGTACAATTTTTACATCGATCGACGCAAATTTTTATGCTACGTCCATTTTTGACCGAATATTTGCATAATTTCCAAAACGAAGCAAGTTATGGGCGGAAAACCAAAGTGGGCGGAGCCTAAAATTTTTTTCGAAACGTGTACTGAAAATAACATAGATCGATAGCGCGTAAAAAGTTCTCTGGGAGTTTCAAATTTCAAGTCGATTGACCTACTGGTTCTCTCAAACGAATGGAAAAACGGATTTCTTTGAGTTTTTGGTGGCTCGTGCTTTCCGGCTCACCACGGACCCCAAAATGCTCCAAATGACGTGTATTTTTGTAGTCACAGATGCCGTATGTGGCTAAAGGGGAAGAAAAAAAAAGTACTCCGAGAGCTCAACTTTGAGCTGAGTTATTAACGAAAAAAGAGTGTGACAGTTTTTTTCCAGATTTATTTCCACATTTGTTTTTTTGGCAATTTGAAAAAGTGGGGACTACCGGATTTAATAAGAGAGTGCAGAAAAAATAACAAAACTGGTCAACGTAAAAACTTGGAGAAATTCCGCACATTGAATTCAAAATTTATTTCTCTACTCGAATCACAGTGAATTCGTTTCGGTGGTCGAAGACAAAATGGAAGAGATTCAATCAATCACCGAAGGAAAAGTAGGAGCACGTCATGCTGAAAATTACAAAAACTGATTCAGCTGATTGCCAAACGATGGAAAGTAGTTGAAAAGCTCGGCGAGGGAGGCATGGGAGCCGTATTCAAAGTTCGAGACGTCACTCGTTTCCAAACTTACGCTGCAATGAAAGTAGAAGGAGATATCAGTGATGGAGGAGTGCTGAAACTGGAGGCTCTGGTTCTTAAAGATCTGGAAAAAATGCCCTTCTGTGCCAGACTGTTAGATTCGGGAACTAAGACTGGCTACGCATTCATTGTTATGACGTTGCTGGGAAAGGATTTGATGGCACACAAAAGAGAAGCGAATATTCCAAAGTTCTGCGAACAAACCACTCTTCGTCTCGCAATGGCTTCTCTTTTCGCCATCAAGCAGGTACCATTTGAAAACCAAAAGACAATTACCGTATTCCCTCTAATGGGCACTCTGTGCTACTCCATAACTTCGTTAATAACTTGAAGAATGGAAATCCGAACATGATACTTTAACATTTTAGCCTTTTATAAACCATGAGTATGATACCTTGTCAAATTTTTGGTGCTCGAGTTTTTGGATTCTGAACCGGAACTGATATTCGATCAGAATGTCGTAAGATTTTCAGATAATTGCTTAAAAACATTAATGGATTGTTTCGTTTTTTGCAAAACCTTGTGAGGCAGCTGATTCCTGCTGTTTTCAGATGCACGAAATCGGCTACACTCATCGTGACATCAAACCTGGAAATTGTGTGACTGGAACTCATGGAAGTGATGCTAAGAACGTCTATCTTATCGATTATGGTCTGTAATTTCAGTGGTTTCGCTTTAGATTTTTCAATATCTCAGGAATGGTTCGTAAATTCACTGTCAAGAACGAATCTGGTGGTGTTGCGATTCGAAAGGCTCGTCCAGGAGATCAACTGTTCCGTGGAACTCCCCGCTACTGCAGCATGAATGTTCACCTACGGAAAGAACAGGGACGAGTTGATGATCTCTGGTCGTGGCTTTACATGCTCATCGAATTGCATTGTGGATTACCGTGGCGTCGATTGACTGACGAGAAGGAGATTATGGACGCGAAGAACGCATGCCCGTTGGAAGTTCTGCTGAAGTCGTGTCCGAAGGAATTTGCCGCCATTCACAAGTACCTGGAGACGTTGGAATTCAGCCAACGTCCTGATTACTATGGATTGTGGAGTGAATGCTATGCCGGATTCAAAAGAGTTCGTGGATCATGGTTCGGACGTTTCGAATGGGAATTGAGCAAAGGTGGTGGAGAGGACATGTTCACTGCGTTGTCGATCAGTGCCAAGAGAGGCCCAAACGACTACAAAATGAGCAATAATCTACAAATGGCGAAGAAGATCTGGCCGTACGCGGACTCCGCCCATTTCAAGAAGAAGATTCTGAACTTGTAATAGAAAAATATCAGTACTATGAACCGTATGAATTGAGCAAGACACACACTTCATTACATCAGAATAATAACTATAAGATGAGTAGATGATGCGTATCTGATGGTAGGGATAAGGGAGACAGGTGAAAGGAAACTGTTGAAGATGTAAGAGTCAATTGCTTATTTCATCTAAATTTTTTGTCAGTTGTCGTTCACATTTTAGATTCACAATAGTGAATCAGGACATTGACAAGGAAGGGCGAATTGCTCAAAAAGAAAAAGAAAAAGATTACGAAACGAAGGATATTATGCCTATCTCAACGGATGTCACCTCTGGCCGAGGCGACGCGATTTTCCCGCAGCGGCGTCTTGACACGATAAAGCTACCGTACTTTAAAGGAGCATGCACGCATTAAAAGTTATTTTACTAATTTTCAAGCGATTTTCAGAATTTTTTCGGCAAAAAATGTTACAAAAAAGCCTAATTACTGATAATCTTCGCAATTTCGCTGAAAAAATCTCGAAAATCGGCTGAAATCGAGAACATGGCGTGAGACTTGCGCATGTTCCTTTAACGTACGGTAGCTCTTTTCGTGGCGAGATATCAGAGGCGGGAAGTCGGCGCTCCTCGGCCAGAGGTGACTTTCGCTCAGATAGGCATAATATAAAGAGTGCAGCAAGGGACAAAAAAAGGCGGCCAGGCGCTCAACTTCTTTCAGAAAAGATGAAACCTACTCGTCTTCGTGTACTACATTGAAACGCATCAATGAAACTCGGGTGAACGAATCGATGAAGACACTACAAGTAATAGAGAGTTTTGCGAACTTCACCCAGTCCTCAGAAAATGAAGTTTTAAAAATTTAAAAGAGAAAAGTACAGAGGGGAGGACTCAGAAGTCGCGGGAATCTAAAACTAGCATCACATTCAGTTCTTGTTTATACAGAGAACAACTCTCATGTACAGGTTTCCATAATTTTAGAGGTGACATTAGAAATAAATTAGGAAATTGTGGGTATATAAGTTTCTGAAAACGTATCAAACGCGATGCAAAAGGTTCAAAAGCTGGACTCGTGAGAATCGCGTTGCTTCTACGAACAAAGACGGAAGGAAGAATGGGGACAGTAAAGTAAGAGATGTTTGGAAAGAAAAGTGATTACAATAAATATAAAGGGAACGCACTGAAGAGCGCAAATGGGAAAGAAAGAGAACACAAAATTACTGTGGACTTTGAGCTTTTTGTTGTTGTTGTTCTCTTGGTGGTGGAGGGCCGCCCTGCTGCTGCTGCGGCGGCTGTTGTTGTTGAGCAGCAGGGGGCGGAACTTGTTGGGAGCCGGGATTTACACCTTTAAAACTTCATAAACAGTCAGACGCAGTTCTTCTTTTATCTATGTTACCTTGGTTTCCTCCAAACTGTTGTTGAGGGATTGAGTTCTGACGGGGCATTTGATTCCCATGCATTTGGTGCTGTTGCTGATTTTGTTGGTAATTTGGCATGTTACGGTAATCGAAGTAGTTGTTCTGGGAAAATCCATTATCCGCACGCTCTCCCATCAAGCTTTGCTGACCTGAAACTGGACAATATTGAATACTGCTGAACTATTTCTGAAACTTACCATGTTGATTCGGCTGCATCGACATATGTTGCACAGGCATCATTTGCGGCATGCTGTAGTACAACCCTGGCTGCTGAAAAATAGAGATCATTACGTTACAAGACTGATTGAGAAGCAACAAAAAGTTAAACTGAAATTGCTTGATGTAACAGATAGTCAATGATTAAAAACATGCCTGCTGCGAGTAGTACTGTGACATCTGTGGGTGCATCTGATGTGGCGGCACCACCATATACCCCATAGGATGCTGTGGCACTCCGACCAGAGATCCCTGAACTTGTCCGACATGTGGAGGAATCGAATGTTGTGGTCCTCCATGTTGCGGTCCTCCGTGTGGAGGTCCTTGCTGATGCTGTGGTGGTGGCTGTTGCTGCTGCGGTTGTTGAGGTGGAACAGCAACGTTCGTATGGGGAGAGCCACTTCGTTGTCCGGACTGTGAACTCGCTGATCCACTAAGACTAGCATTACTGCCAGCTTCTGGTTCACGGTGCATTCCATTGGTAGTGCTGTTGCTCTGAAATTGTCACAGTCACAATATTGAAAAGCTGTTATAGATAGAGGAAAGAATTGAAGCGATGTGACATGCATTCGGAGGAAATTTATATGAGTACCTGAGTTTGTGGCGTTGCTTGCTGTTGTCCTTTCTGTCCATTCATCTCTCCCCCACGTGGTCCTGGAGTCGTTGGTTGACTATTTGGATGGGACTGTTGCGCGCCTTGATCTCCAGTGAACTGTTGGGTCTGTTGCGGCGGACCTCCTTGATATCTGTGCTGCTGGGAAGGTTGACCTTGTGGCGGACCCATGTAGACTTGTTGTGGCGTTTGCTGATATCTCTGTTGATAGTTTCCTTGAGGTCCTTGTTGGGAAACCATTTTCACTTGATACGGTTGTTGTTGCATAGCACCTGGGTATTGCGAGTTGTAATACTGCGGTGGTACTGGAACCAGTTGTCCTTGTTGATTGTATGACGGGTAATACAGCGGCTGAGATTCGCGGTACTCTCCGTCTCGTCTCATCTGCTGCATTGGTGGCCGCCCATCAGCCTGCGAACCGCCGGAAGTGTTAGCAGCCATTTGTGGATTCTGCATAGCTTGTTGGTTTGCCGTGATTGGTGCAGAAGCAGCTTGTCCATACATTTGTCCAGGCACACCTGGGGCTTGTTGCATTTGATATTGTTGGTTATGTTGATAACCAGGTTGTCCCTGCCACATCATAATTGGTTGACCTGGATTTTGTGCAACGGCTCCGGGTGGCATATGTGAAGCCATGGCTGGAGGCATACCCATCAACGGTCCTCCGTGTTGAATCATTCCCGGATGTTGTTGATACTCTGTAGCTTTGAAAAGATCTTTCGAATTTCTTCTCTGAAAGTACAAACCTGGCGGAACGTATTGCTGTTGATGAGGAATCTGTGCAAGGTTTTGTGGAGGCGGACCAGTTGGTGTTGTGGGAGTTGGTGTAGTGGGAGCAACGCGTGGCTTGAATTCCGGAGCGTTTATGTTGAACTTGAACGATTGCGATTTCGTTGTCGCGACAGAAGCCGTTTCAGAATGAACCGATTCATTATCGCCTTCTTCATGACGTCCATCGATTTCGGTCCGCCCTTCTTCGCTGGTGGATGGTGCCTCCTCTGAAATTCGATTATACCCATAATTCACGAACGACTGACTCACCCTTTCTTGATGTTACTGTCTTTGATACTTCTTCTTGTTCCTTGTCAGCTGCTGGCAAAGATGATTCAGCAGTTGTCCCTTTGGCAACAAGAGAACTTGGCGGCCCACGGTTCCAAGCATTACCCGAGTTTCCTTGAGGCGCTGGCGGAGTGGATCCTGGAGCTGGAGATTGCTCTTTCGGGGGAGTACCAAGCGAAAATTCGTTGCCCCACTTTTTCATTTCCGTCACACGAGATCCAGAACTTTGGCCCTTCTCACCTTCCGGTTGTTTTGCACTTGGTCGTGGATCTAGCATCTGCTTCTGTTGTTGACGGAACGAATGATCCTGCCCCTGATTCTGACCCTTCCCCTTGGCCATCTGCCAGTCTGAAATTAAAAAATTAGCATTTTAAGGCATTAAATATGATGCTAGCAAAATGAAACTTAAATAGTGACTAAGAGTAATTGTTTGTGGAAGAAGAAAGCCGGTGCGAGTATTGCTCACTCTCCGTTTCTCACCTAAAAGAGATAGAAAAGATAGAAAGATCAGCTGATGATGGAGGACGTGTATTACATACAACTGGGAAGGTTTTGAGCGAGTCAACAGGCACGATGGACTGTTTCGAAATCGTTTTCGTTTCACCTACTGATAGGAATCGATGAAATTCAAGTTGGAAGTTCTGAGACCGGAACAGGTGAGGCATTCAGCACAAAAAGCGCGAAAACGCTTCGCAGCTATCTATTGTAAGATCAGACAAATAAGAAAGCCATATTTTGAAAGAGACATTCTGAGCTGACCAGACAGGATATGATCGCGCTATGAGAAACGACGGAGACAGAACATAGTTTTACATAAAAACTGATGGAACTTGAATATAAACAAATCGACTGAATGCAGAAGAAGAGCCACCGGAGAGGCAACAGATAGGTATGAAAATGATGGCAGACGGAGGACGAACGATGCACGATGACGTGTTTTTGGTTGTTGCAGCAAGGACAATCAGGGAAAAGAAAAAAGAGGAATAGAGAAAGTGGCGTCTATTCTATCGATTGGGTAGACACTGTTTCGAGAAGAAAAACCAACTTGTGATAAGCGGAGGAGAAGGGAAGACTTGCACCCGAGGAATCAGATAAGTGCAAGAATGTGGGAGAGAAATTAGCATAAAATTATGAGAACTCGGCTTAGGAAACAAAAAGGACTTGTCAATAAATTGAGAAAGGAAATCTCAATCTCACCTTGAGTAACTAATTTCTACCAATTTCAATAACTCAACCTGAGTAGTTACAGGGAAGGAAGTCGAACGAGACAACGAAGCGATACGTTGTGATGTTTGCAGACAAGAGAGAAAACGGTTGCATCAATGGTTAGCGGCGCGCATTATGTCATGAGAAATGGGTCAAGACAAAAGAATACTCAAAAAATTATGGAACGGAGAGAGAGAGAGAGAAAACGAATTGGTAGAGAAAAACATATAGCGTGTTGTAGAACGAGAACGGATGCGGTTGGCGACGCTCCGACAGAGTAGATAATCATCTGAGGGTCAATGTACTCTTTAGAAACTGACCATTAGGTTCACGATACTCTTCATTCTGTCGACGGTTGTTGTGACTTCCACCCTTTTGACCTTGTTGTGGCGGCTGCTGCTGTTGATAGTTTTGGGCTGGAGCTGGCGGACCATATCGGCTATTATTCGCTGATGAACCTCCACTATTGCGGCGATCTCCACGAAGTCCTTCAGCTCTTCTGTTAACGGGTTGTCCGTTGGGAGTGATATTCGGATTCCGACGTTGCTGTGGTGGCTGATTGTAGTTGTTTCTATGAGTAAACGCGTTTAAATCAATCTGTATAAAAATTTCGAAGTCAATAACCCTTACCTCTTTCCACCTCTTCCGTTTCCGTTATCAAAATCTTCCTGGCGTGTGATCTTATCAAGATCTCGTTCATCATCATCGTTCTCCAAATTAGCCATGAATCTCGAAGAAGAATTCGACTCAATTTCTCTAGCGAGCCGTTCAGCACGAGCTCGATCTTCATCATTTCCTACTATGTCAGCTCTGGAAAAAAAATGAGGTTGAGTTATGAAGACTTCGAGTCTTACGTTGTGTATTGGGTCAGATCCTCTTTGAATGTTGACTTAACCTGATTCTCATTGGCCGCGAACATGTCAGCCGCTGACCATCCGGCCTGGGCATTGTTATGGTTACTACGGCGTGAGCTTTGGGAGCCAGCAGTCTGGAAATGGAAAGTGATAATCTAGATAATCTAAGATCAACCTCACCGCAGCATCATCTTCAATAGCGCCACCGGTACCTTCATCTTCGTCTCCTCCGTTCCACTCCTCGAGATCATCATCACCATTCGCATCGCTTCCGTGATACTGACGATCGGTGGCGAATTTGCTGACTGAAAAAAAGACTCAGGTTAAATATGAAATCGCAGTGACGCCTATTACCGAATTGATTCTTTTTGTCCTCCTCGGTGACGTAGGCAAAGTCAACAATATCCTCAAAAGGGACTATCATCTTCTCGATAATATCCTTCTCTTTTCTGAACAAGTCGTTTTCATTCTCTTTTGTGACTTGAACGACAAGTTCGAAGCCGAATTCGAACTAGAAAAGAAACACATTTTGATTTGACACATAAGATATGCTTACATCATCGCCGATGGCACTGAGCACTCCTGACCATCTTCTGTCGTCGACAGTGTTGAACAAGACGATACGTCCGATCATATCATTGACGGCACTCAGGACATCAGCGTTAATAGCAGCAAGACCCGTTTGAGCTGACTGAACGAAGAATCGCATGAATATATTTAGGATATGTTGTCTGACTCACCATTTTTATTTACACGTTGGATGCAAATAAAGTGAATAAATGTGAAAAACTGTTTCTGCTGTAGCTTTCAAAAAACACAGTTTGGGTACAGGAGAAATGTACCTGGAAAATAGGACAGGTCTTGCAAATTATTGAATGCAAACTGCGATGAGAAGAAAAAAGAAACGAAAAAGAACATCACTTGAATATTTAGAGATGTCCAGGATCGATATATAAGCTTGAACGAACGAGAACGTTTCAAAATACCACCTCAAAAAACGTTTTTTTAAAAACTCCGCCCTAAAATAAAAATGCCCTTTGAGAATTTTCAGACCTCATATCTCACGAAGAGGAATGGAACGTCGTGTGATGCGATAACGAAAAATTGGAGAATTTGAATGAACGCGAAGAGGGAGAGAACGCGCGAAACGAGGAGACAGAGAGAACCCCTGGCAGTGAATGACGCAGCCGATTTCCGTCGGGATTGCCATTCGCCCCGCCCACTGCAATGTTGTGCACGCGTTTACGCAAATGTGCCGCACACAGTTCTCGGTTTTTCTTTTTTATTGGAACGGGCACAATCGGAGTGCATAAGGATCATATAACGAGAGAATGATGAACAATAAATGTGTGGCAGAGAAGTAATTCTGAAACTCTGACTAGGGAGTCACTCGGACATAGGTTGGAGTTACGTTATATGAGACATATACCATCGGAAAGCCCATGAAATTTCAAACCCATTCATGAAATCTGTTTTTGCGAAACAGTGCGCGTTTTCGAGAAATTTGGGTTGCAAGTAATAAAAAGTAGTAAATTTGCACTGAAATTCACACGTTCCTTTTTAAAATGAGTTTATGCGTGATTTTCAGTGCAAATTTACTAGTTTCGACCCGAATTTCTCGAAAACGCGCACTGTTTCGCCAAAACAGATTTCATGAATGGGTTTGAAATTTCATGGGCTTTCCGATGGTATATGTCTCATCACGTAACTCTAACCTATGTCCGAGTGACTCCCTAGTGAGTGAAGAACAGTTCTTATAAGGAAATATGCTAATAAATATAGCGAGCTTTAAAAAGACCGAAACGAAGGAGACAAATCTTAGGAACAATACTAGTTTTTTATCTGCAGTAAAACACTCCACAAGGGAATCACTGGCTAGTTGCACTATTCCCATACACTCGAGTGAAAAAAATAATGTCCCAGGAGAGCCGATTTCAAAAAAGTGACTCAAATAGCCTGGAATGTACCGATAGTTCAATGAAAATTGTACGACAGGAGTTCAGGGAAACAATAGTACAAAGGGGTTTCTTAAATTTGCACTTTTTTATTCGTGAAAAAGGAGAGGGAAACAATGCAAAAATAATATCGTTCAAATTTGAAGCTGAAGCTAAAATCACGAAACTTAACACCGTAAAACCTGTAGTTGTGTTGGAAGCTCCTCGCCTCATTTGGACGGAATGAGTTTCAGTTCGCATTAGGAATTCGAAAAAGTTTTCAACTAGTGAAACTTTGCTCATAATAAGAGCTACATTTTTTTAGTTGGCAGCTTTTCGAAGTTCTCGATGCGAACCAAGGAATGCGCTAATACAGGCATCGCAATACTTCATGTTCTTTCCAGATTCTGCCGTTTGTCACATCTCACTCTACAAACATCAGTTCATTACAAGAAGGATCCAAAGGAGAAAGTGTTCCACAATTAGCGATTGACCTCGAAATGATAATAGTAGTTTCCGTGTATCGGGAGAAATGAGGGAGTGTCCACTCAAATGTTTTTTTTTGTTCCTCTTCTTCTTCGGCATCCTTTTCTCCTCACACACTTATTCCACACCAATGTGTTCAAAGTGCAACCAGTTTTCATATTGTCGGATATCTTATGCCGATCAGCATCAGAACCATAATGTTGTTCCCTGTATTGTTAGGTTTCTCATTTCTGATTATTGTTTTAATCATTTCCAAAGAGCTTGCAGCAGTGGCCACATTGAAAAATATCGAATCTGAAGAGTTGAAGTTCTCTGATTGGATCTCTGATTTTCGATAACTTCCACTTTTGTAATAAATTTTCAAATCCTCAGTGCTCAGGCTTTCAGTCATTGGATTCTAAGATTTGAGCGTCTGAACATTCATAATTTTTATATAAACTGCTCTATCTTCCAGAGTTAGTTTCGTCTTTATATAAAGGTTCATATCCAATTGATATAAATCAGATTGTCATTGTAGTTTTCAAATTCCTTTGTTTATTGCTTACAAAAATGCAAACCGAGGTAAATGTCGTCAAAGAAAGCGAGGGGACTGAAGGACTTCAATAGGTAATTTTCAATGATCAACTTCACCTCAAGGGTTGTGGATGCATCAAAAAACTCTAGATTTTAATTTTTGTAGTTGGTAACTTTCTCAAAAATTTGCTCTCAAGACTGCTAGATGACCTATTGTGTCGCGCTCCCAAACGCTACAGTCCGTTAGAGTGTTCTTCAAAAGGACTTTAAACGGTTTTGGAAAAGAAGAAGGTCAAATGTCTTAAAATTAAGATTTGGAGTTGCATTATACACCCACGATTTTTCTGTCTAGTCGGGTAGTCGGGAACCACATTGTTTTTCTAATTTGAACCCTTTCCAATGAAAAGGGTCAAATTTAAAAAATGACTTTGCCTACACGGTGCGGTACAGGAGATTTCAAACAGAACCCCCTCCAATATTGAGCTTGATACTTCCTTTAACATTGTTTACTGTACTTTTCCTTTTATCACTTCTCCTAGACGATCCCGAGAATTTCACTATATTTTTCAGAATCCTCCTCGAAATGGAACCACATTCAGTTGAATCGTCATCATCTTCAGAAGACTGGGAGGTAAGACAGATGATAATTGCGACAGTTTCCTGTTCATTTCTCTCTCACCGTCTCGAATATTGCAATTAACACATGATATGACCTCTTCTCTCTTTTCATCTTCTTGTCCACATGCCGCTGTCTTTAACCAATTGGACGCGAATCGGAATCGGAATAGTTCCGTGGACGTGTTCATTCATTGCATTGAATACCGGCTGTTTATTTATCACTTCGATGATGTTCTTGCTTCGCATCTCATAATCGCTCTCTTTTGTTTTCCGAATTGGATTCCAATGATTTTCGAAATGACTAAGAAAGCACGGTATAAGATCGGAGAAAAACGGAATGAAATGGTCACTTGATACTAGGAATTCCGAAGACATATAGGTTACGGTAGTTTTTCTTCTGAATTAGTTTTGCTTTCCATATTCACCTACAATAACCAAAAAGGTATGAACTTTGGAGATTTTCCGTTCAAAACGGCTAGAGTTTACAACTGTTTTCCGCAAATCAATCAAAAATGTTATTTTGCGTTCAGTTTCAAACTGGCTTCATTCCAGTGGAAAATTCGAACTTATTCGTGTTCATGATCTTTAACGCGACATAACTGATAAACTACAGCAGTGAAGATCTAGAGCAGCTCGACACGCCCACCAGTTTTCAAACATTCGGGTCATTAATACCTTTTTTTGAGCACCATTGTACGTTTTTTTCTGAATCTATAATTTTTTGATCCGGAACTTAACCTCCTTTAATTTGAAAGAATGTTTTCAAAAGTAAACCTGTTTCCGTTTTCAAGAACAAAACAATCAGGTGAAATATTTCGTTTTTTTTTTTGCACCAAATCGAATATTACCTCTCATTATCTTCAACTGTTCTTTTTCTCATCTTTGACTCAACGTTGACTAACGTTAATGCAAAAATGTATTTGCTATCTGAATGAAAATTCGAAGATTCCATATATATACATTTAGAACCGATCAAAAATAGAATTTCCACTTTGACCACCCAATTTTTTCAAATTTAATGGATAAGATCGTGCTTTAATCTTCATAATCGTAGTTTACTACTTTTTCAAGTTTGTTCCTGGTGAAGGGTTCCTAAACTCCCCACTCGTTGTTTGAGTTAAGGAACAGAACCTAAAGCCTTTTCTACCGTTAGGTTCTGTTCTTTAACTAGACCTAACGGATTTGACAATGATTTTGAAAAAGTCGTCAACTACGATTATAGAGTATGAAATCAACCCCTTTAAGACAGATGGGGAAAATTTTCAGCTAAAGGGGGCATCAAGGTTTGGGGGTGTGTGATCTTACGCCATCTGTCCGGCTTGAGAGATGATTTCAGAGAAAGTTATTAACTACAAAAATGAAGCTTTAAACTTGTTTGATACGACTACAAGTTTTCAGAAAGTCGGATTTTTCGAAACTTATTTTTTTAAGTCTGAAAGTTGGAAATTTTCAGCAGAAGACGGCTAATGTCTCATTGCTCTATGATGTACGTCAAATGTGCTGGTTTCCAATCTTTCAGCTCATATTTAGCATGAACTTGTTTCCTATTTTTTCCAATTTTGACCAAATCCATGAAAAATAATATTCTTGAACTTTCAAGATAACCTCCGTTTGTATTTATATTTTCCCACCTCCCTCGGAATCTTTCACAATAAAACACTTATACTTCATTGAATTCTCGTGTACTCTTCCATTCCCGCCACCCCACTTCACGAAACTTTTTTCCCTCTCTTGATCAAACCTAATCCTCTCATGTCCCCAATTAACTCGGAGACCTGCGTTGAGAAAACTAAAAAAGGTGTTCAGATTAAATACCAAGATAAGAACTTGATTGATCAATCACATTGACATGAAAACAGAGATAGAATTTTCGAAAATTGGCGAGAGATGGCTGTCGAGATATGGCATTCCAATTCTGAACACCATTTGTCAATCATATCCGCCCCGTATTATCAGTGTGAAACGAACGAAGACGTCCAAAACAGTAGTATTTAGGTCAATTATAACATATCCGACTGCCGTCCCTCCTTCTGTTACAATTTTATCAATCGCCGGTTGCACTCTTTCTATCCCTTATTTATCATATTGTTTATCGTTCTGTCTTTGGTATCCATTGTATTCCTTCTCAAACTTTCGGTACCAGCCACCTTCTTCCTCCACTCTTATCTTTACCTTTTTTTGATTGACGACGTGGCAACATTTACTCTCTTTTACCTAGAATTTGTTCTTCTTTTCCCCCACAATCATTCACCTTCACAGTCTTTTATGAATCATCTGTATCTCTCCCTATCGCACCCGTTTTCTTCTTTCCCACCTTTTTGTTTTATCTGCATGGGAACATTCAAATAATTCATTAGCCCTCCCCCCCAAGTATACCTTCAAAAGCCTTCCCGACAACGATCATTTTTCCAGGAGATGTCCTCATACTTTGGCGCCTCTGGTGCCTCTGGGCTTGATCCCGCGTCCCGACAAAGTCCAGCCGCAATCAGGTTTCAGCGAAAGGCTTCCACTGGATCAGCACCTGTGAGTTCACTTTTGGATAATTGTTTTGAGAACGTTGAGTCCGACGCAGTGAGAGATTCTAAAATTGATGAAAATTCATTTTACTGCAATTCTGACTAAGAACTTCACAAGTTTTCAATATTGTTGCTGAGCTCGAGCAAAACTAGAGCCATTTTGTTTATATTGAAATTGAATGAAGATGTCAAATCATAAATAAGTGTGATATTCAGAATATGAGGTTTAGATGAACTGTGTGTGCGTTTGCATTCCCAGTATGTTCCACTTTGAATAGATGAAAAATGATTATCTCTAACCCGATTTGTCTGAAAGGTAATGACTGCAGCAAGCAAATTTAGATATTCATTTTCTAGGTGAAAACTATTTTTGAAAACCTCTCTCGAGTCAGCTGGGACGCGTATTTTCATGTGACATCAAATCCTGGTGTCCCCTTGGGTTCTGATCTAACGGAGTGTAGAGCAATTTTTGAAAAAAGTTGTCACCTACAAAAATGAAGTTCAAGAGTTGTTTGCTACATCTGCGGTATTTCAGAAAATACGGATAGTTGGAAACCATTCTTCAAATCTTCCAATTTGATCATTTTCAACATTACGTTACTGTGACCAACTTCCGTTCAAAAACCTCTTCCCTCTCTTATCAACAGATCAACTTTTCTTCTTCTTTGATTCCTATCAATCCAGTTCATTATGCACACTCCTCTTCCTCTTCTAAAAAAAGTTCGGAAATCTTTTTTTTTCCACGAAGAGACTCCTCCTCCCTTTCCGTCCGAAATCATCCACTTCGTCCGGTCGCTTTCCACTTCTTGTTTTTTTTTATCGTCAAAGACCCCGTGTCACTATCATATCCACACACATACGCATGCATATAGACACTGTCTTCATTCGTTTTGCACTTTTCTTTTTTCTAGCTGGTTTAGTCTATATGTGAAGAGACGAAAAGGAATACGGTTTGAAAAAGGGCAAAACTTCTCTCTGTGTTGAAAGAGAAAAGGAACATGGCGGGCGGAGGGATGATGACACCTTCATGGAAAACGTGTTGTTTCTTTTTTTCATATCGTTCCCTCTTTTCTACTACTAACATGATATCCCGTTGTGTCACTTCGCATGATTGCTCTAATTTCTAACTTCTTCCGAGATCTTTTCAATTAACAAGTTTCACCGAAAGTAGTGAGTAGCTGATGATCCATTCCTCGATTCGGATTTGTTTCCATAAGTTGCCTTGCAAAAGTTGAGGTCTTCTGATTTTTTTTTTGTTCTAGCGAGTTTTTAACTGTATTCCGACATTTTCTGTAACTTACACTGACCTTCAGAAGCCGAGTTATGAACTTATGAAGTTGGACTTTATATGTCTTCAGAAGCTCCTAACTCGACTTTTGAAAATCCGATGCAGTTTTTGAAAATGTGAGATACAATTGGAAATCACCTTTTTTCAAGGTCACATTGAAATCGTTCAGTCTTTGGATGCTCTCTAACTCAATTCCGCTTTTATTTTCCATGCAAAAGTATACGAACACGGTGACTTTCAGTGGAAAACAGACAATTTCGAGGAGTTGAAAACTGCTTCCCAAAGACCTTTTTTTTTTTGAAAATTTGTGGGTTAGTTGAGCAACTCGGGATCTTCATTTTTGTAGTTTACAACTTTTTTGAAAAGTCACTCTCTCGTAAGTTATGAAACGACCTCAAATTTAGGATGATCACAGTTTCGAAAATTTTCAAACCTCTTCTCTTTAAAGCGTCATCAAATACTTGCTAGTGATTTTGCAGAAAAGTGGTCAACTATAAAAATGAAAATCTAAAGCTGATTGAGGCACTCACCGAGTTTCAACAAAATTGAGTCATTGGAAGCCATTTTTTCACATTCTCAAAATTGATCATTTAAAGAAAACCGCCAGATGTGCATTATTTTTTGTCAGCGTATTTCGAACATCGTACTTCAAAATTAACTTTTCTTAATTAGCATTTTTTTTCAAATCAACCTAGATTCTTTGATTTGAAAAAAAATCAAGCAACTAGACAATTAAAACTAAAATTTCCCTTACTCTCTTAATGATCCATTAAAAGACCTACCCACCGTTCCAGTCACTCTTTACTACCGTACCATTGTCGGCGACCTTTTGATCATCTTTTTTTCTCGCTAGTTCATTCAGTTCGAACTATTCCTTCCGATGTCTCCATCTATATACATATGAACTTCTCCGGCAGATATCATCCTTTATCAACACCTTCCGATATTTCCGAAAAGTTTCAAAAGAGAGATTCCTCTCTTCTCCCTTCCATCTGTTTATCACTCTGTTCCCCCCATTCTCCCCTCACTCCGTTTGAAATGAGGTCAAGATCATTTAATCAGTGTCTCTCACACTATTCCCACATTTCCTCCTCATCCCTCTTTTATAACTGTTCGTAATCTAGATGATAGGCGGTACACGAGGGAAAGAAGAGAAAACTGAAATACAAAGAACACGAGGGTTCATCTAGATATAATCCACTCTTTCCAGTCAGTTCCTCCTCCATCGGTACCTCCACCGGAGAGCAGTGCGGACGAAGAGGAGCCCCGTACAAGCTCCAATAACAATTACTCGTCCACATCTACAGTAGCAGCTCCAACAAGAGAGCCAACGAGAGTCTCGACTCTGAAAGTAATCTAGAACTAATTTACAGACAGCTCAGAGAATGAAAATGTTTCAGAGAGAAGAGAAAGAGAAAAGACAAAAGGAACGTATGGAAAAAGAGAGGAGGGAGCTGGAAGAGAAAAGAGTGAAAGAGGACGAAATGAAGAAGGAAGAGAGTAATCACACAACAACACATCCATCACTGGGAGAACGGACCAGTTATGTGGAAGAGCCGCCTTCGACGACGACCACGTTGGATCGGAGGGATCGGAAAGCGGAGAAAGCGCTGGTAAGGACTGGGGGTTTCTGGGGGTGCTTCAAATCATGATCGATTTTCGGGTTCTGAATTTTCATGGATTCTAGACGCCAGGGATTCAGAAGTTTCATGTATTCTGAATTTTCGTGAATACTTAATTCCATGAAATGCGAATACGAAAGGGTTCAGATATTGATGGGTTCTAGGTTTTCATGGATTCTGAATTCTTGAAGATTCCGATTTTTCAGAGATTTTGAATTTTCTAGAAACCAGAGTTCCCATACATTCGGAATCAATTCTGAAATGTTATGGATTCCAAATTTTCAGTGATTCTCTATCTAGAACTCCGAATGTTAATGAGCATCGATATTTCTGGATTTCATCAAACTCTAGAATTTCAGGGGTACTGAAGTTTTCAATGACTCTAATGTCTCAGAGATCCCGGAATCCATCGGATTCCGAATTTCCAGGAAATCAGACTTTTTAATTTCGAGGAATTCCGATTTCGGAGGAAATTTTTACATCCATACGCTCTGCGTTTTTAGGAACCTAATTTTTCGTGAATCTCCTAGGATAGAGATTTTGTGGATTCCGAATTTTCATGTGCTCTGAACTTCCAAAAACTGAATAGTCTCATCATGAAGCATTGAAAGAGTTGACAATGAAACATGTTTGAATGCCCCCCACTTTTTTCAGGTCCGACGGATCACTAATGGAATGCAAATGGCCACATACGTCCAACAAATCGACCTATCCGCAGTTAAACAACCAGTTGGGGCCTACACCCAAGGTGTCTTCAGAATCAGAGCACTCCGATGGCCCGAAGCAATTCTTCGCCGAGCCCTTTGGACGCTAGGAAAATTCATTGCTAACCACAAATTATTCTCCATTTTTGTCGCCCTCGCTTGTTTTGCCAGTGCCTTTATTCTCCCGTCCCTCCATCGGGATCAAATCTTCATTGACCTGCCATTCAACCACATTCTTGGCTCCGACAGTGACGTCATCTCCAATGGGATAGGAATTACGCCTAAGAACCAAGAGTTTAATTCTTCGAATCCGGCATTCTCGTGCATCAAATGGCGGGACAACAACCATTTTGCGGTGCTTCTCAAGACAATGTAAGGTTGAAGAGATGAAGAGAAATAATGAAAAGCTTGTTTTCAGGACTTCCCGAGATACAATTCTACGGAAAGATGCTGTTCTAGCCTACACTGCTCTCAAGAAAAAGTTGGATCATTTCCCGGTGGAGAAGAGAGAATTCATGGTGCAATGCTCTCTGGAGTGCGAGACCGATAAGGATATGGTTGATAGAATCATCAAGAAGAGTCCACAAGTTGCTCTCACTTATCCAGAGACTTTTGTGAGCATGAGCAAGGATTCCACCAACTTGACGAGAGTCTACCTCGGAGCATCCATCGGAGGAGTAGAGACAGATACAGATGGAGCGATTTCGAAGGCCACTTCTCTTCTGATGAACTTTGATTTGAAGAATGATTTGACTGGAAAAGAGCACAATTCCTGGCACAAACATTTTGAGGAGCAGACCAAATTTACATCTGCTTCGAACATCTCTTTGATGTCATGGTCTCCAGAAACATTCAAGGACGCCGTGGTGTCTTCGTTGAAAGAACAGTATTGGTAAGAAAACACATACAAGATTACTGGAAGTAATTTCATAGTTCTAAAGTTTTTTCATGCAGAAAGGTTCTTGCTGACAATACAGTACTGATACCTAGAATTAAGTGGTTGTCAGTGAAAACTGTGTCGAAAGCGTCATTTTTGATTCCTTAAAAATTGAATCTCGGTGTTGCGATTTTCAGAAATTAAATGGTCGTGTTAAGCAATATTAGATCTTCATTTTTGACGTCATTTTTGTATAGCCACTTTCAGTAAGTTAGACCGAGTAGCAGAAAAATAATTTGAAATTCAGGGTCGCGTTTCATTACTGACTTGCTTTCGGGTGTATTGAAAATTTTTCAACTACAAACATGAAGGTCTAGTGTTGCTCAATAAGTCAACAAGGTTCCTGAGAAATCGGGTAGTCGTCACTATTTCAACTGCTCAAAGTTGACAGTCTTTCCCCCGATAATTATTCAGAGCTTAGAATTTAGTTATTTCGAAATTCCCTTCCGAAAATGATTTCCGACATTTTCGAAATTCCACAAATGACCTCAATAATTCTGCAAACACATGTGACGCATTCGCATTGACGTCTTCTTCTTGTTCTTTGAATATCACTATTCTGTTTATTGCTCTCCGTAAAAATCGCTGGTCAAGTAGTATTCAGACTGGTGGAGGAAATCCTTGCTTCTCAATGAGCACTCGGGTCTTCTGCACCCAACAAAACATATTTTCTCTTCCAGGTGTCTCCAGTTCTGCTTCATCATCTTGTTCGTTTTTTGCCTCTTCGGATCCTTCGGAATCAATGCTTATCAGGTACGTCGACCCCCTTAAACCTTCAAATGGAAGTATTTTCAGTCGAAGCCCTGTCTTGGAATCATGATATTCATCACCATCTCGGCCGTTTCAATCACAGGTATGACGAAGTCATAAGCATTAATGAGAAATCGGGGAAGCCCCTCGATCCGAATTGAATCCAAATTTGGCCTCAATGTCTTAAAATTTTGAAATATAATCCTTGTCCCCGGTTCTTTTCCCATTTTTTTTTCTTCCCCCTCTTCAAATTTACAAATCCGTTTGCAGGTCTCTCGATGCAATTCTACAGGAATCTTCCTGTTGATCCACTGGTTTTTCCAATCTGTTTCGTTACTATTGGTGAGTTTCAAGTTTGTCCTTTTTGAATATTCAAGCACACTCCATAACAACGCCTTGTTAAATATTCAGAAGGGGGACCTCTCTTCAAGCAATCCGAGACCAATTATCGTTTGACTTTTAACGAGCCATCTCTTATTTCATAAATCCAGGGGCCTAGAGAAGAGGGCATAAAACCACATTTTATAGTTGTTTTCTCTATTCGTTTCTCCGGAGACCTGGAGCATTTTTATGACTTCGAATCAGTTTCGTATGTCGAAAAAGATCTTCCATTCGGAGACCTCTCCAAAGTAAAGTTTTCCTCGTTTTAAATGTTTAACAGAGTTTCCATTTCCCATGAATGTTTGTTTAAACTGAATACACCTTGTTATGGAATCAAACATTTCCAATAGGGAAACGTTCAAAACATTATTATCATACTGTTTGGTGTTATTTTAAAGTTTGTTTTCTGGAAATCAGTTTCGATCAAAAATGTGTTGAGTTTGTTGATTTTCAATTCAAAACAGTCAAATTTGTGCGGTTAAAAAAAGATTTACCAATGTCTCTTTTTTTGAAAATTGATGCATGTATGGGGAATCCATTTTTCAAGTGCTCGATGTTGACTGCGTTGCGTTGTGAATTGCGTTGACCCTCTTCTTTCAGCCTCACTTTGACAACATTTATCTCGGTTCGTTTTAACATTCTCAAAAGTTGCTGATTATTGATACGTTGGTCATAATAAGAGCTACATTTCAATAGTTATAAGCTGTTTGAACTTATTAACACAAATTGAGACAAATATCCTAAAAGTGAGGCCAAGGGGATATCACTCTTACTGGTTTTAAGGTTTTCGTTTATCCAAACCCTCAAAGACTATACAATTTTCGAACTAAAATCTTTAAAATTTCCCGTTTCCAGGAATCGGTCTCCTCTGGTTGTTCCAATTGCACTTCAGCTGGTCCCGATACTCATCGGCAGCTGTCCATCCCACCGAAAAAATTGCGTTCATTCTGGCTCACGATGGACCTGGAATTGCTGCCAGTGCCATCGTCATTGTTGTGACATTCCGTAAGAGCTTTTATAAGTTTTGACGGAATTTTCAAAATTGTCTCTTCAGTTGTAATGGGAGGTGCGATTCAAAACGGACACATGGTTTCCTCCTTCCTCGGAATAGCCTCCTCGGTGGCGATCCTTTTGGTTTTCACTGTCTGGTTGGTTTTTAGGAAAGTTTCTTTCAACATCCTCAATGTTTCCAGCTTCATTTCCGTTTTCGTATTCGTCGGTGGCAGTCGCGAAGCTCGCGGAGTCAAATGGTATCAAATATTCAAAACCGGAGACACCCACTTCACCGCTCCTCAACTTGCATCCTTCGATTCTGCGTCTCTATTCTCTCTTCATGATCGTCTTCTGGATGCTCGTCCATGTGCGTCGAGAGCCGTCGGAGCATTCGTGATCAGTCCAAAGATTCGTTACCCGATCCTTGTTCTCTGCACAGCTTACGTCTTCTTCGCCATCTATGGATTCTACAATACTGGGTATCCCATAAATGGAAAGATCATATGGAATGAAGAAGTTTCAGAATCGATATCAAAGAAGAATACTTCCTCCCGACTGGCTCTTCCGAGAAGTTATTCATCGAGCAATACAGAGATCAATTCGGAAAGACCACTCAGTTTGTGGAGCTGACCATCGAGAACAGTATTGAGTATCATGATCATGAAGTTCAAAACAGCATTTTTGACATTATGGATTTTGCCATCGTAAGCTTCAAATAGACTTTTAGCTCTTAAACTCTCGTTGCTACCGTGAGACCTAAAATAGTATGGCACCACTTGCCTAGCTTTAACAACATTCATCTTGATTCACATTGAGAATTTCGGAAAGTTCTCAACTAATTAAATGTTGTTCATAAAAAGAGCAACGTTTTGTTGCTTTATCACTTCTCAAAATGCTCAGTGCAAAACGAGATAAATGTTTCTGAGAAGGCAATATCATCTTTACTAATAACATTTGAAAACTTCCGTATGTTTGTCCGTGTGTACGGCCCTGGATCTCAGCTCCTACCGGACCGATTTTCATGAATCTTGGACCAGAAGACTGGAACTGGGGCTAACTCGATGCCCGTGTGTTTAGATTTTTGAAATCTCAATAATGGGTCAAGTTACAGCTGTTTTCCCACTTTTCCAGTACTAATTTTGGGAAATTTCGGAATGTCAAATGTGTAGCGCACTTTTTCTCATACTTAAAGTTTACCGATTTTTTTGAAATTTACACAGTTTATTCCCGAATATCTGGGGATGATGCCCTTCTATTTTGATTTTTGATTCGTCAAAAAATGAGGTCACGAGGACATAGAAACTCCCATTTTTAGGCTCGATCAGTAGATTCAGTTTTGAGAAGAGAGAGTGACAGGTTCACGGAAATATTTTTTCACGTTTTCAAGTTTTTTCGAAGATTCTCATTCAGAAAAGTGTCACAGCGGAATTCGGGGAGAAATTGGTTGAATCACAAAAACGAGTTACTAACAGTAAGAATGGAGCCGCAGGCTCCAGATTTCCGTTGGAAGGGCCGGAGGCCCTGTCAAAGGAGCCGCAGGCTCCAGACTTTTGTTGGAAGGGCCGGAGGCCCTGACAAAGGAGCCGCAGGCTCCGGACTTTTGTTGGAAGGGCCGGAGGCCCTGACAAAGGAGCCGCAGGCTCCAGATTTCCGTTGGAAGGGCCGGAGGCCCTGTCAAAGGAGCCGCAGGCTCCGGACTTTTGTTGGAAGGGCCGGAGGCCCTGACAAAGGAGCCGCAGGCTCCAGACTTCTGTTGGAAGGGCCGGAGGCCCTGTCAAAGGAGCCGCAGGCTCCAGACTTTTGTTGGAAGGGCCGGAGGCCCTGTCAAAGGAGCCGCAGGCTCCAGACTTTTGTTGGAAGGGCCGGAGGCCCTGACAAAGGAGCCGCAGGCTCCAGACTTCTGTTGGAAGGGCCGGAGGCCCTGACAGAGGAGCCGCAGGCTCCAGAACGGGGCCGTAAGCGAAGGCCAGGAGGTGGAGCCCCGCGTTAGCGGGGCGCGAACCGACTGGTCACATTATTAGCCGTGTTATCCTTAAAGTGGGGTGGACTAGACTACGTTATCACCTGCATGCATTTGATTTTTCAGGCCGAAGGCTACGCCACTCGAGCTGTCAACTGGTTGGCGGAATTCGCGAAATTCGAAAAAGCGAGCATTTATGATGTGAATCCGGTGCGTCTCGTAGCCATGGACAACCTTTCCTCTCTCTCTTCTTTTTTTTTTCTCCGAGTGTCTTTTTTCTATTCTTTTTTTCAGGACACTTTCGTGCCAGTCGTCAATCTTGTTTTCCTTCCATCCGAGACTTATCGAAAATACACTTCCGACATTGTTATGGATCGATTCCAAACTCAAATTATCAAGTCAAGAATGTATCTGGAACTCACTTCGAAAGGATTCTCGGAGAGGTATGGACTATAAAACATACCTCAAAAATAAAACGATTTTAGAACTGCTTTCGTGGACACAATCCTGAAAAAGGCTGCTGCTAAAGGAATCTCCCTCTCTGTCGACATTCCATCCTCAATGTCTCTTCGGCACGACATCAGCGTCTTCACTTCGGGAATGGTTGCCTTCGGAGTCGCCATCGTCATGTTGTTCTTTGTTTCGTTGGTCCTTCTGGGTCAACCAGCTCTCACCGTCATGCTTCTCATCACATCCATTGCAGGTATTCACTTTTCTAACAAGGGAATTCCTCGGCTGGTTGATTCGATTTTTTTCTTTTTTATCTAGGTTTAGGTGACATCGATCATACAGATTCAGAGCATACACCAAGAATCTGAAACTTTCTCGAGCTATGAGTAGCCTTTGACCTCGTGAATTTTTAGTAGGACTATTATACGTAGACTGTTTTTTGAAAGATATTGTTGTCTAGATTTTGTAAAGTTCAAACTTCAATCTAAGCTAAATGATCTATCTTTAACATCATCATGACTATGGTGATACCTACAGTGATGTACACCATTCGCCACTTTTAAAGGGTATTTATCTTGTTTCCCATTGAACATTTCAAAAAACTGTCAATCGCAAAAATGTAGCTCTTATCATGAGTAACATTACATTAGTTAGCACCTTTTTGAAATTCCTAACGCGAGCTGACATATATGTCTCTGGTTAACCATAGTGGTAAATCTCCGAGGTCCTTACTTAAACCAAGTGATAATTTCGCCAATTTTCAATTTAGTATCTGGATCTGCAGGGTCAGTTGAACGAAATTATGAAAACATGGATTCAACCAGCCGACGAGCGAATTTTGGAGCCTCCGGTATCAAATCACATATTTTTTACAGTTCTCGGTGAGACTGTTGGCTATGCTTACTACTGGTCGGTTCCAATGAACATCGTCACTCTGACCATGGCTCTCGCGGGAAACGCTTTGACCTGCGTCATCGTCATGGCCTTCTGCTACAGTTACTCCATGTCCGGAAAGTCTCAGATCCGTGCTGGAGTTAGGATTCAGTACACCTTCCAGGTAGTGTACGCGTAGAAGAAGCTAAACTTATACTTCAATTTTAGGCCACCCTCGTGCCAGTCCTCTTTGCTTGCATCGTTCCGGTTCTCACATTCCTTCCACTCCTCTACGTGGATGTTCCAGTTGTTCACCATCTTTTCAAGATTGTTGTTCTCAATGCGACTGCTTCCTTGATCCATTATCTCTTCTTCTTGCCAAAGTAAGCATTCCACTCAAGCCATCAAGTCTACTACTACCTTTCAGCATGATGCTCGCTTTCTCCGAACGCTTCGGATTCTCCTGCTCCTCTCTGAGCTGCGCTGAACTCTGTTGCGATATGGACGACGAGTCCTCGATCTATTACATCCCAACTGGAGGACGTGCCGTGCATCCAGAAGGCCTCTACCATCATCCATCATACACCTATACAGTACCCAAGCCCTTGATGAATGCTCCTCCACCACACTATCTCGCCATCGCTGCTCCACCAGTCAACTCGATTTACGGACAGGCGGAGTACACGTCGAGAGGAGAGCTGAAGAGAGAATCGAGAAGACATCGAAGACACAGTGAATCATCGGTGGGTGCATCGGAAACCGACGGAACACCCAGAAGAGATCGGGAATCTAGAAGACGTCGGCAGAGGAGAGCCGTCAGTAGGGATAGCGAGATTTATGAGGATCTTCCGAGTCCGGTAAGATATCAAATTTTTTTTTTTCGAAATTTGAGGTTTCAGAGAGTTGTGACATCATCTCGTTCAACATCTCCACGTCGACAACAACCGGGAAGTATGCGTCGTCAGAACCACTCCGGAGCTGCTAATCCCCGCCCACAAGCCTTCCATTATGAGGAAGGACCACAGTGGCGTCCCTATGTGCAGCCATCTCCATATATGTTCTATCCGGGACCAGTTTACGGACAACAAAGACGCTAGATCATCAACTTATTCAGTAACCCCAACAGGCATTTCTATCCAGTGCAATTGTGCTCCACCGTATTAGAAAGAGGTCGAGTTTTTTGAAAGCTTCAGCCACCACTTTTTGAAAATAATGCCGCCAATTTGCGAAGAAAGTGGACACTTGCTGCAGTTTTTGAAAAATTGTCGGCGGCCGAACTTTTTCAAATCGATCCTAGTGCGATTGAGCAAAATTGCGCTTCAAAAAGTATGCCTCAAAAATCTCTCAGGGACTCTTATAATCATACTCTCATTCCTTTTCCTTACCTTCCACCGTGACACGCCCACCACTCTCTAACTCTGCTCCGCCCCCAATCCAAACTCTCATGCCAAGTTCTTTCATGTTGCCAATTGGTGCTATTATCATTGTTTAATTTATTTTGCAATCGAACATAATACTTAATTAATTACATTGACTCAGAGAAGACAATAAATGATATAAACAAAACGAAGCATCCAGAATATTCACAAACGCATAAGAAACCCAGTAATAGAATCGGTCAGTTAGTAAATCGATAAGTTGTGAAATGCATAAAACACCCATGATAACTCTGTCAGCAACAGAAGCCTTCCTCCTCGACGTTGCCAGCTTCGTTAGCCTTCAGAATCAATCTTTCCTGCTCCTTCTGTTGCCGCTCGTCTTGTGATTGAACATGCATTGGTTTGCTCTGCTGAAGTTTGTGAAGTAGGGTGAGGAAGATCGATTCAACGTGATCGGCTTCAGTTGCAGCCTTGACAGATGTTTCGAACAGAGCCATATTGTTCTTGTCGGCGAATATCTGTGCTTCGTCCGTCGACACTCGATTCGAGCACTCTACATCGCACTTATTGCCAATTAGAATACGAGGGACTTCACTGTCTCCTACTAGTCCATGTTTCTCACATTCCTTGATCCATAGAGCCAAGTCATTGAATGATTCTCGGCTGAAACATAAGGTTACAGGTTGACAGATTCTGTGGCCATGAAAATAATATCTTA
Organism: Caenorhabditis sp. 40 LS-2015; assembly: GCA_900536305.3. Lineage (NCBI taxonomy): Eukaryota > Metazoa > Nematoda > Chromadorea > Rhabditida > Rhabditidae > Caenorhabditis > Caenorhabditis tribulationis. Next base: position 233,351 of record LR543232.1, on the reverse strand, counting down.
CCATGTCACATCATAAACGAACACAACGGCGTTGACATTTCTGTAGTAATGAGCGACAATCGACTGACGATACCGTTCCTGTCCAGCAGTATCCCACAATTGCACTCTCAGGAGTTCGTTCTCGATAACACAACTTCTCTCTCGGAAGTCCACTCCGATTGTCGCTTCCGTGTGTTCTGGGAAACGCCCACAACAAAATCTGAACGACAGGCATGTTTTTCCAACCGCCGCGTTTCCCACTATGATCACCTGAAAACACTAGGTTCACAATTGATAGTTGGAAAGGTTTAAAAAAAACCTTGAATGTTCGTTTTTGTTTGTAAGTTTTGCTGGAAGATGGTGCCAATGCCATTTTCTTCGGTATAGTTGCTTCTGGTGCGGGAGGAATTGGCGGTGGAGCTGAAGACGGGTAAGGGACACGTACAGGGGTTGGAGATGCGGTTGCGTCGATTTCTGGCGTGTCAGATGATGTTGGAAGTGGCGGAGCAGGAATCTATTGAAGTAGGCTAGCGTTAATAGTTGGTCGAAGACTAATGTGGCACCTACCATTTCGTCTACATGAGTTGCTGTCACTTGTCTTGGCGGATCGATTACAGTTGAATAGGTAGAAAATTGAGGAGCAGGAATATGCACGTGGTGATCAGACATCTTCAATATTCTCATAGAAACTAGGTTTTGGTAAAAGCAAGTACTTGATTATGTTGGATAACATTTTAGTAGGAAACAAAACAAAAGAAAAGCAAATCAAAACAATTTATGCAACAATAACATTTTGAAAGGACTTAATATTTCTGTCCATACGGCGGCCAAAGTTTGCCTTCCTGGTACAACTTTTTGAAGGCATGATTAATGTGGTGAGGTTGGAGTGAACCGCTTTCCTTGTGCACAGCGTCTCGCAATTCCACAGCTTCTTCCACAAGTTCACCAACAAACATCTGAAATCGTGAATGATTTTCATAATTCAATGAAGCAGCGAGATAAACCTTTGTGAGAGCACAAATCGCAAGCGAGAGCGCGTCCGACGCCGGTGCTCCAGTAGCTTCTGTGATCAGGTTTTTGATAACACTCCTCTTGAACTTTGACCTGTAATTCGCAATTATGAAAGTATTTTGCTTTGCTGGAAAACCTACTTTCGGAATGCTTCATACCGATCCATTTGCTCCTTTGAAAAATTGGCCAGCAGAAGTTCTCTAGCAATCAACACTTCCTCTTTCACTCCAGAATCTAGCTCCTGGTCTGGGTTCTAACAAGAAAATAGTTCAGAATGTGCGTAACAGGTACTTCAGATACTTACCTTATCGGTGAAGGAATGACCACTTTTCTTTTTAGTAACTCTCTGACTAAAACTAGCGTGAGCTTTCTGAGATCCTGAAGACGATTGAGTGCTTGTTCTTTGAGGGATTTGTATGTATTCCTTGGGCTCTGGCGCAGTTAATGTGGTGTTCACCTCCTGCTCCATTTGCAGAGTCTCATCTGAGGCCTCAAGCGTTTCATAATTATACGTTGAGGACTGAAATATATATTTATTAATCACTCCAAAGAAACTGGAAATTCTCACTTCTGGTCTATCTGTGATAAATTCGTTCGAAACACTTTGTCCAATATAATCTGACGAACGACTTGAAGACGTGGAGACTGTTGGTTGACTGCTTGAATACTCATTTTCTGAGTGGCTGGAGACGACCTAAAAAACGAAAGTTTGCCTCAACTCAACCTTATGTATGAAAGAATTTACATTTATGTCTTGAAGCTCTACTTGTGATACTGATTCCATGCTTTGGCTTGGAGAAAGTTCCATTTGTTGAGAGTTTTCTTGCTCTGACTCTTCGTCTTCGCTGCTGCAGCTGCGTAGAACATCGAGAAACCATGCATTCAGAAGGAAATTACCTCATCTCTAAATCCTGAAGAACGCTCACAGCATTCTTGTCGTGTTCCGATTCCATATCACTATCACTGCTATCACTATCGCTGAGCTTGCCGAACAAATCATCTTGGCCCTTTTTTGAAGACATTCTGAAAAATTCTTCGTTATTTTGTGCTTTCTGGAGAGATTTTAAGCTGAAAAAGCGTCCGTTCCTTCTCAGGAACACGTCATGAAAACGCGTTTCCAATGCTTTCTCTGTCGCCTCTCATCTCTAACTCGTGCCAATGGCGCAACTCTCCGCGGTGTACTCCACTCGGATAAAGGAGAATTTGCTTTATTTTTATTGAATACAAAATCTTTGCAATAAAAGCACCAATGAGCCGTTTTTATTCACTATTTCATTTGCACTGTAAAATTTTTTTAGATGAGCAGCACGATTCCAGTCACTATTGACTTTTCCGGTGGAGCCGAATTCCTTGTGAAATCGAAAGTTCAAAAAGTGCAAATCCCTGCAGGTATTTTGGGAACGATTCTTTAATTAAAACTACATACACCATGACTTCTACGCTTTTTTCTTCAAATATAAGAGTTTTTCAGACTCGACACTCCGCGATGTTCTCAAGTTTGTGCGGGACAATCTCGTCACAGATGTTCACCGGATAAACATGTTGCTCAATGATGATGCAAGCGAAGTTGCACATGGTGTCATCACATTGATCAACGATACAGACACTGGTCTTCTTTCGGAATACGATACAACAATTGAGGCTGGTGATACGATCACTTTTGTTTCTACTTTGCATGGAGGTTGATTTTACGGTTTTCAATAAAAATAAAAATGTTGTTGATGATAATCTGTGTTCTTACAGTAAAAAATGAGATTTTTGATCCTTCAAGATATTCCGTATAATGAAATAGTCGATCGAGATCGAGCGAAGAAGCTCATTTTCAGATAGCTGACCAAAAACTGCCGACGGAGAACCAATAGAGAACCATGAAGAACGATTCGGGCATGATACACATTTATTGGATGCTTTTCAATGTACAATCTAGAGAGGGGCAATTAGTGCTTTCCGGTGGTGGTGGTGGTAGTAGTGGTGTTGGTTGGCTTGTTGCCCTGAGTGACAGCATGTCCGTTGGTGGTGTGAATTGGAATGGCGCGGATAGCCGAGTGAACTCCACTCTTTGGAACATCGATGGTCATCTGTCCGTCCTTGTTGATGGCAGTGTGGATGTGAGCCAAGTCGACGTTCTTTGGCAGAGTGAACTGGCGAGTGAAGGATCTGAAAGCTCAAGATTAAAATTCAAACTCAAGTGATCACAAAATTACCTCTTGCTGTATCCGTGCTCGGTCTTAACCTCATGGTGTCCCTCGATGCTGAGAACGTTTCCCTCGAGGTTGACCTTCAACTCCTCCGGCTTGAAAGCAGCGACATCGAGCTTGACGGCGAACTTGTTGTCGTTGTCCTCGACCTCATTGAGCTGCTGTGGCACGATGTTGTTGAAGTTGTTGAGCATGTTCATGCGCTGGGCCCAGTATGGCATCATTGGCTCGAACTCGCGGAAGAGTCCCATTGGGCGACCGGTGTATGGGCAGAGAGACATGGTTGAGTAAAGAAGTAGTAGCGAAATGAGAAGAAATACAAATCGTCTGACGAACTGGCAAATTTTCGCGTTTTATACCCTATTTTTGTATGTAGCTTGAACTTGTTTACTTGTTTGTTTGTTTACATTTTCTGGATCAACAAGATACTTCCAGAAGCGGGCAGGAGGTCAAACACACGAATTGACGACAAATTGCAGAATTTGAAAACTTTTGATTTTCTTTTATTAATTTTCGCTTATTTTTTTTCGTAGAATTGAAGTTCAGAATAAATCTAAAAACTCTTCAGATAAACTTATTTGAACTCCCTCCGTAAACCACGATTCGTGTCAATTCGCGAGAAAGGCGTCAACACTCCGCAGTCGACACTCTCTCTGATTTCTCACGACGTGGCCGTAAATCTACAAGAGATTCAGTTTCAAGATAAATCAAAGAAATTCAGCAGTGAGACAATTACAGAATCATGCCTCCTGAGTTGGAAAGCATCAGAACGCGACAAATTGGTAGGTATTCTTGAGAGAAGTCCTCAAAAAATCCCAGTTTTCAGTGGCCCTGCGGACGTTGATCAATCTGAACGAACCAGTTGTCAGCTCAGGAGTCAAAGAACCTGTAAATAAAAGATCCAAGAGTTGAAATGACGATTCATATTTCAGGTCTGGAAAATTTTGGTTCTTGATAAAGTTGCTCAAGATATCATATCTCCACTTCTTCCAGTGAAGCAGCTTAGAGATCTGGGAGTTACTCTTCATCTGTAAGTATTTACTCTCATTCAAATAAACTTGAATTTTTGTTTCAGTTTGCTTGGAGCTCGTCGCGAACCTCTCACCGATGTTCCTGCAGTGTATTTTGTTTCTCCGACTGATGAAAACATCGATTTGATGAGTGAAGATCTCAAAAAAGCAATGTATGATTCTTTCTATTGCAATTTCGTTTCTCCACTTGCCCGTCCTCGTTTGGAATCTTTGGCTTCAGCAGCTGTTCATGGTGGAGCTGTTTCTCAAGTCCAGAAGGTACACCTTCCATGCATAATTTTTCAAACACCAATTTTTTCCTAGGTTGTTGACCAATATTTGAATTTCATTTCACTTGAAGACGATCTCTTCGTGCTTCGTCGCTACAACGACAACAGTACCTTCTCGTACTTCTCAATGAATTCGCCCGGTACATCTGAAGCTATTGTGAACGCCATGCTTGACTCGGTTGCTGATGGTCTGTTCGCCGTTTGTGCGACGATGGGAATCGTACCTATTATCAGGTGTCCGAAGGGAAATGCTGCGGAGATGGTTGCCAAGGTATTCAAATTTCAACTTACTTTTCTGCAAGTTTCATTTCAGAGATTGGATCAGAAACTGAGAGACAATCTGAGAGACTCTCGAAACAACCTGTTCACAATGGATGGTGTTCGTATGGGTCTTTTGCAAACAACTCGCCCACTTCTTGTCATCGGTGACCGAGGGGCTGATCTTGCCACGATGCTTCATCATACATGGACTTATCAAGCACTGATGCACGACGTTTTGGTATGGTCACTGTATCTCCAATCAGAAAGCTGATGAAAAACTTTCAGGAACTTGATCAAAATCGTGTAACCATAAACAACTCTGGTAAAAAGAAGGAATATGATATGGGAACCGGAGGAACCGATAAGCTGTGGAAGAATCATAAAGGGAGCGCTTTCCCAGCTGTTGCCGAAGCTGTGCAAGGAGATCTGGACGCTTACAGAAACAGCGAAGCGGAAATCAAGAGGTTGAAACAAGCAATGGTATGAATGACGAGACAAGTATGATGGTTATTTCTTGGTTTGCAGGGTATGAGTGGAGAAAATGACGCTGCTGATGAGGCTATGACGAGTCTCCTTGCTGATACCACTGCCAAACTGGGATCTACAGTAACAAGTCTTCCACAGTTGCTAGAAGCGAAACGACTAATTGACTTGCACACAAATGTTGCCACAACTCTACTCGAAATGATTAAGGAAAGAAAGTTGGATGTGTTGTTTGAGCTTGAACAGAAACTGCTTCAACATTCCCAGCTTGGTGAGAAAAAAAAGGGGCTGGATAGATTTAAGACAGAATTTTTCAGATCAGCCCATAGTACAATTCCTGAGCGACATTAGCAATCAAGAAGACGTTCTGCGTGTTCTTATTATCGCTTTCCTGTGCCAAGAGACTGTCAGTCAGAAGAGTCATGATGATATGTGGAATTTGCTTCGTGAGAGAGGAATTGAGGAATCAGCGTTGAAACATGTACAGAAGCTAAAGTAATAGTCTTACCCTCTGTTGATACATTCAAATTAGAAATTTGCAGGTCTATTTCTCAACTCGGTTCTCGTGTCACAAACTCCTCCCATACTGAAGAACATCAAGGAGCCGGAACAAAGACGATAGGAATGTTCAACAAACTACTGAACTCTGGATCTCAGTTTGTAATGGATGGTGTGAAGAATCTGGTTCCGAAGGCGCATCTTTTGCCTCTGACAAAGATGGTCGACACTCTGAACACACCTCCAGCATCAGCAGGAATCTCATCAGCTGTTGGAATCAATCAGATGATCGGAAGAACATCACAAGTGCCTGACGTAGATGAGACATATTGCTTCTTTGATCCAAAGTTGATGCACCAGCCTACGAAGGAGACTATCACACTAGCTCGTCAACAAGCTGCTCAAGACGTTGTTCTGTTTGTTGTTGGCGGCGGCAACTATGTGGAATATCAGAATCTTGTGGATTACGGTAAGGATTCAAATTCTTTCCCCGAGTAAAGGCTTCCATTTTTTAGGTAGAAGCAAGAATCTGGTTCGAGTGACATATGGATGTACAGAACTTGTGAACCCGACTCAGTTCTGCGACCAGGTTCGTCCCTTCTTCTTCCTTTCTCATAGCTTTTTGTCCTTGTTGACTCTGTGCTTCCTGCGATTTTCTCTGCTTTTTTTCTGACGCAGAACTGACTTGATTCGATTTCCAACACATCCCTCTCTCAGTCGCTCTCCCTGTCACTTCACCATTCACCGTAGTTTTTTTGTCGAATTCTTCTGCTCTTTCCTTTCCTCCATAACCAATGTGAATTGAATTAGAACGGCAACGCGCGCGGTGCGAAAAGGATGAACGAAGAAAAATATATATGACAGAATTGTCAACACATCGGAGAACTAGGGGGATTGGAGCTGTAACTAGAAGATCTATGGGTTCGCCTTTCTGAACCGGGATACTCCCTCCGAGCAATCTTTCTACTACGTCACTTTTCCGTCGCTCGCTTCTTATTATCATAATCGAGTTTATGCAGTAACTTTTGACCTTGTTGATAATGTATGCCTCCCCAGCACATGCTCTTCCTCATCCTTCTTTTTTTGCCCTCGCAAAAGGCCTCAATGAATCACGGCCGTTCGATCCACTACTGACCCCCTGTGGAATAGTGGATGTTGGTTCGACCACTGTGAAGCTGAGCTCCGTAATCCTGTAGTGTCTAAACATTCAGAAACGGTAACCCCGTTTTCCTGTTTCCTCTACGCGTCGCAGCCCTTAAAATAACAAAATCGAATTGGGCCGCTCCTCGTGTGAACACTCCACACTTCTTCCTACTCCCAATCTACTTCATATCGTCGGCATATTTCGGCTCCCCCGTTCTATGTCCGCGAATCCTAAAAATGTAGTTCTTGGTTGTCGTCCCATGAGACCATGTTCAGAGTGATGACAGTTGACAAGTATTCTTCTCGATTTGTCGTCTGATTTGACGCATTTCTGAATTCTTTCATGTTGTCTAGAGTGAAGTGGACTATTTTCGCAGGACCTGGACATTTTCGTTTTCAGCCCCTCTGATCAATAGCTTTTTTTTTCATTCCTAGGTAGTATTCCATATTGCCAGAGTTGTTATTAACCTTATGCCTGAGGAAGGCGTTATTGCCTATCATTATTCCCTACCTTCGACGGCTTTTGTAACGACCTTTACTTCCTATCGTGCAGTAGTGTTCAGCAGGAAAATTTAGTGAACGGAAGAAGGACAATTCTGCTTCTGCACTCTTCTCTCCAATTATGCTCGTCGAAGATTTCGTGCTCGTATTCGATTCAGAAAAGGAAGAATCTAATGACAGGATTCTTCTGCAAGTCTCTTTCGATTTTTTAACATGGAAAGTCAAACAAACGAGACATCACCGTCAACATAAATCTCATAATCTCGTTCTCATTATGACTGAATGAACTCGTAGTTCAACCCTCTTACACTCCGCGTGTCCGTCCGGACACATCGTCCATCAGCCATCGGACGACGTGTTAGCATGCAGAGTGGGCGCCCACACCGCTCCTCTGGGACGCCCGACCATAATCCAGTGGAAAAGTCTCGGGTTCGGAAACGAAGGAGCAGTCGAATGACGAACATTGAGCGGACAAAACACATCCGTCTTTGTGTCGCCGACAACTTTCCCCAGCTTCAGTTTTTGTCGAGTTTCCGTTCATTGTTTAGTTGTCTAGTTATGGAGTTCCAGCACGACCTACTTCCCCGGATAGTGTCATTTGACTCGTCGGCATCTCGGCGTGAGCTGAAAATGGGAGCCAGTTTGATATTTTATTCATTGATGAACAGTATATGACTTCTCCCTTTCATCTTCTTCCTCCCTCGTTCATTTTCGAAAAAAACATGAAAATTATTCTTTTATTAGGGTCTTATTTTCTGCTGCTTCCTTCTCGAAAAAGACAGAAAATTTCCAGTAGAATTACCGAGGTTCTAAGAACCGAACAAACATTCAGTCCTCATCCATTTGCAATTTAAATTCGTTGGTTTGTTTGTTCTTTTCGACAAAAGGAAAACTCTAATTTTCTCCTGGAATCAGACTATTTAAGGATCCGCGGAACCATCTCCGTAAGTCGACAATATTATCCGAAAAGAGTTCGGCGTTCTAAGATCCTCCTTTTTCCGCAGGTTTCACAGATTGCAGATGCTTTAGACGCGGCATAATAAACTTGTTCGGGGAAACTGAGAATCGAGCAGAAAATATCGAGAGCAAACTTGTGTTCTTCTGCAAGAAAGTGCTAATTAGTTGCACAGTTTCCGACCTCCCATCAGCCTTCCGTCACTCTTCCGTCCGATGACGTGATTCAGTTCGTCATCATTATCTCATCCCTTTCTTCTCTGTATCTTTCTTCCTTATTCACTCCGTCTTATTCATTTGTGTCCTTCGCTTGTTGCCACAATTTGTAAGTAAGTGTGAAAAGGAAGAAAAAATTTCGAGGATTCTTCGCGGTGGCCTGAAAAAGGATAGAAGACGAGGAAAGTAGTTTCTGGACGACCCGAAGAAACCCGACGTTGTCGCCCTGTGGAGAATAAGAGGAGACACTTCTTTTTTTGCTCCATCTACTACTACTCACTCTTCCTCTTCTTTTACTTCTTCGCCCCTACTTTGTTTGGAAAGTGAGGGAGGAAAAGCAAAGAATAGTCGGAGATGGGCCACTCAAGAAGACCTCCCATTCGTGCTTATCACGTGATGCTCATTGTCTATTGCTGCCTCATTCTGGAAAATTTTCCTGCATCAGTTTTAGGCAGCAATGGAAACAAGAAAATCGAAGGAGACTGGGATGTTCTTAATTGCGGATTTGGTTAGAAATGACTGAAAACAACAGAATGTTGATGAGCCACAATTATGTTAATGTCTGGTTCCAAAATTGAATGCTCGTAATCCGCTTCCCCCATTCTGCGATCTTGATCTGACAGGAACAAGACGTTGAAATTTGCATATTCTCGCTCCTCGTTTCGATTCTTTCGAGTAGGGAAGCAAAGATGGAGATTCACCAAAAAAAAAGATGGAAAACGCATTTGGCAGATTAGTCGATTAGGGTGTGTCGAAAGACGGGAAGACATACCGTAGTCCTACCAGTCCAATCCAATCCAATCGACAGAAAGTGCATCTGGCGAAGAGCATCGATATTCTCGATAATGGGATTTTGTTTCGCGGTAGAAATGTTCGTTGGTCTTAATCTCTCTCAAAATGCGTCATTTGATTTCCGCCAACATCCTTTTCATCGTTCTTCATCATCAATCGCAGCATAGTTTTCGCGGGGAGACCACCGTTTCGCGGAGTTTGAAGACGATAAGATCTCGTTTTAATGGATTCTCATACGTCAATGCGGATACATTTCGGAAGGTCCCGACACGACTTCTGAGTCGACTCATTTTTGTTCTGACTTGATCCAAAAAGACATGAAGATGACGGCTCTCTCTCTCCCCGATTCAGAAGTTTAATGACTCGTGAACGAGAGCTGTGAAGAAGTGGAAAGGCGCCGCCGCAGGGCAGTCTCTGGGAACATGCAGATGCTTTTTTTCAGAAACGGAAACACTTCTGTAGTTCTCCTGTCGTCTCTGTCTACTGTTTCGGTTCTTTGAAGACTGGCGAGGATTTGAAGTAGTTTGAGCTATGATTTCGGTTTCAAAAGTGACCGTGGGAGGTGTGGAGATGGTACCGACTGCGTTTTTTTTGTTTCTAGAGCCTGGGAACCACGTGAAGCTTATTTTTAAACTAGATCTGCTCTTTCTTCCTCTCCTCAAATAGTTTATTCCACTTTACTCATCATCCTCCCTTAGTGCTTGAATCACTCAGTGTGGAGGAATTTTTTCCTCTCCTCCGGACCACATACACTTGCACAATCTGTCCTTCTCCTCACCCGCCGGTTGCGCCCATCCTTTTCTTCTTCACTTCTCGTTGAGCTTCTTCTTCTTTCGTCGTCGTCTTCTACTTCATCTAGTTTTTCTTCCTTCTGGACCTGGAGCTTATGAAGTACACCCTGCCATCACACGATGGTCTTCCTTCACTTTCTGTCCCAAGTAACAGCACAAAGAAGCTATTTTCTAATGCGGAAGTGAGAGTTGTTCGGCTGGAAAAAGCGGGTCCGATTACTTTTCCAACATATCAAAAACCAGTTTCCTTTCGGCCCATCTCCCTTTCTGAAGAGTTCAAACTTCGAAAACAGAAGTTAGAAAAACATTCACTAGAATTCCACTTCGTAATCTGAAACTCTTGCCCTATTACGCCTCGTTCAGAGCTTCTAATTTCCCTCGTTGCTTTTTACCAAAAATCCTGGAATTAAGCGGCACCCACGTACCGTCTTTTTGATCAAATTTGTCTTGGTTCCTGTAGCAGCATTCAAAAAATGATCAACCGTTATGCACAGGATTTACAGTTGACCACAAACCCTTCATTTGTCTTCCACAAACTCTTCGATCCTCTTCTTCTCCTTCGATCTTTTATCCTCCCAAAAATAGTTGTTTCCCTTAAGTTATCCCCTCCAACAAAGGCAATCCTACGTCCCAAAAAACTTCCACTATTTGAATAATTATGTATTCATTTTTTTCAGCTCACCCGCCTCGGACGCACCTCGGATTAAAAGACGCTCTTCTCTCCTGCAGCTCTTCGTTCCAACGAACCATACTGGTCCTTTCCTCCCTTCGATTTTTTTGCAAGCCCACCCCAAAATGGGGGCGGAGTCAACATCATCGGCACTCAAAGCTCCGCCCTTTTTTCTGTTCGTTTTTCCTGGTCCTACTCTCTCTCTTTCTTTCCATACAATTATTCTTTCCGTTTTTTGTTCGTGTTAAATAATATTCAAGCTCTTCCTTCTATTTTCTCCCGAAAAAAATTTCTCCCTGGTAGTCCTGTAATTTATTGTGATTATTTATTGTGTAAATGTGTGTGTGTGTGGTTGTTGTATGGTGCACAAAGAGAAAAAACTAAAGAAAGAATGTTTCTGATGAATCAGAGAGGAGAGAAGAGAGATGATCCGCCGGAAATTAGAGCCAGAACTTTTGCTCTTTGAGAGCAAATGAGAATGGCAGGAAGAAAACAAGAAAGATGAATGAGATGGATACGGGATGCAAGTGGCTAGCTGGGATTTGAAATGTTTCAGTAGCTTATGAATTCTGAACTTGTCTGTTTGACTTTTAACTTCTTTTTTCTTATATTTCCGTTTGCATTTCGTTTTCTCCGGATCAATCTGAAGGGAGAATCCAGTGACCCGAAACAATTAAAAGTTGGCCATCTGACTTACCCACCGATCGTTGACAGCCCCGTCCCAAATGAAATCCAGATGCTCCTTTTCTTCCGATTCTTCTTGATCTTTTACTCTAAGCTCCGCCCTCCTTTCTCCACACTCATTCTAAAAGTTCGTGCTCTCATCTCTTCCTCTCATTTCTGCCATTTACTCTTATTTTGCCTAACACGGCCCGGTATCTCACCACGAAAAACGCGCATTTTTTGCCAGAACTGCTTGAAAATCAACGAAAATCGTGAAAAATAGAGTTGAAGTTCGAATATGTTCTTTTAAAGAACGGTAGCTCTTTTCGTGGCGAAGCTTCGCAGCGAGAAAAAACTCGAATGTCTAGTAACTCTCCGGCAATGCTTCTAAAACTAACAAAGATCTTTAATTTTAGAGAACTGGCTGACAAAACCTGGAAAACTGTTAGAAAAAAAGAAAGGGTACTTTAAATTCGAGCATGTTCTTCAATAGGACGGTGATACTACACACGCTGTTTTCGTGGTATCCTCATGACAGACTTCCAATCAGGCCGTCATAACTGCTCGTTCTTCTACTGATTTATAATAGCGTCCCAAGACCTCTTCTTTCAATCGGTTTCTGTTTTTCGAAACACTAGAAGCTCCCTTTCTCTTTTCTAGAAAGAGCAGCGTCCATGCCATTTTCTTCTTCTGTATCGAATATCATTTTCTCGCGATATCATCGTCTACACTTCGATTTCGGAAATCCGATACAGGTGTCGTGTATCGGAGAGAGATTGTGTGAGAACCCTCCTCATTCTCTCTCTCTTTTCGAATTCATAAAATAGAAGATTGGAGCTGAAAAGTGGGGAGAATGATGAAGACAACAGGTGGTATATCCTCGGTCCCCCCGTTTCATAACTTTTGACATGATATATTGCGGAATCTCTGGGGAGGAATAGAAGAGGAACATATTCTAATTCTTCTTTTTCTTTTTCATTTTTTCCGACAAATTCTGATTTTGAAATGTATTGAAAGTGTCAGTAGCAGAGATGGGAATGGATTGAGAAGAAATTTCAGTTCCTCATTCATTTTTGAAAAAATGTAATTGCGTAATGTGATGTCAAGTTGGATCTGGTTCAAACCGAACACAGTCTACGATGATCATAAGTTCAATTGAGGGAGACAACGAAGGTCCTAGTAACGAGAGCAGAATCCCATATCGTATCAACTTACATGTCCAAAATCGCGAAAAACGAAACGTTCGATCTTCATTTTTGTAGTTGACTACTTTTCAGTATCACAAAAACCATGCCAGTTAGGTCGTGTCAAAGTTTGAAATTAGCACTCGGCATTTTGGGGTCGTCTCACTAAAAACAACAAAACTGACTTGATTTCGATTTTCGGAATTCGAAGTTTTGTGAAATTTCCATTCGTTCGGATACAGTAGTAGGATTTAATGAATCTTCAGGGATTCTAGAAGCTTCAAATTGGAACATAAAAATCTGAATATAACTTTTATTTTTGAAGTGAATTCAATTTAGAGTTTGCATCTCAAAGATTAAGGTTTATCCCTTAATCTCGGAACTTCTTTTTTGCATCTTTGTATTCTCAACCCCTCCTCTCTGATTAAATCTAACATCTGTTCAAGTCTACCAATAAATCACAGTGCTCTTTGTACTCTTCCCTTGCACTATCACTCTCTCTCTCTACCAACACGTTTTTCCGATACCAATCTGTTCGAATCGCGTGCTCTCCGGATGACGTGCTTGATCTTTTCCCGTCCTTCCAGCCTTTTCTTATCTCCCCCAACTGACCATCTCTTATCTGCAACCCTCCCAGAGGGTTCCTCCGAACAGTTGGGTCCCCTCTCCCTCTTCCCTCTCATCCGTATCATCTCTGCGTGGCGATCGCCGCCGGCTCCCCTCCCCGTCACACACACACCGTGTTCTCCCGTGTTGGCTCAACTTGTGCGTGTTTTACATCTCTTTCTTCATTTCTTGCTCCCGGGGCCTCCTCGCTCATCTAGTTGTCACCAGTCCCTCTATCTCTCGATCCTTGCGTTTCAACCTTTCATTCGTCCCTATCAACTGTCCCGGATTATGATCTTCTTCTTCTGCAGTAGTTGATAAGAGAGAGAGAGAAAAGACAACATCCTTTTCCGATGGCTCGACCGTTCACTCTCGTCGTCCTGCTGTCGGCACAGCTTTGTCTGCACGTCGTACTGTGTCAGGATGAGTAAGTTTACACCTTTTTTTCAAAGTTAAGATTTTTTCGGGAAGAATGAAGCGTCTAGTTCTGATAAGCAGACTCAAAGATAATAAATTTTTAAAGATTTTCTATTTGACAGTCTTCGCAATTTAGAGCTCTGATGGCTCAGGGTCTGATTCATTAATGTTTCAATCCTTGACCAGAAAACAATCGAATACTTTTTACTGAAAAAATGATCAGGTTCTGATGATTCGTCAATGTTTGAAATCTCGCTTCCACGAGAAGATTTACATATCTGAAGGTCGTGTTCTAATCACTGATGAAACCAAGCTCAAAACAAAAACGACTACATTTCGATTTACCGATTGCAATGGAGCCCCACTTACAAAGGCTCCTTTTTCTTGTAGTGCTGGAAGATTGCAAACGTTGATGAATCATCCGAGCTTGAGCCCTTCTAGCCATGGTAGATCAAAAGAATGGCAATGCGGATTGAGATGGAGCGCTACTAACTGAGCTCAGAAGTTTTAAAAGTTGACACCTTACAAAACTCTCGATTGCGAACATTGGTCTTTTCCTATGACATTCATAACTTCTCTGTGACGTTGAGAGTTCGATTACCCCGACAATTTTTATAACCCCAAATTTCGCAAATCAAATTTAGCTCCTCTCCTCCAAAAGTTCATTCTCAGCTTCTAAAAGACACCCTTTTGTAAAAAATGGCGGAATAAAAAAAGAACATGTATCTTCTTTTCTCAAAAGAGAGATTCCATTACATCCGCCCGCAACTACCAACACCAGAGTCTTTTCGTCATCAAATCCAATTTCCGCCAACTGACATTGGAGATAGAGGAGAAATTGTCAATTTCATGTTCCGTCCGTTTTTGTAACACCTTTCTGTGACACAGTGGCCCACCGAAAAAAAAAACTGGTGGTAGTCGAAATTGAATTTGACGACGACAAGAGGCAAAAAACTGGAAGAGTTTCTTCCCGATTCGGTCGACTGCAAAACGAGGAATTTGCACTCTTTCTTCTCTCTTGGAAGATATTTTTGCAGGGACTCACACATCAACACTGCACTCCTCTCATCAGTTCTCGATCGGCTCACGAATCGAACTACTTATGATAAGAGATTACGGCCCAGGTACAGGGAGAGAGGGAGAGAGGAAGAGAAAGGAGGGAAAAAAATTGAACTTCGATTTCTAGGTATGGAGAGAAACCTGTGGATGTAGGGATTACGATACACGTCTCCTCGATTTCGGCTGTTTCAGAAGTAGATATGGTAAGGAATGAGGTTGAGATTATGAAAATTCAGAATTCTGGGATTTTGTGACCTTTGAAATATTGAAATTTCGGAATTTCGTGATTCAGATTTTCAAGGTATTCGACAAAGTCTTCAAGATTCTTAAGGATTCTGGAATCTTGAAATTTGAAATTACTAGGTTTTGAAATCCCGAAATTTCGAAATCTATGGTTGTGAGATTCTGAAACTCTGGTATTTCAAATTTTGAGATTCAGATATCCAAGATGCTTATATTCTAACATCATTTGAGGTTTTTGAAACAATCAAAACAAAAACAAAATCATTCTGAATTGATTGCTTCCGTTTTTAACTTGAACATCTTCCGTTTTTAACTTGTTTTTAACTTGAACGATGTTCAAGTTTGGAAAGAGACACCGATAGAAAGAATTAGGGAGTCTAACTGAAACATTCCAGGATTTCACACTAGACTTCTACATGCGTCAAACATGGCAAGATCCTCGATTAGCATTCGGAAGTCTGGATCTCGGTCTCTCCAAAGAGATCGACTCGTTGACAGTGGGAGTAGACTATCTGGATAAACTCTGGAAACCAGACACCTTCTTTCCGAACGAGAAGAAATCATTCTTCCACTTGGCAACCACTCACAACTCTTTCCTCCGAATTGACAGTGATGGAACGGTTTATACTAGTCAAAGGTAAGAAGCACAAGAAATAGTTTTAATCTCTTAGTGGCCACCATCAGATAGCATTCTCCCTCTAATACCACCCATTGAAGGGGAGCAGTATACGGGAAGGAAGAAAAAAGAAAAATGGACCAAAAGGATTAGATGATGTTTCCTTTTTACGGCCTTTTTACGAGCAGAACGTGTAGAAGTGGTCATAGAGGATGGGGATTATAGAGAATCGTTTATGAATGATTTCATGAAAGTTGCCAAGAATTTTTGGGCTCGGAAGGAAAAAGGGGTAGTTTGAACTATAGTATGGTCGTATAAAAATTGATATGAGGAAAGTATACAATTCGTTTGCTTGAACATCATAATTTTCAGTATGCTGTTAGCGTTCCTCAGAAGATGACCACAGAAAATTGTAACTTCTGAAGGTGAAGTACCCCGTAATAGAAACAAATCCCTTGTCGCCAATTCGACAAAGTTTATCTCGGTTCCAGTGACAGATATCGCAAAATAGTCAACTAACAAAATGTTTCTCTGTCTATTATAAACATTTTTTTAGTTGACCACTTGTTCATAACTGTTACAGAAACTGAGATAAACTACCGACTAGAAAACGGAAGGAAACCATTGGAAAACCTCCATGTCCATTCCAGATTAACAGTCACGGCGACATGTCCGATGGATCTGAAACTCTTCCCGATGGACTCGCAACACTGTAAACTGGAAATCGAGAGCTGTAAGTATTCCAGATGAGAATCTCGTCCTTTTTCTATTCTCGAGTGTGTTTTCAACCATAGTCGTGGGGTAGGCGTGCCGTTTGTAGCAAGAGAATCAAAATACCAGGGTCGATTGCACATATTCTTATCTTCATCTCTTCTCTCTTTATTTCTTGATTTTGATTCAGATAATAAAGAAAATGAAAAGTTCATCTGAATCTCTTATTCCATGCGTCTATTGTTCCCTCCTCTCATTGCCCATCCATCCCTATGACTCTTCATTCGATTGTAATTTTTCCGCTCATTTTTTAAAAATCTGATTACTGGAATCAAAATACATGCAGGTGAGTTTAGTTTCTGTTTATGCTGCACGCATTTCCCAATGTCAATAACTTTCGGTTGCTTCTTTTTTCGCCAAACTTTTTTCGTTCATGCAAATTTCTCTCAGTTTCTAAGGAAGCCTGTCGTAACTTTATTTTTTCGTAACACTATCGTTAACCCATTGCAAGAAACTATAATTTTGGATATGCTCTATCTGACCATTGAGAATTGAGCATGTTTTAACCAACTTACTCAAATATTCAAAAAAAAAAAGAGTCCGCTTGCCAAGATACTCTCTCTAACCGACTAATATGTGGTGAGTGACGTGTCGCTTTGCGTGCTTTCAGATGGCTACAGTATCCTGGACATTGTCTATGTTTCGCACGAGAAGAAGTCGGTGTCCACGGAGTCCTATGAACTTCCTCAATTCGTATTGCAGTCGATCAAAGTCGTCAACCAAACGCAGAAACTTAGTTCAGGTGAGGGGAGACTTGGTTGGGAGTGTAGATTTCCGGAGTGTCCAAATTCTCATTCCACTATCGGAATCCCGCATTTTTTTCACGACTCCAATTAGGTGTTCGAGAGTTTCGAACATTTATGAGCCTCCTGTACATCTAACGTTACTTCACTGGCTTGATTTTCGTTTTAGAAAGACAATTGCCAGCAGAAAAATGAAGATGCATTCACAAAATTTTAGACAAATCTTGTGAATGTGAATAACTTTCCATCCATAATAATTGACCGTGTTTTGTACTGAAAATCACCAAAATTTGTCAGTTTTTGGCCAGCACTGTTGATTTCGTACATACCTGATTTGGAGATGTTATTTAGTGCAACTTCAGAAGTTATCGGGTCTTCAAAAATATGACTAGGATCCCAAAATCTTTAGGCGTATCGCGACACCAAGATAGGGTTAAGTTTTTCGGTGTATAAATGTTAAACAATCATTTCAAAACCCGGCGATAATTGTTCAATCATGGTAGTCTATCCTTCCAGGTGAGTACTCTCGCCTGTGCTGGTTCTTCCTGTTCAAACGAAACATCGGTTTCTACATCATTCAAATCTACCTCCCCTCCGTTCTCATCGTCGTCATCTCGTGGGTTTCCTTCTGGCTCAGTCGAGATGCCACACCGGCTCGCGTGGCTCTCGGAGTTACCACTGTGCTCACTATGACCACTTTGATGACCATGACTAATGTAAGAATCTTTGATCTGTCTCAATGATCTCTCTTTCTTTCAGAGTGCAATGCCAAAGGTGTCCTATGTGAAGAGTATCGATATATTTCTGGGTGAGTGTCTAACGTCACATGCTCTCATTAATATAGGTCAGGATTTCTGATCGTGTTGCTCCTCCAATTATCTTCTTCTTCTCCTTGTTCTCACCTCTCCTCATTGCGTGGGGGTCCCGGTCCGACAAATTGTTGCAATCGGGTGTCGATACATCCATCTCTTTTCCCGTTTTATCACCCTGTCGGCTTCCTCTTACACACTTGTTTCACCTCTGAACAAAAAGAGATCATCCAAGGATTCGGGAGCAGTCGCAGAGTGTTGTCATCAATCTATTGGCTGGCAAATTGCCGGCAAATATTACGTCAAATTGGAAGAAGCGGATAGAAAGAGAGAGAGGATAGTAAAGCTGTGAGGGGAAAAAAGAGAGAGCTGGGAAGGGGCCGTGTCGATGACATGTGCTCGGATTTGTTGCCAACTAAAAACGCACATGTCACCACACACTGACGACATACCAATAAAACTTAACGATTCGCGGCGCCGTCTCAAATGAGGGACTCGAACAAGGAGAAGCCAGATATAATTTTTCATGGAACAGTAAAGCTAGACATAAAATCCGAGTACGGTAGCGTATAAAGAGGGAGGAGTCTCGGAGTTGATTATGCTGAGATTGAGGGGCTAAGAAAAGGGATTGGTGGGGGCCAATCTAAAAAATATTAGTGGGTCTGAAAGTGACAGGCTCCATAGTTTTTGAATCTATAGCCGTTCAAAGAGATTTAGGATCAGAGGGAGCAGAATGGGGAAATGACAGTAAAAAGTTACATAGCATACCATTTTCTGTGTAGAGAAACATCACATTAGTGGAACTTTTGAAATCTCCAAAACAGACTCAATTTTCAGGTGTGTGCTTCATGATGGTGTTCTGCTCTCTACTTGAATACGCCGCCGTCGGCTACATCAGCAAACGAATGAAGCTGGTGAGAGCTCGCAAAGAATCAAGGTGAGTTCCAATTCGTCTCTATTCTAGACTCTCTTCGAATTCCAGAATGCTAACTCCTCTCCCTCAATTGGATGCTCCTCCGAAACGAACCCTCTCCGTGCCTTCCTACTTCAACAACACCACGTACCGTCCGTTTTACTCTTCTACCGATCGAACATCTAATCTCTATATTCCGGAGTCTCAGCGTACAATCATTTTCGCCGTATGTCCACGATTAACATTTTTCGTTGATTGCATGTTTTTTCTCTTACAGAATGAGGATGCAGTGCCTAACGAACTGACTCCGATGCTCGGACGGAGCAACTCACAAGCATCAGTGTTTTTGTATCAGAGTGAGACCTTCGAGAGAGTGATCGTAGACACACCTAATCCGATTTCAGCTGCCATCATCCCTGACGATGATTTCGGGCGCTTCTGGAGATGGCTCCGCCCATCGAACATCGACAAGTACTCACGATCCTTGTTTCCTTCTGTAACCGCGCACCTTCCTGATTCTTGTACCGTCTCCCGTCTCTTTTCAGATATTCGTTCTTTTCAATGTCGGCTACTGGGCCTATTTCATCCGTCTCAGTCAGATCGAGGAGCAGCAACGGAACAGTCAAATACTCTAAATCCCCTCAATCTCCCCGACTCCTTGTTCGAAACAGTTTTTGAGAACGTACTTGCCAAAAGTTCCTCTCGTTTCATTGTACACACTCCCCCACACCACCTTTCTCTGCATATCTGAACTTTCTTCTCGATGGCCGCCTAACCCATTTGTAGACTCTTGGAAACTGGAAAACAGAGAGAGAGAGAGAGAGAGAGAGAGAGAGAGAGAGAGAGAGAGTGTGAGCCGACGTTCTTCGAAAGAACCGATTTACAGACGGGTACCAGACAAAAGATATCGACTACTACTGGGGAAAGAAGAGGACGGATTTAGAGACGACTGCCGTCAAGTTCGACACGTTCCAGTTGCCGCAGTTCCAGCCAACACTGTATTTTGTGAACACGACAAAGGCAGAAACATCCTCAGGTTGGTCTGCGTCAGGGTTTTTGGGAGTTTAGGTGTCCTTTGCAAAGTTCATTTTTGAAAACATGAGGCTAGTTTGGATATATCATGTAATAACTATGTGCCCCGCTTGGAAGGCGTTTATCTCGGTTTGCATTGAACATTTTGAAAAACTGCCAAAAGTGAAATGTAGCTCATTTTATAAGCATTATTCTTTAGTTGTCAATTTCTGAAAACTCTAAATGGAGCCGAGATAAATGTATTTGAAATTTAGCGAGTGGGAAGGTGTGCAACTATTTGACATGTTTTACGGTCAATGATCAAGGAATCCAACCTGAAATCGAGCTGGTAGATTCAAATCTGATCACCTTGAAACCCAACGCTTCAATGAATCCAAAAAATCTTCATAACCCCCATTCTTTCAGGAAAATACGTCCGACTGGCGCTTGAAGTGATACTGGTCCGTAACATGGGATTCTACACCATGAACATTGTCATCCCGTCCATCCTCATTGTCACCATCTCCTGGGTATCTTTCTGGTTGAATCGAGAAGCCTCCCCAGCTCGTGTCGGTCTTGGAGTCACCACTGTACTCACGATGACTACTCTCATCACGACCACCAACAATTCCATGCCCAAAGTGTCATATGTCAAAGGGTTGGATGTGTTTCTCAACTTTTGCTTCGTCATGGTGTTCGCCTCTCTTCTGGAGTACGCCATAGTCTCCTACATGAACAAAAGACTAGTTCTTCGTCGAGAAAAACGAAGGAAAGCTGCCGAGCAACAACAAAGGAACGAGATGCCGATGTTCAATGCGAGTCCGAAGGCGGCCAACAACAATGTGAGTCTACAATTGAATTCTTCTCAAAGATATCTGATTTTTTTTTTCAATTTTTATAGTCATACGAAATGACATTAATGTCTCAAAACTCGACACCTGCCAAAAGCTATGTACAGGTACTAGCCGAGCCCCGTCTTGTAAATGTCGTGTTGTCGAAAGAAAGAGTTAGAGTTCCAAAGACTTCTTAGAGTGTGTGTGCTCCACGCTTTCAAGCAACAGAGTGTGATGTCTCACGAGTAGACTGCTATATACCTTTTCGTTAGATACAGAAACTGATCATGTCCATTTTTCAGGCTGATCTGTACTTTGCCGGTCATAACTCCTCTATGGTGAGTTGCACCTTGTAAAAGTTAGTTGTAAAAAAATAACGTAAAGTTGCAGAATCCTTTGATGGAGATTCCCGAGAATTGTGACTGTAGGACTATTCCAATGATGCAACATCCACGGCTAGTCACAGATGGAGCACATACTCTGTGGCCAGCTCCTTTCGCAAGACCAAAGAAGGTGAGCGCGGTAATTTCAAAACTGAACAATTATTGTTACGTTACAATTCTTCTGTAATACTTTGAGTATATGAAATGGTTTAGTTTCAGATAAAGCATAAAACTATATTTCGAAACTCGGACCAATCAGAAAAAATACGATTTTTTGAATATAAAAATATAATTTTAAGAATGTCTCAAACTTTGGCCGAAAACTTGTTCAAAATACATCGAATCATCTAATCTCCTCTACAGGCTTCCAAAACGTGCTGCCAACGATGGACACCCGCGAAAATAGACAAACTGAGTCGATATTGTTTCCCACTATCTTTCTCCGTCTTCAATGGTCTGTATACCCCCCTCTATAACCTTTTCTCTATCTCTTCCCTCATTTCAGTCGTCTACTGGCTGTACATGAAGTATCTGAGTCTCAACTCGTCGGACAAGATCCAAGAGAACGACAAGTGGCAGCACATCCACTGGTGAACATCCTATCCTCTCCTCGATATTCCTCCATTCCAACGAAAACCGCAAAAACCTTTCACTTTTCTCACTCTTTTCTCGCCTTTCTCGTTGTTACCTTCCCAGTGCAATCGGCTTGTCTCGCCCGGTTCTCGATGCTCTCGTGCATGTTTGCCGTGCACCCCCAATCGTTCGATTACTACTATTCCAGAGACGTCTTCAAAAGAGTCTTCGACATCAAAAACCTCCCGTTGTGATCTTCAGTGTGCCAAACGCTTACCTTCTCATTCCCCTGCATGTCATTATAAGCATTGTTCCCCAAAAACGGCATCTAGAATTCTGAAAGTATTCTCAGATACCGTAGCTCCCCAAACGTTTTCTCCATTTCTGTATATAACTCTTCGCTCTCAATTGCTCTCATTTGTACAATGATTTCGTCCGGTGCTGTGCCATTCAACTGTCTTTTTGTAGTCTTGTTGTTCTTTGCTTCCATTTAGATATGAAATTACTCGTAATTCTGTTGGCGTTTTCTTTATTATATAGATCGTAGATATGTGCTGCTTACCAATGTGTTCCAACATCGTCTAATCCGTTTCAAAAACTTGGAATTCAGATGCATATTCAACGGCCGAAATCGAGTACAACTGGTGTACTTCGAAGGAGCCGAACTGTGCAACAGCGGTGAAAGCCGACGAGAACATCGAATTGTCGAGCTATCAGTTTACTAAAATATGCCAAAAACGGACACTTGCCAGCACTTCATCCGGTTAGTATAGCTAGAGGATTAGGAAACCAAGAACCTCAAGTTTGGAGCTCGGAGAATCTTTTCTATTCGCTTTTTTTGTTCAACAAAGGGAATCTTTGGATTCTGGAGACATGAAACCTCTAATATGCTTCAATTTTCCAGGGACCTACTCCCGCCTACGGGTCAGTTTCATATTCGATCGCGACAGCGGCTTCTACTTTCTTCAAATATTTTTCCCTGCCAGTCTCGTCGTAGTTCTTTCATGGGTAAGATCCCATCATGTTCTCCCTCCATTCCACCCCCAAATCCTTCAGATCTCATTCTGGATCAATCGTGACTCCGCCCCTTCTCGCACGCTCATCGGCACAATGACGGTTCTCACTGAGACTCATCTGATGACCGGAACGAATCGACGTCTACCTCCAGTTGCTTATGTCAAGGCAGTCGATGTCTTCCTCGGCTTCTGCTATCTATTGGTGATTCTGGCGCTGATTGAATACGCTTGTGTTGCATACTCAAAGAAGAAGAACGAAGATCGGAGAAGGAGAGAGAAGAAGATGGAGCACAAGCCTGCTCCGCCGACTCCCGATATTCTTCACGGTAGTGCATATAGTTTAGACGAAAAATCATTTGGCTTTCAGATGTTCGTCTTGCCGAATGCACATGCAATGCTGCTCCAACTTCCATCATCGCCGTCATCAAGCAGCCAAATCGTTTCTGCGTCAGTCACAGTCACATTGACATCGTCAGCCGTGCCGCTTTTCCTCTCGTTGTAAGTTGGCTCGCAGGGAAACGTTGAGTCCTAGTTTATTTAATAGTATAAAAGTTCAAAGCTGTCCCCAATTTCAAATTTCCAGTTCATCGTATTCAACATCGTGTTCTGGTTGATGCTCCTGTACAAATCCAAACGTCTGCCGTACATCAGCGAGCACGAGGGCGACCGTTGCGAAGCTCCAGAACTTCATTGATCAATCTCAGATCCCTTTTGCCTTTTCGTTTCGAATATATCTTTCTCTTTCAAACGACTTTTTATTGGTTCTTCTTTTTACGGATTTCTAGCTAATGCACAGATGCCTCTTTGCTCAATAAACTTATTTAAAGGAGGATTCCGACCAAAAATTTTTTTAGCTTTAAAGTGTGTAATTGAGTGTGCTGATTCCAAATATCATAATGAAGTTGCTCAAAAATTCCTCTATGTGCCCGAAAACCCGCTCTAAAGAGGCCGTTTTTTGCCGGAAACGACCCGCGTGGCCGTGGCCTAACTCCTCCGGAAAACTCGGCCGCGCAGCTCTTCCATCCACTTTTTTTGGAGAATTTTCACCGTTTTTTCGAGTCCTTTTCACCAAAATCGAACTCAAAAATGAGAAATAAAGCAGAAATCCAAAGGAAATCAGCAAACTATCGATGGAGCATCTGATAGCGCGTGTTTAATTATCCAAGGAACACCTGAAAAGCGCGTATTGTCTATTAATTCTTTCCGACGTTGTTTTCTCTCGCCGTTTAGATTTTATTGCTTGTATTCCGTCGATTTTGTTGGAGAACAATCATTCGAGACCTCAGAGCACGACAGTGACAAAATGGCCATCGATTCGGAGTAAATCAGTTTTTCTCAGGAATTTTATGATTTTTTAGTTTCTTATTCGATAGTTTGCTGATTTCCTTTGGANGGCCATCGATTCGGAGTAAATCAGTTTTTCTCAGGAATTTTATGATTTTTTAGTTTCTTATTCGATAGTTTGCTGATTTCCTTTGGATTTCTGCTTTATTTCTCATTTTTGAGTTCGATTTTGGTGAAAAGGACTCGAAAAAACGGTGAAAATTCTCCAAAAAAGTGGATGGAAGAGCTGCGCGGCCGAGTTTTCCGGAGGAGTTAGGCCACGGCCACGCGGGTCGTTTCCGGCAAAAAACGGCCTCTTTAGAGCGGGTTTTCGGGCACTTAGAGGAATTTTTGAGCAATTTCATTATGATATTTGGGATCAGCACACTCAATTACATACTTTAAAGCAAAAAAAATTTTTGGTCGGAATCCTCCTTTAATTTTTTTTTTTGGTTCTGTACGGACGGGGATCTTCTAAAAGTCGTAGGGAAGTCTAGAAATGGAACGAAATTCTGGAATCTTCAAAATCCCTAGGGTTGCTCGAATAGAGACCTTTCTGGGACACTGTTCTTTAACAGGTATCAAAAAGTTGTCAACTGTATAAACGTTTCTCAAGTTTTCACAAACATTTTGTTGGCTGACTTCTTTTTGATATCTCTTACAGGAACCGAAATAAAATTTGGTAAATTTTACTCAAAATCTGTTCATCATAAACATGGTGTGTCTAACTGTTCGCTCAATTCAGATTATCCTGAGATTTCAGAAAAAAAAAGCTGGCCATCAGCTTATCGTGCGTAATACAGCTTACCATTTTCGGTTTTCAAAAATCACCATAGCTTTACTATCTCTGAAAAAGCCGGTGGGGTCTTCTGAAATAGAATCCAGGTCTCTGTTTACGTGCCCTTTTGATCGATGAATTCTCGAAATTTCCCTCTTAAAAACCGACGTCATGTTTTTAGTGTGTGCCGTTGTGTGTATGTCTGGGCGGTCATAAAAATTTCATATTCATTTTTGGTGATTCGTAGTAGTTGGGGTGGTAGTGGTGGTGTCTCGTACGCGTATATCCCCGAGAGTTTTTTGCTCGTGATCAAAAGAGTGAGAGAAGATGAATGAGTCAGGGTCACCACACAACAAAAACGTTCTTGATCGCCGAGTGAGAATTATTCCATATGGATGAGCACCTCTCTCTCTCGGCGGTGTAGATTTAAATGCACAACTAGCTCAGGTTTATTTCGAAAAAACGTCCATGACGTACATTCTGGTGCTCGACGAACTCGACCGGGCTCTAATTCGTAACGTCCGGAAAAAGAGAATGACTCCTGGATTCTGCGGAGCACGGAATAAATAAATAAAAAAACGGGCGGTTTCTGCAACGGAACACACTTAATTTATGTACGAAGGACCACATGCGTCGAAAGAGAAAAGAATTTACGATGCAAAAGAAACGAAATGAAACAATTCCGGAGAGTTTGAAAAATAGTAGCCACACTGGTCACTACTATATACTTTTTAATGGACATTCCTCTCTCAGGAGTCGTTGTTTTTCTCCAAATATTGTTGGGGCGTTGCTGATTTTATTATCTCCGGTTTGCAACCGAACTGGGCGGATCAAAGAAAACTGGGTTGTTGGTGTTCCGTATTCCAGGAAATCTCAGAAATCATTGAGTCCAGTGTGGTCTCTGAAAACTTGGAACTTCAAGATTCAAAGATACTGAAGGTAAGGTTTTGTGAATCAGTGAAATCTGAAGATTGAGATTCTACTCGAGTCAGAAATTCGGATTCTGGAACTCGAAGCAGTTAATTAATCTGAAGTTTTCTATTGTTTTTGATCTTCTTTGAGATCCTTGCCGGCTCAGTATATAAAAGATTCTGAATTAAAACTAAAAGTTTTCCACATCTACGAAAACTTGAGTCTGGTATTCGGGCAGAGTCGGTATCCGAAGTCCTAAAAATTCCTCTCTGTTTCTGAGAAGTTCACATTCCTCGAGATCCAAATATCCTGATATCAAGGACTGTGGAACTCGGAGCACTTTCAAAAACCTCTAATAGTAAGTTTTGCGGAGTGTGGAGATTTCGATATTCTGACAAAGAGATTTCGAGATTACGAGATTCAAACTTGAAGTTTTGAGATTCAAAAACTTCAAGATCCAGAGAGATTCTGAAAACCCAAAGTTTGTCTTTGCTTAAAATCTCAGATTTCCACTATTTTCCAATCGATTCATCTGTTGATCCGATTCCATACCAGATATCCTAACGTTTCGAAATTCCCTAGTGATCTTCAAATTTCCCATCCTATCCCCATCATCACCAAAACAAGAGAAACAAATCATGTCAGTAGCACCCAAAATAGACACAGAACACATTCCTTAATTACGTCCTCGCTCCTCATCTCCTTCATTTTTCCATCCCAATATAACCCATAATGACCCATAAATCTGGAAATGGGCTCAAATCCACGTCAACCTTCGCATCTCCAGATGAAAGACGACGTCACGGAGCTGTTAGCAGAGAGGCCCACGAGGTCCATAAAAAAGGGGCGGACTCTCTTCTCTCTTCCAATTTAGATTATTTAAAACACACTTTTGGGGATTCTGTGTCCGTTTCAATCTCTGTTCTCTATTTTGTGCTCTCATTTTAGAGTTTTTCTGTTTGTTCCACCTACACTTTAACAAGAATATGGAGTGCAAAAAATGTTGTAGTTTTGGGAAATCTAACTCTCCCTAGTTATTAGAATCCTTCTTGATTTCTCTTCTTTTACTGAGATCTCCTAGCTGTTTTGGATTTCGGTATATGTACCTATGGATCTTGTGTCTGTTGTCCCTCGGATTTCGAGAAAAGTAATGACGCCATAAGATCATTGACCACTGACAGAAAAGTAATAAACATTCCGTTCTTCAATTTTTAGCAAATCGAGGTCCACTATTCTAAATCCCAATCGGCTGAGACTGGCGCCACTATTAAATCCCAAGATAAATCAAGGATTACTTTGCGTAGAGTTTATCCCACGCAGTGAAGGCTTTAATGAGACATTGCTTTTTAAAGTGTGAAGTTTCGAGAGGAGAAGTCTTACTGTAAACAGAAAGACTCCGTTTTTGGAGTGTGATTTTCATTATTTAGCCGATTGGAAAACTTTAACGTTTCCAGACAGTTCCAAGTTGATACTAAGAAGATCTGTCAAGTTCTTGAGAATCTTGAGAAACTTTGTAGAGTCCTAAAAGCATTCTGAAAAATAGTTCCTAAAGTCTTGAAGGATTCTGGACGGTGCTAACTAGAAAAATCTATCAAGTCTAATCCGGAAAATCGTGAAGTATTCAAAAAATGAAACACGAGGATCTCATAATCGCAGAATATTAGAATCTAATAGCCTCCTCAGAATCACGGAATTTCAAAAAAATCTAATGACTTGAAATTGAGATAATGCTCTCCGTCTGTTTTCTGTTAGATCCGTTGCTTTATCGAAATCCCTATCGTTGAAAATCCGGCTCCAAAACTTTCCACACTTTGTGACTGCTCATCTGATGAAAAACTAACTTCCGACTTCGTCATAGATCCAAAATCCTGATAAGACTTGATTTTTTTCAAGAACTATTCATCTACCCTCCCTTGAGAAAAGTTGACTCTCCTTTCTTTCCCCTATTGGTCAACTTTTTGCCCTCTAAAAATACTTATTTCCTCTCCAATTCACTTCCGTGTTCCTTGACTTTCTTCTTCTATTTTGGACATGTAGAATTTTTCTACAAAATTCCGCCGACTTATCCTCCACCCTCCTCCAGCCTCAGGGCGTGTATGCAAATGACCGAAATACTCAAAATCCGCCCACGAGAAATCACTGATAGACACCAAAACTCGACGACGTGTCTGCTTCATTTGTTTATTGCAAAATACATCTTCACCAACTCTGGAGCGTATTTATATGCACCGCCCGTCTCTGTACTTCGCAGAGCTGACATTTGTCTAATCATGTTACAACTCAGTTCTCGTCATACTTGTCTACTTTTTGTTGTTACTTTCTTCTGCCTTTTCCCGGAAAGTATTCCACTACGAGATAATAACTTGAGATGCTTCCCAGAACTTCTCTGGAGTTGTCTCAGAGGTAAAGGAAGTCCAAAAGTCCAGAGGAATTTTTCGGTGCTAAGGAACCTCAGCTGAATTTAGGCAGGAGCTTTTTTGAATCTCGGTCACTGAAAATTGTCAAAGTCCAATTGAATATCTTACTGCACGGTACTGTATCTTAATATTTTAGTTGACTGGAAATTATTCGTTTGTGAAAAATTCCAGATCATAGTCTTATTTCCGCATTATATCATCCTCACTACTAGGCCTTATTTATTCCTCAGAATTCCGAGAATTATTTCTTCCGAATATCAGCTTCTCCGAAATCGGAATTTAAAACACATAGCCATCTCCCTGTACACAATCGAAACAAGCCCCGAAAGTTCGTTGAGCTCATTTTTTTTCTCTTCGGAAATGACGGAGTCTTTCATCGGAGTCTTCCCCATTCAAATATCAGTGCGAAGATCGACGACAAACCGCCCATCCATTCTCCTGACGACGGCAGTAATCCGATGCTCCGTGACTCTCACACCCTCCCAAATTTGTTCGTTGTCTTTTTTCTTCCTTTTGTTTGTTTCAGTTTCTTTGCAATGGATCCGCTTCTAGTACGTAGTCGTGTCACATTATCTTCTTGTAGTTTGGTTCAAGAGTTCACGCCCCCTGACACACTTACAGTATCCGGATGAATGGGCGGTTTGAATGAGATTCAAGAGGTGATGCTGAAGGAAAGATAACACGTGGTTAAGTGTAGGGTGTTCGATTTCATGTCGTTTGCAGGATTGGGTGTAGGAGCACGTAGTAGTGGTTCTCTTCAGAAGAATTTTTTCTAGTTTTGAGACTTACGTTGTTAGTATCCAGAATGTATTCTAGTTTCGAAACCTGGGGTTTCCCGGGTCTAGAGTTTCCCATTCCAGCATTCAGCATAGGATCTTGGTGATCAAATGTTTATTAATTACGATTTGTTAGTTCTAGACATCCAGGATCCAGAATTCGGCCTAAGAATCTCAGGTTTCAGGGATTTCTGTACGATTATGAAACCCTTGTCAACACCAGCTATCGGGAGTAGTGATTATGGTACAACTTTGAATGCTCGAGTTTTCAGGGCCTCTCGGATTCCTGTATTCTAGGTTTTAGAATTTCAAGATTCCAGACTATGTTTTGATAGGAATCTCAGACTCTACGATTCCAAGCTGTCTTCAAGAGTTTGGGGTGCTTATAAAGTTTTGGTTAGCACACAATCCGTGTTCCTCGAACAATCTTCTTGGTTTCTGTTCGCCCTCTATAGTTCTTTTATTCCTCTGAAACCTGCAGCTCTAGGGAAAACTCTCCCCACAAACAGGATCTTAAACATATCTCTCCAGAATCCTTCAAGGCCTTCTGGAACCAGTTGGAATCTTTTTCAAACATTGTAGAATCCCCTCTATTCCCACTGAACTTCCCATGCCTCCCGTATGACTTCACTTCAGCACGTGTCTCCCCTTTATAATTCCCAGACCAATCCAATTATTCTGGTCCCTTTTCTGATTTCGCAACGTGTTCCCTTCTTTATGCTTCAAATTTGTTTCGTACCTTTTCCGTCGACGTAGACATAATTGACATATTTGTGTGTGCGTGACGAAGTCGTCGTGTCCGCAGGTCAAAAGTTTAATGGGCGGAGCCTATGGGCACCTTGTGGGTACCTTTAAAGATACAATCGAATTCTATTTCTATATTTCCGGCGCCTGTCAACAGACTCTATTAGGAGGGAAGAGAATAAAGAGCAATTTCGCTTGTCGACCAAAAAATAAGAGAGAAATTGCTTTCGTCGTATGCTATTGTTTTTGGAGTGTGATAGCTTTTGAATTTTTAGCTATTTTCCGTTCCAGACACGAAATTTATCCACACACAATAAATTCTGAGAACCAAGCACGTCTTGGATACCAGATCTCCAGGCATACTGTAACTGGAGGTCAAATGCTCAAAAATTTGTTGCAAATCTTAACCTCGACACTTTCCCACGACCTCGTCACTTTTACCACCCAATTCGTACTAAATGCCATCCGAATTCCCACGCGTTTTCACAAATACTTTGTAACCTGAGAATTGCTCTAAAATGAGTCCAAACATTTTTTGTATCTAAAAATTTTTTGAATCCCAGACGGCCGCCTCTGTTCAGAGTATCTCTGACGCTTTTCCTTTTTTTTCATGATTGGCATCTGTTTCCGAAGAGTTTCCTTTTGTTTCTTGTTGATTGGTTCGGTATAGGTGAGTCAGTTTGCTTTTTTGGTATTTTGAACTCTTGAGTACTGATCGAGATTCTGGAAGATTCTAGGAAGTTTTGGATTCTAGAAGATACAAGATAACGACAGTATGTCGACTTTGAGCAATTTATAAAGGGACTTCCGATAATTCGATTTTACTGAATTTTTGTGATTGTATTAGGAAACTTCATGTCTTTAGTTTGGTATTTGGAAACTTCTTCCAGGTATTGCTGTGAAGTTAGTTGGATTGCGTATAAGTACAGAGATTCAAAAATACTTTGAACGCCTCCCATTACACGACAGAAATTACCTGAAAGTTATTTCCAGGAAAGGTGGTCAATTACAAAAAATGAAAATCTAGAACTGCAAAAAACTGCAGAAATGGGATTATTAGACGTCCGTTTTCAACTCGTCAAAGTTGACAGTGAAAACCACCAAAAATGGTTTTTGGAAGGTGAAAATTCGGAAAACTGGGATATTATTTGCAATGTTTATTCGCAAGGATGTCCTTTTAGTTTTGAGAGCCTCTATGTTTTTTTTTGTGATGATTTCTTTTCAAAAGTGTCCTTTTCAAGTTGTTAAAGATGGCAGCTCCGTTTCTCCTTTACTTATCTCCACTCAATGATCTTTGCCATTCTAAACCTCTTTTTCTCTCTAATTGACTCATCACCCTAATCCAAACTTGCATGCTTCAAGAACACTCTTTTTCTCATTCACTAAACTTTTACGTCAGCCAAAAACAAAACAAGTTAACACAATAGTATAAAGGGCGACACCTAGACATAAATCTCAACGTCATTATCAAGAGATGTGGAGTTGGTAACTAAGTAACAAGGATCAACCTCTTCTTCTCACTATTTTAGTCTGTCTCTTTCCAATATTCCACTTCCCGGTCTCCGCTGACTTTCCTCGAAATAGTTTAACGAATTCTCATTCTCCTCGAAAAAGAGGCCGACCACACCGCCGACCGCCGGAATCCCATTCATTCCCTTCACACTCCTCCGACATTAATCTTCGACACCATGACGTAGTAAAACGACTGAATTGAATGGAGAACTCTCAGGAAAGGGGAAGAAATGGGAGGGCCCCTCTGAATAGGTGGGGCACAATCACTTCCATATAAATGCGAGGACTCCGGGCAATTTAGTTTCCCGTGGCCAGGACGAAATCCCACTAACGTCTTCATCCTACTCATGACTTATCCGGGTTGTTCGGTTTTGAATTCGAAACAAAACTCTCGATGAGCCTTTTCTGTATAAGAAGTTAAAAATGGGCAGCGGCTTTGGTTTTCTTCGAAGCTTTTTTAAATATAAGTTTCGATCCAATTTCCTAAATTCACTCATCTTGATGCTTCACAAGTTTGATGGTTTCCCGTCACCCGTTTGAACGCTGCCTTTTCAATAATTATATCAAACTTTCTAATGAGCCAATTATTCACTTTCTGGCAGACACTTACGTCTTCCCAATTGTTAGTCATCTCTCTTTGGAACAGTCCATATGATGTAGGTGTATCTCTTTGTTTTCTTTCTTTTTCAGAAGTGATGTTTGTGTCAGAATCTAAATGCCCTCGTCGTTCCTCATCCACATCATAATTGCTTTCATTCTTTACTTAAAAAGAGAGGGAGGATCTCATTAACATTTTAGTCTGGAACTTTTTTCGCTTCTTTGTTGTCTCGTTAAATTGAGATATTAGTCTTTTGGTATACTATACTCTGTATAGTTTGTGTATTGTCTATGGAGTGCTGAAAATTAGAAAGACTTGCTTGATTTAGAACCAGAGGATAGAACTTCTTACGCGAGAATAGGGGTCCTGCCGACTGCTACCCAAACAGTCGGTTCGATTATTAAGTGACTGTAACTTTACAACCAGAAGAGCTACTCAAAAACTCTCAACTCAACCTCAGAGACTCCAACTTTCACAAAGACATTTTTGCTCCGTGTCTCATCTTTTGCCGATTTTTGTTTTGGGATCTGAATCTGGTCGACTTTATTGATCAACAAATAAATATCTTTGTTACAGAACCTCTCATAGAACGAGAACAATTCCACCTAACATCATTTTTCAAAAGTTCAAATTTCCTCGACCACCCCCAAAGAATCTCTTCCAAGAAGGTTTTCCTAGAAGGTGTCCTCGGAAAACCCCCTTTCCACTTCTCTTCGTCACATTCTCACATTACCAATGAAAATCCGGGTGTTGCAAAAAAGGTCCCCTCTTCGAAACCTGTGCTTTGGAATTCGGTACCATCCGGGGCCATTCTCTCCGAACGTGTTTCCAGTCATTCATATTTCATCGGAATGCTCGTTACCCAATCTGTTCTTCCAATCTCCTTTCCCTTTTCTTCTTTTCTCCTCCCCTTTTCCTTTTATTGTCAAGTGCTCTTTTCGGAGAAGAAAGGGGCGGAGCCAGGGAGTCCAGTCTCAAATTTCGAGACTGCAGTGTCTCTGCTCCAAAAGGCAGCAGTTCGCACCCCGCAAACAGCTGGTTGGAATTCGAATGAGAGTTTGATCTGCATCAGACTTCCTTTCCAAGATCCGATTACTTTTTCATTTGTCATTCGACCTCCTCTTCGTACTTCTCCGCATTTTGGCATTTTTATCCTCCTCCTCCTCCTCATCATCATCATCATCGAAATCACTTGCTTTTTCCGTCATTTCCATTTTGCTCTTTGCTCCATTTCGTTCCTTCCTCATCCATTCCTGAATGTGACACCTTCAGATGCTGTTGGTTTCGTTGTTCAGTCTGTTCTCGATCGGTTTCGGAATGCGAATCGCCCGTCGTGAGCTGCTCGATCAACCGGCTCTGGTTCTCGAGTTGGGTCCCCTGGAGGCCCCAGAAGACGATGATGTTCTGATGAGTGGCCTAGAAGAGACAGAAGACGCGTTCCGTGACAAGCGGGGCGTCGATCCAATGAGCATTCCTCGACTCATCAAAGAACCGCCACTGAAGAAACGAAGTGGCGACTTCAAACGAGGAGACGTCGTCTACCCGTCAGCCGCCAAACAGACGGTTCCATTGGTTAGAGTCAGAGAGCCACCTCTTAAACGGGGACAACGTGAGTTTGAGATGGAGTGGGCGAAAAGAAGACAAATCTGATTTTCAGTGTTCCTTGAAGAGGTTCTTCAGTTTAACGATGACGTCCACAAGAGAATGATGGATCCTCTCAGAAGGATACGGTAAGTGGCCAAAGATGGGTGGAAGAGAGTTAATAGAACTGGTGACGTCTTCTTTTCTCCTTCTTCAGAATAGAAGATTGAAAACCTCTATTCATCATTAGGGGACCATAGCTTCGATTCTCACGTAATATTCTAAAGGAATCGTTCAGTTTCCCATGAGACCCCTAATATCCCACATTCCAGATATGGATCCAATCGACGCATGTACTCGTGGTAATTCCAGTCATCTTCATTGATCTTCCACCGTCCAAAAGCAACAAACAAAAAAGAAAACAAAAAATGACTATAGTGCACACACATTTTGGGTACCACACTTTCTCCGTTGTTCAATTACCTTTCTATTTATTTATTTTTCTCCAGTTTTCTTCACAAAACCATGTTTCCGCACCCCCTGATTCCTTTGTCGAGAACATAATAAAACACGTGGCAGAGTTTGAATTGTGTTGTTTTATTTGAATAAAGCATCTTGTGATTTCTCGGCTATTCCGGTCGGATAAACAGAATACAAGAAACTTCTGGAAAATTTCCAGATTGAGGTTCTGAGAATCAAAAGAACCACATCAGCTCAAGATCTTCCGAATTCATTTTTCCGGGATTTTCCAAAACGAAAAACTGAGGTTATCAGCCAGAGATGTGATTTCTTGGTCTGGGATCTGACAACTTTTTTTTTCGAATATTCTGAATTTACAAAATTACAGAGTTTATTCAAATTCTGTTTATCCTTTTCGGCCGATTTACAAGTATGAAGTTTCCTTCCGTAGGTTCAAATTTCTTTTCTGAAATTTTAGATAATTCTGTGTCTTGAATCAGAGTTTGAAGGGCGCAACCTTGAAACTCGGAATTCTTGAAAATTGTGATTGAAACCGAGACTCATCGATGACATCGGCGTCAAGTCGGATATATCAGAAAATCGGGTGCAAGACGATCTGAAAGTTCTAAATGTTTGTGACATAAGTGCAGATGTAAAGCATGTTCAAAACTCATGACTGACATCCGGAAGTTTTCAAAAATACAGTTGAATGTCATGGAACAGGTGTCATTTAAATCGAAAATTAATAGAAAGAAGTGCAGATGTAAAGTCCCTGTTCGAAAATCGCGGTATTTCTAAACAAGAAACCAAATGTTCTTAGAAAATTAGGTATGTAACAAAAAGTGAAGTAAAAGTGTAGGGAAGTTGAGAGTTACAGAAAATGGAAAATCGCCGAATTCCAAGTTTAAGATTCCAAGATAAAAATTGTAGTTTTCGTTGTGTATATTTTAAGTTTTTAAATGTTTGAAATTATGCGATTATAAGATTCACCAATTTTTAGGATTTGGCTTTCAGATTTCGAGATTTTATAGTTTCTTGTTTCCCTATTGTCTGTTCGGAAAAGTATCCAAAATATCTTCTCTCTTCGATACGTGCAGATAATCATGCAATCTGACGCCTTCCGACTGTCTATTCCATCATTCTGATCAGTTCCTCCTCCTCCTCGATCACCCGCGCCGTTTCCTTTCTCCCTTTTGCAACAAACAACCGTCTATTTTCTTATCGCCAAAAACGATTTTCGTTTGATCGACTGAATCTCCAAATCATTTCGCCGTCCCCCTCCGTTGCATGTCAATTAAAACAAAAAAGCATCATAAATGACTTTCAGGTTGGCAACGACACGAGGTCACTGGGAACCAGGAATAGACAAACATATCATCGGGGAGATCTTGTATAGACCGGGTGTCTGTGATTTATGGTGACACTTGGAACGGAGAAAATCATCGAAAGAGGGAGAGAATGATGAAATGTAGAATGGATGTGAGGAGAATGATGTTTATTAGACAATTGAATAGAGTAAGATTTGAAAAAAACTGACTAAATCGTGTCCAGTCTGAATATGAAAAATCATCAAAAATGGATCTCAATGGTTTTCAATGCAAATCGGTCAACCTGTATTTCAAAACTATCCGATTTTTTTTAAATGTGTGATTATTTTAAGCAACCTTAGATCTGTATTTTTCTTGTAGCAACGTTTGAAAAATTGAGTTTCGAATCTCAAAAAAATGAACTCCAAATTGAGAAACCCAACATCATATAAAGGAAATCGAATCTAGATAGTTCGAACTAACAATTTTGAGTCTAATGGAAGAAGCTTCAAACTTGGAATCCAGGGTGACCAAGACCTCAAGAAATCAAATTCAAAATTGAAAATATCTAAGACTGGCTACTCCCAGATAATTCAATATCTGCCCTCTAAAGTTTCGTCCCTACCGAAAACATCCGTTTATTGTTATTCACTCTTACTTCGATTCACCGATCAAGATCGTAAATCAAAAAGAAAGAAATCATCAGAAGGCTACAAACTCTACCATTACACCCAGAACTTCATCTTCTCACGGTCCTATTCTTATCTCTTTCTTCCCGATGACGTGGCTGCAGTTATTCCGATCTTCAAAGACTATTCACATTTCGTCGCCATCTCCTCTCCTCTTTCAACGAAACGCTATCACAGACCCCACGTGCGTTATCAGTATCCCCGTCTCCGATTGCATCACCATTTTCCATTTGGTCATTGTCACGTGTCCATCGAGGACTCCGCCCTCGCACCGCCCCTTTCGACGTCGACTGTTTTCAGTTTGTCGACGAATTTCGTGCCGATCCGACTGTTACTTGCTGCTATAAAAAGGACAAGACTGTCACTTGATTGTCGAAATAATTTCAAACCTCACTACGCATTCCTCAATTTTTCCGAGTTTCCCTCCTGTTCTTCCAACTCTTTCCAAACTTTCAAATTACTCTATATAACTTTTTCATACTCAACTTTCAGAATTTTCTAACAGTATGACCACATTCGACAAAGGAGAGAAGCCTGATATCGGCACCTTCATCGCTTTCGACCATGTTCGATTCGTTGTTGGAAATGCCAAGCAGGTTCGTTTCCTTTTTAAAACTTGCAACAGTGTTGCTCCAAAGACAATTATCTCAATTTGCGTGAGGTATTTTCAAAAGCTGTTAACTAACGAAATGTAGCTCTTATTGTGAGCAACATTTCATTAGTTAGCAACTTTTCAAAATTCTCATTCGGAACCGAGATAAACCTTGTCAAATGAATGCTAAGAAAGCACCACAATTATGTGTACAGATTTTACCCTGAGACCCCATGGTTTACCTTCTTTCATTTTCCAGGCCGCCTACTGGTACTGTGCCAACTTTGGATTCGAGCCGTTCATGTACAAGGGACTGGAGACTGGATCTCGAATCACAGCCCAGCACGCGGTCAAACAAGATAAGATAGTGTTTGTGTTCGAGTCGGCCCTTCTGCCAGACAACAGCGAGTTGGGACATCATCTCGTTCAACATGGAGATGGAGTCAAGGACGTTTGTTTCGAGGTGGACGATCTGGATTCGATTGTGGCACATGCTAAGAAGGCAGGAGCCAATGTTGTCAAAGATATCACCGAAGAATCTGATGAGCATGGAACCATTAGATTTGCCACCTTGAGAACGGTAAGGATTTTTGGAAGGATTGGGATTCTGAACTGATATGATCGACTGCTCCAATTGAGAATAAGTTGGCCAGCACAGAAAACAACTTCTAAAAAAGTTATTTTTACGGAAATATTAGGTATATGCAAAAGTAATGCGCGTTTTGGCTCTAACTTTAATTTGTTGTAAAATCAAAATAAGAGATCATCAATCGTCAAGGTATTTTTCATCGTTATTCGCTACTTACTGCCAACGATTGCGCAGAGAATCAATGTCCTCCGTAAAGAACTCCGCTGACTGGGGCACGAAGTAGATCACCACCCAAATTCTCACTCCTTCACCATTCTCGAACTTTTTCTCGGCCTGATGTTGATGTATTGTTCCGAACAAGTACTGATGCGGTGATGCCAGGCCCGGGGTTTAAAGCCCATAAGAAAGCAATTTTCAGAACATGCCGAAAATTTTTTCTGGGTGATTTTGGCAAGGTGCGATCGAGCAGCATTTTCAGTCAGTAGGTTTGTTGATGTGCCTGCTCCTCGTCGTTTAAGCACCAGGTCCAGGCGGTCCAGTTAATCTTTGCAAAGGTCTATTCTCACCATTCGACCATGTTTTGGAATTTCGAAATCCATGAGACCTCGAGTATTAAACCAAGAACATAACACCATTTTTTCTCTTCGCGTTTCCGCTTTCGGTGTCGGTTTCGGTGCTTCGTCGGGCCTCAGCCACTACCATTTTCTTCCTATATCGTCAAATTGTATCCATTTATCATCCGACGTCAAAATCGAATTGAAGAAACCACGATTTTAGGAGCGGCACATGAATTAAGGGACACTTCGACGCTTTTCTTTTTATGATTATCGGACAGTTTAAATGACACCCATTTTTTGCACCTGTTCGTCTTTCCGATCGCGTGTAAATGTGTTGAAATGATAGAACCATCGCAACTGAACAGATTGAAAGTTGTTTAGCATGACTCCCGTTCAATTAATTTTCTCATGGTACCGTTGGCACTCTTTTCTGAACGTTCGTTGCGTTTCTCGTCTTCCAAGATTTCATCGTCCTTCTGGAGGCACTGGAACCACATCAATACTGACTTCAAGATAGAGGTTCTCCTCCAAATACTCAATTAAGATAGCCATGAGTCTCGTTCGTGGACTACCCTTCTTTGAATCCGTCCCTCAAATTGGCGCTGAAGCGAAATTTTTGATCGAGCAACTTCAAAGATGTTTTCCTAATTGAAAAATGAATAGAAACTTCAAAGTATTATTATAGAACGAAGCGCAGAGACATGCTCTTTCAAACAAAAAAAAGTTTGAACCCCAGCGATCTCTCATTTGCGAAATACAAAACACCAAACTTAGCGCGCATTACTTTTGCATATACCTAATAGTAGGTCGACTTTGAGCAAGACAAAAGTAGCTCCTAACAGTTCGATTTCTTTGAAATTTTTATGGTGTATTGAACAGCTCTATATTTGTATTTTTGAAGTTTACAACTTTTTTTGAATTTCATTCTAAAGTCAGCTATGTCGCGTCGTCCGAAAATGTCCCAAATTTGAGGTTGCTGCACAAATCTCGCTCTAAAAGACTCAATTTTCAAATAAGTTGTCAGCTACAAAAAGAAGATCCAGAACGGTTTGAAATATCAAAAAGTTTGAAAAAGAAATAGGATTCCCAAAAATCACTTCACAATTAATTACTCAAAGTTTGCTCTTTTGCACTGAAAACCAAAACTTTTTAGATCAAAATTTGAGGACTCTTCAACTGATTGCCAGTTAGCATGTTTAGTTCCACGTGTTTCTAATCATACGTTTTTTTTTCAACAAATGTTCCGACAGATAACAGACAACTTAGAACTGATAACAGACCACAAAAATAAGACCTCTTGATTTCCTGATTTATGTACATTCCAAAACTATCATTCTTTCAGTATGGAGAAACCGATCACACACTTTTGGAACGCAAGAACTACAAGGGACCCTTCCTCCCGGGATACAAGCAACATCCGATGCCACGTGACTTCTTCCAATCCCTCCCGAAAGTCGGACTCAACTTCCTCGATCATTGTGTTGGAAATCAGCCAGATCTTCAAATGGCGCCAGCCGTTGAGTGGTATGAGAATGTTCTCAAGTTCCACAGATTCTGGTCGGTCGATGATTCGATGATTCATACTGAATACTCTGCTCTCCGTTCCATTGTTGTCACCAATTTCGAGGAGACTATCAAGATGCCAATCAATGAGCCAGCTTCCTCCAACAAGAAGGCCGTCTCTCAGATTCAAGAATTCGTCGACTATTACGGAGGATCTGGAGTTCAACACATTGCTCTCAACACCACTGATATCATCACTGCAATCGAGGCTCTCCGTGCTCGTGGCTGTGAATTCCTATCCATTCCAAAGAGCTACTACGACAACTTGAGACACCGACTTTCGGTGTCTTCCATGAAAATCAAGGAAGACATGGATCGCCTTCAAAGACTTCACATTCTGGTGGACT
This sequence comes from Caenorhabditis sp. 40 LS-2015, assembly GCA_900536305.3. Classification (NCBI taxonomy): domain Eukaryota; kingdom Metazoa; phylum Nematoda; class Chromadorea; order Rhabditida; family Rhabditidae; genus Caenorhabditis; species Caenorhabditis tribulationis. Next base: position 193,970 of record LR543232.1, on the reverse strand, counting down.
TTGATGAAAACGGATACCTCCTTCAAATCTTCAGTAAACCATGCCAAGACCGCCCGACTCTTTTCATCGAGATTATCCAAAGACAAAATCATCAAGGATTCGGAGCAGGAAACTTCAAGGCTCTTTTCGAGTCGATCGAGTTGGAGCAGACGAAGAGAGGAAACTTGTTCTATGAGAATGTAAAGGATGGAGAGAAGAAGTAGTCTTTTTTGAACTTAAAGAGAGTGTTCATTGGCTCCAAAATGTGTATTTTCTTTGAAATCAATGAACTCTCTCTTCAGATTATTCCCCTTTTCAAACCCACAATGATACCCAGTTGTTTCGCCCACGAAAGTGAATTCCATGTGCCATGAGATTGTACTTATTAGAGTAGATACCCATTTTTTGTATTGAAAAAAGTTTTGCCTTTGACATAATAAACATTTCATTTGTGAAAATAAGATCATAGAGTCAAAAGTCCATCGAGGGTCTGAGATCCCTCAGCGAAAATTAGTGAAAACTTAGTCGAGGGTCTCAGATCCCTGAGTAGTTATGGGTAAAAACTTAGTCGAGGATCGATTTCTGTTTATCTTCGTATCCAGATCTTCAAAAAACATAGAAATTATTCATAAAGAAGCGAGAAATCATTGTCGTCTATCAGGGCTCCATAAGAACTTCTCCGTCATCAGAGCGAAAGCCAAAAAAATGGAGAAAACGAAGAAGGAAATGAAGAATTTGTTCCCAACGTTGTAGAAGTAGATGTATCTTTCTGGAAAAATAGAAAAATAGAACTTCACTAGATTTCCGGATGAAACTCACTTCCACTATTATGGGTCTCCCGATGGTTGAGACGACACGAGAAGAGACCCTGGAGAGCGAGATCCATGAGAATTCCCAAAGAGAGAACAGAGATGACAATAGGCACGATATTGGCACTGAGTGATCTATCCCATACGAAAATCTTCATAATCGTCATCACGCTGCTACTCAATCCCGATTTCAGCTCTTTCATTGTGCCGATGCATTTGTGACGCTCTTCTGAAACCAACTTTCTTTAATTTAAATCGAACCCGCGACCAACACTTCGCAGGATGATTTGCAACCAACTGCGCAACTCATGCAAACTTGAATAACTACCACTAGACGTATTGTAAGAGAATAACTCTGTTTGATTATCTTACCTGGAATTTCCATCAATTTCCTATGAGCTTTCAGAATTTCATACATCCAAGCAAATGCGAAGTTGTCCTCACTGAAAAGATGCCGAGTGTTATGGCCAGTTGTATGAAGAGTCATTTCGAAGAGAAGAATCAACCAGATGATCGGAAATGTGCAGATCAGAATCACATAAAGCTCGAATCTCATTTTCACCGGATTTGGGATCGTAGCCAACTTGTCCCGTGGGAACAGTCCAAGGAGTTCTTCTGGAAATGTCCTCTTTTCTCAAAACAACTTCAATTCAACTTCTAACCATCGCCATCTCCATCGCCATCCTCGGATCTTGTGGTAGCTTGAGATACAGCACGAATTGTTCCCGGCTCATCGATATTTGTTTCCAACAGTGAAGTATCGAATAATCGGTTTCTCTGGAATCAGATTTTTTTGTAATAGTGAGTGAGAATAACTTCCAAAACCTCCAAAATATTCAAATGGTCCTCTTTGTCTTCAATCTCCACACACCAATTGTGACGGAAAAGTTCCGCCTGGTGGACTAGTTTTTCGTAGATTAAAAGACGGCGGAGATCTTGAAAATGAGAAACTTTTTTGAATCACTGGTACAAAATTGAAGAACCTACAAATATAGAAAACCAGACAAATGACAGTGGCCGTGGCCAAACCCATTTGAAACGAAATTCGAACGAAGAAAATGGTAGTTGCATGGATATCTTTGCCCATTGAAAGAAGGTGACACTGAAAAGGTTTAGTCATAACTAGAGGTTTATGGCAGGATCAAAGTATAACATCAACCACATGTTCTTTGAAAATTTGAGCTCATTTCAAACTGTTTTCTGTCGAGTTATAGCCCAAGAACCAACTATATTGCTCCTAGCATTTGAGAAGGTTAAAAATGCACACAAATTGTTTTGCTGTTCATTGGAACGAACAACTGGACATATCTTCTCTAGAATTTGGCTTAAGAAAATAGTATTTGATAAATTTTCAGATTTCTAAATCACGTCAACATCTGGAAAAATTCTGAAAATCACGAAGATGGTCTTATTCCAAATAACTTATTGCTATGTTACTGAAGAGGTTTCACAAGTTAGTTTAGGATGTTTAGAAAAGTTTGAGCAAAACTATAAGTCAACAAAAAATTGACTGTTTCAGAATCTCGAATCGAAACTCTCACCGGAGCCTTGATACTTCCGTTCGAAAACATCTCGATTCTATTTATTGATCTCATTTTTCAGCTCAATTTGAATGCTATAAAAACTGACTGACACAAAACTTTATTCAGAAACCAAAAAAGTTTGAAAAATCCAAATCATCGCCACGTTTTTCAAGCCCACGTTCCATTCCTCTCTGTCACGTGAACATCGCTTCTTGCTCTTTTTCTCTTCAACTTGAAGAGATTCTTCCACGGTTTTTTGATCTTTTTAAATTTGGTCGGTTTGACTTCTTCTCTTGCTTCTTTTTTTGAATCTAGCCTGTAAACCTCTATAGGAACACTTGTAACAGTGTCACACTCTCATCAGCTCACTTTGACGGTATTTATCTCGGTTCGCATTGAGAATTTTGAAAAGTTAATAACTAATAAAATGTGATGCAGGAAAATATACACATTTTATTAGTTGACAACTTTTTGGAATACCTAATGCGAACCGAGATAAATGCTGTCAACGTGAGAGCAGTAATTTGTTACACTTACTCTTCGATATCCAGTTTCTTCTCTGACTTCTTTGATTCCAACTTCATTTTCTCACCCTTTTTCTCTTTTTTCGAGCTTTTTGATTTCGATTTCTGCGACTTTTTCCCTTTACTCTTTTCTTTCGCCGACTTTTTCGATTTCTTCGGAGATTTCGCAGTTTTTAGAGAACCATCGTTCATTTCGCCGACTGCTGATCTTTTGTACCGGGCGCTCGTCTTTGCTTCATACTTACTTCGATCTTCCAATCCTGGAAATTTTCCATATATCTAGAAAACCGAATAAACCATAAACTTCGAACGCTTCTATCCTTCTCCAACACGAATCCCTTCATTTTCTGACTCCTCTCCATACTCCTCTGACTCTTTCTCGATCTTTCGCTAATCATCTCTCCGACATCTGGATTCTTTACAGATCCTTCTGCTGCTGGAATCAGACCTTCCGGTTCCAATGGTCTCGCTCTTTTACTTCTGGATGGTGAGGAGTTCCACGGAGAGCTCTTTTCTGATTTGTCCCTGTAAATTTTTCAATTGTTTTTCTGTTCCAAAAAAAAGGGTTACTCTTTCCTGACGATTTCACTCTGTGATCTGGTAGCACAAAAACCGAGAATCAAAACAGCTAGTAGAATAAAGAATGTTACATTGATTATTACTGAAAATCAATCAACAGAAATTTGAATTCAGAGAAAGCTGGACTTACTCAGAAACATGGGTTTATTTTCGAAAAGGTAGAAATGAAGATCGAACTTTAGAGCTTCCTTCCTCTAGGAATTCAAAAGTTTACTCTCTAGATTCAGCAGAAAACGTGATTTCCAAACTGTTCTCACTTCAAGATCATTTAACTCAGTTCGCATTCAGAATTTCTGGGAACTAACAACTAGTTAAATGTAGCTCTTATTATGAAGAAGATTTCAGTAGTTCACAACTCTTCAAAATTCTCAATGCGAACCAAGATAAATGTTGTCAAAAAGAAGCGAGGAGTTGCAAGGCAATATTTTCGCAAAAACATTTATTCATACTTTGAAAAAATCAAAGAGAAGCATATTCATCCTCAAGTGCTTTTGAAATCAATTCCATCAAGTTAATCCCATTGATCGGGAGTTTCGTCGGTTGTTTTCCATGAACACGACACGGTTTCTTGTTTTCCACAGAAAGAAGAGAATTCGAATGTGGAATCGGAGCCAAGTGATTATTTTTGTTCTTTGGACATCCTTCCTTGTGAATTTTCACTTCTTCTATTATCCCCTCTTGAACATCCTTGAAACTAACATTCTGACCAACGTTCGGAACTTTTTCAGGTTTATCGAAATGATGTTCCGAAGCATAGTGTTCATGAGTGAGACTGGCACAAGAAGTGACTAGTTCCTCGATTGAAGAGGCTTCCGAAGCAACTATGTATGGTTTACGGTACGGGATTCCTGACTTCGGCTCTCTTTTCGTGCGATCCAAGATGTCAGAGACTCTGAAAACTTTAATTCCTCAAATAATAATTTTTCCCGTAATAAACCTTCTCTTCTCAACATTGAGAAGCCATCTGGAAGCATCGTACTTCTCAATGCTCGCCTCCATCGCCTGAACATCTTCATACAGATTAGCCTGCTCTCTCAACAACATCTCATTTCGATTCTGAGCCTCGTCAGTCTTCAGAGCCAGCGAGGCTCTTGCCTTGATGCCTTCTCTCAACCGACTCTCGAATACTTCCTCCCGATGTCCAAGTTCCTTGCACATTGCTTTCTCATTGAAACAAGTTCTCACAACGATTTCCTTCAGAAGAACCATCAGATGACACATCTTCTCACGATATGCTTCTCCGTACACCAGGTCCACTTCCTGAAGATGAAAACTAAAAAAAGCAAGCTTCATTGAAAACGAGGGATGTGCGGAACTTGATTCCAATATTTATTTAAACCCGAGTTTCGGTTGAAATCTTATTATCCATTTGTCAACCCCTAACCATGCACAAACAAATTGCGCTTGAAAAATATAGAAAACTGTTGTGTCAATTGAGGCAGCCTCTCAATTTTGAATAGTAGAGATCAGGCTAATAGATAATATGGAAATTTTTGATGTTTGACTATTTCATTTTTCGGGATGATAATTTTTTCCCAGTTTCAGAAATTCCCAAATTTGAAAGATCCAAATAAACCACCCATGTTAAACATATTAACTCTCTACAGTACCATCGGTTCTTCAATCGAATGCATCAATTCCGTTCCAACATCCGGATCAGCTCTCATCGAAGCATCCGTGAGTCTTGCCACGTCCAATTCCAACGAGTCCTTTCTACAACTTCTCCTATTTCATTCCCGCGTCTTCTGACCACCTGAATACCTCTTCAAAAGTCTCTCCAATTTCTCCTCACTACTCTTATTCGACTTTTTCAACTTTCGCAATTGCTCATCCATTTGTTCGATCCGCATCACCTTTTGTCGTGTATATTCAATGCGACGTTGCGTTTCGACTGAAATATAAAATATCACAATCATTCCTCCTTCTCTTTTTCTCTCTCCTTTTTCTGAGCTTTTATGCGTTCGGAGCGAGACTATTCATGCAATCGTTTTCCTTTCACAAAACTTTCGACTCTCTTTTCCCCCAATATATTCACTTCAGCCCTGATTTTTCTTGTTATTCTCCCTCTAATAAATTTGTTCATTGATTTCGCATCAATTTCGTCCCTCTCCCAAGAAAGTGAAACAACAAAATCGAAGAAGTGTCCCTTTTTTCACACTGTCAACTGCTGTGATGTACAACACAAACCATCGTCCGGTGAGTGAGGGCAAAGCATGAAACGTGGAACATTTCTTTGTTCAACTCAAGCATGTCAGTTTGATGTCGGTCATGTGGAAACTGCTGGCAAGTGGACCCATGAGATTTTTTGGTTCAAAGAGGGGAAAGAAGGAGAGCAGACAGCATCAGACATGAGTGCGAGTCTTCTAATTCACTTACCATCCATTTTGTAATCATTCGAAACCATCTTTCCAGTTCTGTTTCGTCAGAAATAACGTGATTTTCAAAACATTTTTGAACGGGTTTTTTTCAGATATTTTTTTTGGATTCCATATTAGGCGAGGTCATGCGGAAAATTTACGGAGGGAAACTTAAATGAGAAGTTATTTATTACACTCGGCCAGATTGTATCAAAAGTTGTTAGGTCTTCCACTGAAAACCAATTAGGTTTTACTTTCTTTTTAGCTAACTAAATTTACTGATGTATTCCGAGGAAGGTATCTGTGCTTCCAGTGCATGTGTTGAAATGGAAGAGGTGAGCAGTCCGATATCCATTTGATAAGAACGAGGGCTTCGCAATTTTCATTCTCATAATGAAAATAAACTTTCACATTGAGACATTCTGTAAAATCATAGTGTTGTCCGAAACCTTCGGATTTTCAATTTTCATTTTTGATTTTCCATCTTCCTTCGTTTCGATACCACTGATTAATCTTTCACAGAATTCAAAATATTTGCAAATCACCGAAAACAATTTCCGAATAATTCATTCTACAGCAATCTTAAAGGCACATGGGAGAGGTTATAGTCTATTGCGAGACCCACTGCGCTTCCAGAATATGATTTTTCTCGAAATTTTCACAAAATAAATTTTTAGCAGGACATCATTCTGATTTTTGTAACTTTATGAGAATCATTTCTTCAAGAAACAACTGGAAATTCGATAAATTTCCGAATAATTGAACTACAGTAATATTAAAGACGCATAACGAGAAAATTCAAATCGATGCGGGACCCAACTTGTTTTTTGAGTGTTCTTTTCGTCCAATTAATTCTCCCCCTCCAGAGATCAACAGAATCGTTCAATTTTTCGCAAGTTTTTGCTCAAATGGTCACTTTTCTGTAAACAAATTTTTTTAAACTAATTGAAATTTCTTAAACGATTTAAAAGTTGAGCGAGTCATAGTGTTCAGGGGATACAACAGGTATTCGCGTACACACACAAATTCTCTCTGCTTCTCTTTACGTTGCCGTATCGCCAGTGCGATCTCCGGCGGGTTGAATTTCTCCGTTGCAATGCTACGTGTGTCATCATCAATCCCCACACCGGCATCGATCCATTCATCCGATCCGCTCAATCAATATTGTAATGAAGGAAAGGAAAATAGAGAAGGGTCGTGGCGTGGCGACTGGTCACCGAGAAAGAACTGCTGCGCATTCCCGCACGGGAACGATTGCCTCTGGACGTAGAGCGTCGCCAATTGGCTATGCAAACATTTGTTTGTTGCTGTGTGTCTGTGTGTCGACCCTATTTTTCATCATTATTATTATATGAATTGGCCATTTTTCGCGCACGCGCCGTTTCCAAGCTTGCCAAGAAGTTACTCGTACTTCTTTCCGTTTGTCCGAAGAAAATCCCAGCCATGTCTCTCACCCCTCGTTCCTCTTCACCCAAATGAACTCCCTCGGAACTGAAGGCAAAAAAGAACTGACCAAAAACTTCTTATTTTCAGGCTCGCCATCATTGGATGGAGGATTACAAGTACCTGTTCAAAGTGGTACTTGTCGGAAATGCGGGAGTTGGCAAAACATGTCTAGTCAGAAAGTTTACACAGGTATTTGAATAATTCGAATTATGCAAATGTACTTCAGCTTCTTCAAAATTTCAGGGTATATTCCCGCCTGGTCAAAGTGCAACAATCGGAGTTGATTTCATGATAAAAACGGTCAAAGTGGGAAACGATAAAATAAAAGTGAGTGATAACTGATTTCATAACAAACTGATAAAATGTATTTGTTTCAGCTACAAATCTGGGACACCGCTGGTCAAGAAAGGTTCCGATCCATCACGCAAAGCTACTACAGGTAAAACTTTTCTTTGAAAATATATCATCAGTTTTTGTTACAGAAGTGCACATGCAATTGTACTTGTTTACGACGTCTCCTGCCAGCCATCCTTCGATTGTCTTCCAGAATGGCTCGGAGAAATCGAGAGCTACGCGAACCGGCGAGTTTTAAAAATTCTTGTTGGTAAGTACACATGCAAATTTTGATCCGATTGATTCTCCGTGTCTACAGGAAACAAAGTTGACAAAGGGGATGAGAGAGAAGTTCCCGAACGCATCGGAAGAGACTTTTCCGACGTAAGTTTTCCGTTCTTCTTTGTTTTTCAAAGAGACTGTTTGTAGGTTAATCACTTCGATTATTTCCTTGAAACGTCTGCTCTGGATGCAACAAATGTGGATCAGCTGTTCGAGCAAGTAGCAACGAGGCTGACGAATGACATGAAAATTACGGATGAACGGTGAGTGTTTCATTAAAAGGAAAAGTTAGTTGAAGGAAAATGTATGTATCTGATGTAAGACAAAACTCGCATCAAAACCTTGTCTCCTTTGTCGCAAAAAGTCGTCTTCAGGATCTCCCGACATAAAAAAAACAAATTGAAAAGTTGATATTTGGAATGAACTTCCTTCCAGAGAGTTTGTTCGAAGCTTATCAAAATTGCACTTTGAACTGCTGATAAAATTATTTGCTCACGAAATTTTTAACTTTCAGAGTACACCAATACCGTGCAGATGCCACCAACACAACCTCAGGCGGCTCAATAAAATTGATCGATCGCGCCCAAACACAGCTGAACTCGTGTTGCAATAGACAATAATCTTCATTCTAGACTTTTAACTTTTTTTTCTGTGATATGAGCTTCTACTTTCATTTTCTCTCAAATCGACAGCCCTAGTCAATATCAGCATAATCATCTGACTCATCCTGTGCTAAAACTGCAGTATTTCCATATTTCAAGAAACCCTCCCAGTCTTCTCCACTCCCAGTCAAATCTCAGTCCGCTCACCATACATTTGCCTTCTTTCTCTGTACACCTTGGGTTTCAAATGTTGTATTTTTGTTCATATTATAAATTTTATCCTCATAATTCATGCCAGATTCTGAATACACGATGGTGCATTATTATTCCAACAAAGTGTATTTGACGAGACCATTAGAACAATGTGGCTACGCATAAGAACTGATTGCTACGAGTAGTGATAGAAGAAGAGAACTAAAAACACCGCTGTATCTGAAGAGACGCAGAATTGTGTCACTTCTGCTGATAGTTGTTCTTGATTGTCTCACGTTCATTATTTTTATTGGCCACATTGTTAGTCTCTTTTCAACAGAATCAACACGCCCACACCGCTCAGTAATGCATCGAATTGGACATACAGTCAGGTAATTCTCATTTTGGTTTCATTCATCTGAATCGCTGTTTTTTTTCAGAATGGCGTCATCGTCAGCAACAAATGCGACAATCACAGCCAGACATACACAGTACAGTCATGCGAAGACTGGCGGTTTCAGCCAAGAGGCACCAACGTTGCATAATCCCTACCGGTAAGGATTTTGAATTGCATTTCCTGATTTTATTATTCTTCAGTACCATTAGAATTCAAAAAATAAATGAGAGAACCCCAGTTTTCAGTGATGACCCGATTCTGGATCGCACTCTCCGCCGTCTCCTCCCTGAAGCCCAATACATGAGGGTGGCCGCGGACTTGTCGAAATTCGGCGACCGTATCACTTCGGAAATCGATCATCTGGGAAGACAAGCTGAGTTGGAACAACCACGACTCGAGCAGCAGGACGCTTGGGGAAAACGAATCGATAAACTGATCGTCTGCAACGAATGGAACCGACTGAAGCAGATTTGTGCAGAAGAAGGAGTCATCAGTATTGGATATGAAAATGATGTGGATCCATTCGTCCGCCGCATCCATCAAGTTGCCAAACTTTTCCTGTTTTCTCCATCTGCTGGCCTCGTCTCTTGTCCAATGGCGATGACGGATGGGGCTGTAAAAACTCTCACTTCCTTGAATCTCTATGGGCAACACAAGCTTGCTACTGAAACTGTTGATCGTTTGAGATCTCGAGATCCGACGAAGGCATGGACTAGTGGTCAATGGATGACTGAGAAGAAGGGAGGAAGTGATGTGGCTGGTGGTTGTGATACTTACGCAGTTCAACTTGACAATGATACTGTAAGATTTCCAAAAAGAATGCGTGGTTCAAGTTTTATGATTTCAGTACCGCTTGCATGGATACAAATGGTTCAGCAGTGCAATCGACGCCGACGTTGCTTTGACATTGGCTAGAGTAGTTGACGCTGATGGAAACGCTGTGGAGGGGTCTCGTGGATTGTCTTTGTTCTTGCTCAGAATCCGTGACGATACCGGGAACTTGAACGGAATCCAAATGGTTCGACTGAAGAACAAGTTGGGAACCAAACAATTGCCAACTGCCGAGTTGCTTCTCGATGGAGCGATTGCCGAGAGAATCGGAGAGCAAGGTCGTGGAGTTGCTGGGATTTCGAATATGCTGAACATCACTCGCATTCACAATGCAGTCGCTTCTCTCGGTTATATGAGGAGGTATTCAAACTTTTTTAATTTCATACGATGTTAACTGACACTTTCAGAATCATCTCCCTTGCCAGAGACTATTCCACAAAGCGTGTCGTTTTCGGGCAAACACAGGTAATCAACCAATTTTCTTTGTTTTATTTCAAACAAGCTGTGTTTAAGTCCAAATGGCCCCTTCACACTTCAACCATCGCCAAACTGGAAGTTGAGACGCGTGGATCCATGCTCCTTCTCTTCGAATCTGCTCGCCTTCTTGGTCTCTCAGAAGCAGGAAAGAGCAGTGATATTGAAGCAATGATGCTACGTCTGATAACCCCAGTGCTCAAGTTATATGCTGGAAAGCAGGCGGTCCCATTGGTCTCCGAGGGAATCGAATGCTTCGGTGGACAAGGATACATGGAAGACACCGGATTGCCAACGATTCTGAGAGATGCTCAAGTGACTCCAATCTGGGAAGGAACCACCAATGTTCTGTCTTTGGATGTTCTTCGTGTATTCTCTGGAAAAGAAAACATCCTGCTTGCGTTTGGAAAGCGTGTTGAACAGCTTCTAGCCAACACTAAGACAAGCGAGCCAAAGCTTAAGAAAGCGAAGGAAGCAGTTGAATCAGCGTTGAAAGAGCTCCAGAAACTTCTTGTAAAGGCTAGTGACTCGAATATTCAAGGAGAGACTCGTATCGACACTGTTGCTCGCCACATCGCCTTCGCAATCGCCAGAATCTATTCTGGATCACTTCTCATCGATCATGCATCTGATTCTACTGTCGCCAACGCTTCCGATGCCGAAGTCGCATACCGTTACTGTTGTGAGCAGCCCTTGATTGATCTTCGATGGGAATGGTTCGCGAACGATCGAGTCAAAGCGGACAGAGAGATCGTGTTCGACAACTTCATGGGCAACGAGAAGAGCAAAATCTGAATATTCTACAGTCACATTTTTACTTTTTCTGTACAATGTAAGATACTTCTGATGTGTGATATTTATTCATATAGGTCTTGTCATAAATGTATCGTGTATAAATACTAAATAGAAAAAATGAACATGAAGAACAATGCGAAACGGAGAGAAAATACCCTTTTGAACAGTGAATTGAGACAGAAAAAGAAGAAAAGTGGGGAAATTGGTGGTCTGAAAAACGAAGATTATCACAAGGAGCTCCAAGAAGAGAGAAAGGCGGCTAGAATCGAATAAACTTAAAGAACGAAATAAAGAAAAGAGGAGACGAAAAGAGAGAAGATGGTGGAGAGTGGGGAAATCGAGTTGATTGATTCTTCCTGTGCCTGATCATGGTGTTTGTGGTGATGTTTGTGGTGGTGGTGGCCGGATCTGGAAATTGTTCTGATTGTGAAGAACTCGGAGGAGAGATTCAACGATTTCTGATACTGTCAAACATTTTCCAGATGGAGTATTCATGCCAACTTTCAGATTGATTCAATTGTCTATAATGTTCGCAAAATGATGCAACAACGCACGAATATTTCGACTTTTCAAAAAATCAGATCCCAAAACAAACCAAATACTGGAATACCCCTACACCCCCAATCCCAAGAAATCTGGATGATTTGATGCTTTCTCTTATAAAAAATTCAAACTTGTCTCCCCAGAATGTCCAGTCTTCGTCAACCATTATTCATAAACTTTTTGGACTTCTCAGCCAAAAACTTTAGCTCAAATGTACATACAAAAGTGACATCAGGATTACATTCTGACCCTTTGACTCACTCCGTTTCGAATTTCAACTACTTCCCCTCATTTTTCAAGAATCAATCTTCCGTCATTTTATTTTCACCCCAACCGCCTTCTTCCGATCCGATTCACGCCGTCTAGAATTACTTTGGGGGGCAATCTGACACCTGATATCCGGAGACATTCTCGGAGATTCATTTGGTGAAGAAATAGACGCTTACTTGTCGGGCCACATGGAGAAATTGCAGAAGTCTGGAGCGTTACAACCGCAAATCTTCACAGACACTCCACTCTTCGATGTTCTGAAAAACAAACAAGATTTTCAGAGAGTTTCCCTTGCTTCCCCATACCGGTTATGACAAGATCCGTCCTTGAGTCCTCTTGTGTGACACGTGTAATGAATACCCATCGTCGGATGATCCAACATAAGACAAGCTGTAAGAAAGGAGTCAGGAGATATACGAGAAGGTCCCTCCATATCCATTTTGTCTCTGTTTGTATATGTATTATGCGCACTTAGGATTTAGGTGACTGGGCAGAGGACGAACAGAAAGAGAGCGGATTTGTTTATAATAATCTCGAGTGCGTGGCAGACGACAAAGAATCGAGGCATTGTTAATTCATCTTCTGCAGAGACACCTAGTATAATTACTTGTTTTCCATTTGAACACATCCTTCAAAAGTTGGATGGATTATTAGAGGATAGGGAGGATGAGGTTCTAGGCTTCTCATTTGGAAAATAGAAGTGAAGACCACAGTTGAGAAGTCGATGCGAGTTGCTTGATACGCTTATTAAAATTTTTTTTAAGTCGGGATGTTGCTGTTTTTTCAACCAGTTTGCACTAAAAATAATACCCTAATTTCACAAGTACCTAATCTTTTACCCCTCCTCTACCTAGCACAAATTACTTCTTTCTTTTGTTTCAAGACTATAATACAAGTCTTCCACAACCAATTCACCTACTTTCTCACTTCACAAAGCAACTCGTTCTACTTCCTCTTTTTTTCGAAACATTTCTTTGACCTCTCGTCATTTCAATCAAATGAATGATGTCCCTCTTTTTCTTTCTTTGTTCCTAAGGAATTCAGCGCCCAAAAACCTCATTAAGAGACCACAGAAAGATTCCATCAATTATTTCGTCTCTGTTTGCTTGCTCTCCCTTATTTCCTTATTCCTCGTCTGACTTTGTCCATAAATGGACCGGAAGTTCGGTAGAAAGGACATCAACCGATTGAGCCAATCTAGGTGGAAAGGACGTGTTTGGTCAACTCACATCCATTTTCCGTATCACAAACTCCATCGGTACACGTGACAGTCTCGGACTCTTTTGTGCATTTACAACGAACTGCTGACACTTGGGATACTGTAGAGAGGAGGAGGACGGCGGCAAGTGCCAGAATACAGTCGGACGGGTGCATGATGCAGATGGAGAAGAAGCTGAAGTATCTGAGATGAAGAAAATGGGAAAGAAGAGACGATGATAGATGATAATAGAGGCAATGAGCTGGAAAATTGGATAAGGGAGAATAGTGGGGGATGGGGAGAGACGCAGAGAAATACAATGGAGAGATTTGCATGGAAAAGAGAACGGTTTGGGGAGAAGGATTGGATATTCTCATAAGCATGAGAATTGATTCTGAATGTTTGGAATCGTGATATCTTGAACTGGAATGAGGAGGGAGAAGCTGACCAATCTCTTTGTAAGGTTATGAGTTCTTCAAAGAACGAAATCTCAACCTGAATTCCCTCAGAATCTAGAGATGAAGTAACTTTAGTAGTAGTCAGCTTACCAATAAAGTTGTTCTCTATGAAGTCACATTTCCCCCCCAATTTGACCTGGATTTTCCGTCTTAACGTGACAAAACCTACTCCAACTTTCAATCCTTGTACTATTCATCCTGATTTAGCTAATGAAGATCCCTAGGTTTAACTCTCTCTCTCTCTCTAGTGAAGCCAATTCCAATTTCTTTTGACGAATTCTGAAATCAGAATCCAAGATGAACCAACGAGAATGCGTTGGGGTTGGCACTCGGCAGAATTGAAGAGAGTGTTTGGAAATTCTAGAATATTCGATAAACGACTCTTCGTAATTTGAATCAGATGAGTTAGAGTTGAGACGGAGGAGGAGGAGGAGGCTCCATTAAAAAATTATGGTTTTTTCCTAGAAGTTCGTCTCTTTTTTCACTTTCTAGCCGAATGGAGTGCCATCTGGACTGCATGTTTAAAAAAGATATATATTTATGTTGAAAGCGAAAAAATGAAGAGGATGATAACGAGTTTCTCGACACCAGCTGGCAACTGGAGGAGTCCCGAGATTCGGTTTAATTTTTTTTTGGAAACTCTGTCTCTTGAAGAAGAAAAATGAATGTGGGTGGGGTGGTGATCGGAGGGAAAAAAAGTATCGAATAAGAAAATCGTCGGTTAGGAAAAATAATAAACCTCTTTTTCATGTCGACAGGAGAAAACAAAACGAGAGAAAAGACCTTGAAATGAAACGAAGAGAGTAAACCACAGGAGAAGTAAATGTGGTACTCTAATAATAAGAGAGAGTCTCCGTGGAAACATGCCCCTGAACAAAGACAATTCAACCCGTTTATTAGTAACTGGTGGAGGTAAGGGTGCTCCCCTTTCTGGAGTCGTGGGAATGGAAAATCGTATATTGGGAGAGAGGAAATTAGTCTCAAGTGGAGGGATATGGAAAGTAAGAGGGGGGACCCCCACTTGGAGTGGAACCGGCGGGTCAAGCGGAAGTGTAGTAATGTCGGGAAGTCAGGGGGAAAGTTGAATTTGAGAATAACTTTTGAACTTCTGAAAGGGTCTTGAATAATCTTGGATCCTATGATTCAAAATGGTTTCAAATTATCTTAATAGGCTCTCTCAGAGATCCTAAGGAATTTTGAAGGAGTCTGGAGAGTTCGAGAAAATTTCAAGGAACTGAGAAGGAATCTGACGGCTACTAGAGGATTCTGAAAAGTTTCGAATGATTCTAAGAAACTCTGAAAGATTCTGACGACTTCTAGAGAGTTATATGTTTTTTTAGCAATTCTAAAAGATTCTAGAAGATTCCAGAGGATTTTAGGGAACTCTGGAAAATTCCGAATGATTCTATAGAATGTTGAAGTCATGTAGAAGATTCTAACGACTTCGAAGGAGTTTCGAAAAGTTTTCGACAATTCAAACGGATTACAGAAGATTCTGGTGGATTCTAAATGTTTCGAGGCTTTTTGACGAGTTCTAAAGGATTCTGAATAACTATATAGGACTGTCGAGATTCGAAAAACGCTTCCAGTTGTGGTATGTGAAAATGCTGGAACTCTTCGAAACAAAAATGTTTAATAGCACTTGACATTTACTCCAAAAAGACATCTGACTAATCTCACCTAGGACTACAACTTTCTCGAAACACTCCAGATTCTCGAAAACACCTACTGGTTACATATCCAAAAAAATGACCGCCCATAAGATTTGGTGTGTGTAAAAAACCCAAAAAGACGCGGCGAGACGGGAGGATATAGCAAACGCCCCTTTTCTGCTGCAGTTTAGACTCCGCCCACCAGATGAAGTTTGCCCGTCTAATGAATAGGAGGAAGTGGTTGAATAGGAGGGCAAAGGAAGATGTTGAAAGGAAGAAGAAGACAAAAATAGAAGGCGTCAAAAAGAAACTCTTAGGTAACGTCATCCGATCTGGGAGACGGAAGAAGCTCTTCAGTGGTAATCGGATTCGGAAATGCGTATAGTGCATGCAGAGATTTGAGATGATGATGAGGGGGGAGAAAATGAAAACACCCGGGCTGTTTTCGGGAAGGGATTAAAATTATGAGAAGTTTTATTAACTTTGTTATCAGGTCAACAAATAGAGCACAGAGAAGAGATAAAACAACTCGAATCTTGTTCGAATCGATATCAGTTGAGTACATACAGGAGCACACTCTCTCTATGTATACATATATCTTTCTGTTTTATATTGAAATTGACTCAACTTTAGTGGAAAAAGAGAGTTGGATTGGAAAGGGACAGTGTTATTTTCCAGTTGTGGAGTGGGTTAAGATCGAGAAGTATATACGATTTTCAGATATTCAGAATCAGAGTATTCGGAGTTTCAACTCATAAAATAATCTCAAATCTCAAAGCCTCGAAACTATTCAATTGCATCATTTCAGAACACGAAATTTCAAATCCTTCAGCGTTTCAGAATCAGAATCTCGAAGTCCATCTGAATCACACCAAGACATCAGAACGAATCAGAACGAAGTTTTTTTTTCCAAAGTTCACCAAAAGTTTCTGTCAGAAGTAGACGCCGCCCAAAACTGAACGTCATCTTGAACTCTTCTGACTTTCTCAAAAATTCCAACTTCTTAACTTTGAACATACTCGAAAACCCATATATTATAGCTTCTTACTTCCATTTTGGTTTTCTGATTCTGAAGTCTATTCTAGTTCAAAACATAATCATTCCTAGAAAATCTATCTCTCCTAACTCAATTTGTTGTAGCCTAGAAGAAGCACACCAAAATCCAAGGTCAAGGACTTTGATCATGTTATGTTTCTTGTTGAGATGTTTTTTTTTCGATATGGAACAGTTGACATTTTACAACAATAATCATGTTTTCTCGTGTATCTTTCTGGCTCGTTCTAAAAGAAAAAGTCTAAATCATCATGAGGTCTTTCAGGGGTAGTGAAGTCCTGGAACTAGTTTTAAAAGCTAGGTATGGTATTTTTCCCCCCAAATAATCAAATCCGAAAGTGAAGATTTTGTAGAAGGTAAAGAACGAGCAAGCATTTGAATGTTTAGAATCTTACCAACCGATTTCTCGGCTTCTTCCATTGAACTATTTTTCTCATAATCAGGATCGAGATAAGTGATAAATGAAGAACTTGTGGTGTTTGATACATTCAAAAACTTTAAAAAAAGGATGACTGAAAACCACTTTTCATCGGCTCAATGTTGACAATTTTGCACAAAAAAACTGTCAAACTTGATACACTTTTCAAATTTTGCCATAGCAAACAATACTTGAATCTTTGAAGAAAGAGAATCTGCACTTTTTAATGGGGTCAATGACTAACTCAGGAAGTAAGGATAAAACTTCCTGAAAAAACGGAAACATGAAGGAGAAATATATGAGGATCAAAAAGCGAAACACACACGGGCAAAAAATAAACTCCTCGAATTCGATTATGTGTGCCTAATTCGATGTCGGGGAGGAGATCTAGGAAGGCGTGACACTCAACGGTTTTTTTCTCCTGTTTTTCGTGAATCCAAGACAAATGGAAGATTCGAGAAATCTTCCACTGGTGACACCCCATAATTACGATAGATCCGATTTCCTGTTTTTGGCTTTGGAAAAAAGAAAAACAAAAGAAGGAAGGAGCATCCAAAAGTGAACACAAGACCCCGAATGTTTATACAATACTAGTAGGGAGAAGACGTTACTGGAAAAAGAGTAGGTCCGGAAATCGGAGAAACACGAGTCTTCTTCGATTTCACATATGTTGAAAGTGAAGAAGCATCGGGTAAAGTTGAAAGAAGAGGAAGAACTCCTACCAGGAAGAAACGGAAAAAATTGAAATGCTTTTCTTTTTTTTTACTTCATCTTTTTCCTCCTTCCACCACACCGCGAACACTTTTGATCCCACTCATACATCAAGGAGTCGAGAGATAGTATAGAGTTGAAATGGAGACCGAGATTGTTAGATGATACGGAGCAGGACAGGGATTGACAATGAAACAGGAGAAGACTCGAAACTCATGTTTGAGCAGCCGATGGGACATGAGCTCTTGGACGAAATTTGGCAGGATTTTGTATATTATGTTTTTGTACGGGGCAGAAGAGATTGTAGAAACAGAGGAAGTGAGCATCAGAATGTTGATAGACTGCGTGGGGAAAGGGGCGGAGGAGGAAATCTGAACTCTTCGATAAACATTTCCGCATCGACGACTCCGCCTATTACATAGAACAAGAAGTTAGAAAAGGTTACGAGTTCTTAGAAGAGAAAATAGGGTCAGATTTCAGAAGGTGTCAGATTGAGTTGACGTAGTCGGGTTAGGTCTGGTTTTTGATCAAATTGAAGCGTGAAGTTGTGGTTTGTACTACTCGGGATTTTGAATTGAATTCCAATAAGGCACTTAAAAGGATCGGAAATCGAGAATGGTCAATCTCCAATGTGAATTATACGAACCCGAACCTTTAGAGATTTTTCTTTTTGAAAATTCAGTTCCAAGTCTTGAAAAGTCTTCAGAATTTAATTTTTTGAATTGCACGAAAAGTATCCATCCGCGAGAAAGCAGAATCCATGAAATTTAATAATTCATGAGAAATCAGAACTCATCGAAAATAAGAAACTATTAAATCTACTGAATCCACAAAGATTCTGAATTCATGCAAAATTCAGAACCCCTGAAAATTTTGAAACCGCGAAAAATCGAAATCCGTAGAAATTCAGAATCCATGGTAGTTCAGAATCGATGATAAATCAGATTCCAAAAAAAAAATCAAAGTTTCAGAATCCACAAAAGTTCGTAATCCGTGGAAATCGTCAATGACAGAACCGAATCCGTAAAAATTTAGAATCCTTGAAAGTTCTGAACCCTTGGCTCTTCATGTTTGATCTTTCGAATCACAAGTTAACACTAATATTTTCACTTCTGCGTCGAAAGCCAAGTCAAATTATGATCCATGCACCAGGAACTCTGCCCATTCGCTTCCAAATGACAGGTTTCCCCCAGAAGATGACGTGGCAGAATCAGAAAAGTCTCGAATCGTAAAAAGGTAGACGGATGAAAAGAGAAAGAGCACACTCGAAGATGAAGAAGAATGCATTGTTCTGATTGAATGCACTACTCCGGAAGACTCTCTTGAATGGGTTTTATGAGAAGAACTTCCCTCATGAATACTCATAAAAAAGTTCTAGATTTCTGACCAACTCTTTCGGGGGAGGAATGATCCAAAACTTGGAGGGTTAATATAGTAGAGTTATTCAATTTCGAAGAATGACTCAATGAGTTGTGCTATTTTCCAGTGTGGGAAGAGGGACGAGAAATGGTTGTTTTTCGAGTGGAGTATGCATTCCTTTTAATTTTCTTTGAAAACGGAAAATAATGATCCTTCCAGAATCGAAGAAACAGAGGACAAAGATTCAAGAGAAGACTGGTTTTTAAAGAAAAGCATTCACAAAGATCTGAAATTCACCGGCTCCTGCAGTTGAACTTTTCCCCCATCATCTGGGTCCAAGAAACCGAACATACAGACTCTAACTCTGAAAAGAAAATCAGCAAAACGAGCACGTCCTTCGATTTATGACCTCGCAAAGTTGCCCGTATGGTTACGCACGACGCTCTCCATCTCAATCTTCGGCAAAAATTCTTCCGTGCATTCAAAATGAATGATTTTTGAATCAAGTCTGATCTGCCAGTGAAATTAAAGCCCGCGAAAAATCCTAGGCCCAAAATTGAGATAGAGCACATCGTCAAAACTCACGGATTTCGAATCACGTCATCATTTGAACAGTTTTTCTTCTGGATCATAAATTTGGAGGGTCGATTGACTAAGATTATTAGAAAACCGAGGAATCTCCTTCTCCGAAATTCAACAAAAATTTGAAACATCGAACTCAAATAAAGATTTTGAAATTATTGACCCCAAAAAACAGACAAAACCATTACAAAAAAAGTTTCTAGACATCACAAGATAAAACTCTACAGTTTTTCAAAGGTTTTTTTTCAACTTTTGAAATGCTTGAAAACGGAAAGCAGCCAATTGTAAACTTTGCAATGTCCGTGTGGTTATGAACTTTTCACCTCCATTCAAGAAGTGAAAGTCGAGAAATGTAACGGAAATCGTGTCAGGAAAATAGAGAGTGAAAGCACGTCATTTCGGATTCTGGTAGGTTTCAAACTAGCTAAAGTTCAGAAGGATGTTTGATCTGACGTTTTACGTCTTCAAGTCAAAAAGAATGAGCACGAAAAGGGAAAAATTTTAGAGGTGAGCTCCACACAAACACTCGTCAGTTTTCGGGACGTCTCCGTCGAAATTAAGTTTATCCATTTTTCACACGGAAAGACTCCTCTCTCAGTCCAAACACACAACATAAATAGAAGTAATCAAACAAGAATTCCCTTTTCAAAAGTAAAATGAACAATGTGAAACCGGGCGGAACACCCAGAATACATGTACACTTAATTTGAGGTCGACCTGTAATTGGCGGGTGTTTCTATGGTCAATGAACTCTTTGCAGAGACAGACAGTTTTTGATGGAAGACGAAGTGGGTTGAGGAAGGGGGAAATGGCTCTCGATTCCAAAAAGCGGAATAGGCGGGTCGAGTGTGTGTGTGATAATCCAAAAGTATGCAAATAGGAAAACGAGAAAAAAGGGATCGGTCTCGTCTTGGGCGGCAGGTCATTGAAATGGACGAGTGTGGGAAAAAGTTGCGAAGAGAAATGGAGACAGAACTTCTAAGAGGGCGAATAAAAAACAAGCAGACGATGGTGGGAAAGTTTGAGATTCTAGTTTTATTATGATCACGTCATGGTATCGAGATTCTGCTCAGAAGATGGAATTTCATGAGGACGATTTCTTTCACAAAGAAAAAAATCATCAAAAGTTAGATTCCTGCACCTTGGAAACTTGAAAAACCAGAATCCTCGGAACCTTGAATGGCTATTATAAACTGAGACTCATGCATACCTAGACGGAATCTCTCGTTGAAAAAATGTCGGATTGTAAAACTTTCAGCATCGTTGAGCATTTCAATCTCTAGGAAAAACCAAGGAAAGTCCAAATTTGAAAACTCGAAAGTTTTGAAAACTAGATATCTCTGATTCTAGGAAGTCTCACAATCGAAAAATGTAGAGCCTTCAAGCTTCAGGGTATCCTTATCTCATTTCATCAACCATCTCAGAAACTCCAGGAATGCCTAAATTTCAAAACAAATAAATCTAAAAGTAAACGTAGACTTCCAGAATCTCAAAACCTCGAATTTATAAAATGTTGGATTCTTAACATCTTGCCGTTTTAGAATATTTTTTTTTTTCAAATGGGGGTCTCCGAATCTCAAAGTTGAACGATCTCAAAACAAGTGAGCCTCTTTCACAACTGGAAACTATGATTATTCACGACCTTCGAGACTATGTTTCTCACTTTCCAATTGCATTTTGAGTTTTGAGGCTCTGCAACGTGCAAGATTTCTCCCAAACTCTCTCAACCACACCCCAAAAAAGGAGTAGACAGTTTCCCTCCCATTATTTGAGAAATCGCACCGATTGATTTCCTGCACTGACTCATTTCCTCCTTTGTGTGCATTTCCACCCCTAATTCTTGTTTTTCTCAGGCCGTTTTCACTTCTCGCTCATAGTGGTAGAACTATTTATATACAAATATGTAGAACCAATAACAATGTTAGCACATTAGACAAGTTGCTCCACACAGGTACTTCCGTTCGTCGTGCGTGTACATCGTATCGTTACAGAATCCGTCGTCGAAGAATTGAGGGCAACTGAAGATAATCAGGATTCAAAGTTCAACATCCTAAACTCACTTCTGATGACGGTCTCTACACATTGGAATGCAATGGCCGCATGCTTTTGGACAGTAGTTCTCCATGAGTGTCTTGTATCGAGAATGCTCGCAAAGGTCACGATAGTTCTTACAATCCGGAGTCATATCCTCGCAGTCTTCTGAGCCCTCTTCAACCCTTTCCACTTCGTCACATCTATCACAAGTCAACGAACAATGAGAGGCCATGACTTCTGAGAATGCCGGATGAGAACAGAGGGAAGTGAACTCGCGACAATAGGTGTACTCGTCGAAACATGTTCCTTGAATTACTGTCTTAGAAAGAGATGTCACAAGAGAACTAGGTTCGGCTGTTGTGATTTTTGGCATTGTGTCCTGAAATAAAGCTAGGCATTTTACGAGAAAGTTATTGGATGTTCAGAACACGAACTTTCAATGTAGCAGGTGTCATACCAAGACGGACTGTGCAGACCAATTCCAAATTAGAAAAACAGTACCAATAAACCTACCCTAGTAGTCCTCAACTCTTCCAAAGTCAACTTTCTCATCGTTGTCGAAGAATTGAAAGAAGCTGGAAGAGTGATGATAGTTGTTGATTCATTTCGGCGGCTTCTTGTGGCTAACGTCTTTAACTTCTCATCCGAATCGGAAGGATCCGTGGACCGAGAAGCACTGGGCAGTTGGGTCGAAGTTTTGAGTTCAGGTGTGGCTGCTATTGACTTTCCAGTGGAAATGAGCAAAGTTTTCAGGTCAATTAATGTCACATTGGAAGGTTCTGAAAAGAAGTAAAGTCATAATCCACAACAGAAATGAGCAGCAGAGGTTAAGGGAAATTGCCGGGAGACAGAATATTTCCAGAACATCATGTCTCAGCTCACTGTACATTTCGTCAGCGAACAACTTTTTTGTAGCATTCTTGATTCTGGAGATATATGCGATTTCCCTCAACCTCTGCTGCTTATCTCTGGTCTTCAGTTCTTACCAAAAGTCGTAGAAGTAGATTCGTCGGTAGTTGTCTCGGTAGTGTTGTATTCTGGAGAGTTGGAAGTAACATTCCAGTTGACTTTTGATCTGTACGCAACAATGGGATCAGTAGCAACTGTCGAAGGTTTTCCAGTCGAGTTCAACATCTTGCTCTTCGGAAAGACACACTTTCTCGGTAGATCACAATCCTGCCCTCTTGCCAACTCATCGATTCGCTTTTTAGTCTTTTCAGCATCTTCGAAAGTTTTCAATCCACAAAATCCACAAGTGGCCTCACATTTCGCTTTCATTGTTGCAAAGTCGGATTTACTCGCGCATAAATGCTTAGTCAGACGACAGAATGAACTTCTGTCTTTGCATTTGTGGAGAGACTTTTCACCTGGAATGAGTCAGAGTTTCAGATGCTCTAGAAGTTCAGAAGTTCAGTTTTTGAGCACTTACAACATTTGTATTTTCCATCAAAACTTTCACACCAACTGGTTGTCGAGTTGGAATTCGAGCACTCATATCCACTAGATGGCACCAGTCGGCACACTAAAAAGATTTTTACTCAAAATATATTTTTCCATTTTCTTACAATTGCCAGGCTTGACTCCATTAGAACAGACTTCATTATCTGTTGCATTTTCAGCAGAAATTCTAGAACAGACACATAAAAATAACAGAAAAATTAACAACATCACTAACAGAGCAACGAATAATGATGGTTAGGAAAACGGATTGGTCACTCGGCCATATATACACATGCCGAGACTAAAAATATCAGGTGAGCAGGTGTGCAAACGTGACACCGGTCCTCGCGAAGAACACCGTCTCCAAATGGTTTGTTTCAAATTGTACGGTTGTGTAGTGAAATATGGTGAAGGAGGATTCCTGGAATAGACATGATGGTCAATATTAAATATTGAAATTGAATACCTGCTACAACTGAAACATTCAGGGACGTCACATTCGACTGGTTCTCTCTCACAGGAGCAATTGAGATTACTGTATCACATAGATTCAAAATCCCTCTGCTGACTCCGACTCCTTCATCTCCGAGCACAATTCCAACTAGTTTACTTGGCATCCATTCATTCAATGATCTCACTTTCAACCCAGCCTTTTCAGCTGCGACAGGGTCACATGTTGCAACTAGCTCTCCTCCAGACGACTTGATTTCATCCCGGAAATCGTCGAATCTTGCGAACTGCTGTACTGGAAGATGCTCGAGAGCTCCACAGGAAGATTTGATCATTGATGGAGTGATGGTTTTGGGTCTGAAATTTCAAGTGAATAGACGAAATGATAAAGTAAAATTCTGACCCTCTTCCCTTCACAAGTCCGATTCCGTCGGCTCCGAAATACCAGGCACTTCTTCCGATCGCTCCCAGATTCCCTGGGTCTAAAACTTTATCTACAAAAATCGAAACAGTTTTAGTCTCGAATTTCCGAAATTCCAAAGCGCTGGCGTCCATGCAGATTCCCTGAGTTTGAACTAGATTTCAGTAATGACTTCAAGAATTTACATTATGAAGCTGATATTCCGTAAGCCTATCCAGCTGATCATCCGTTAGGGACACTTTTTCGATTTTCAATTCTTCGATTCTCTTTAAAACTTCTTTGATTCTATCGTCGGATTCCGCGCGTTTTCTGAACAAAGTTTTTAAATAGATTCAAAGCATTAAAAATTCCCAAACGTACTCTAAAGTTTTCTTCAAATAAACCGAATGAAATTCTCGTTTCCCAGATCGCATCGATTCCAGAACAGAATGTAATCCGAACAGAGCTTCTCCTTTCAATTCCGGAATTTCGATTCTGAATTTTACACTTTTCATTTCGGAGGCTCGATTTCTATTCTCACTTTTTGGCCTTGTATTTTTCAACCGACTTCTTGGCCATTTTCGCTTTTCGAAAAAGCAAATTTGGTTTGATTTCTGCGAACTTTCGGGCTGATGCAAACATCTGCACTTCTCTATTAATTGTCAATAAAATGAATTTTGTCGATATTCTGAATGACTTCACCAATGACAAGGAATAAGGCTTCAAAGCAGTAAAGCATTCATTCAGTTCAACAAAGTAGATCAACAGGGAGAAGCGTGATGAGATTCAGATTTGAAGCGCCTTCAAGGTTTCAGACAGTTTATCGATAACGGTGAGGAGGTTGAAGATACGATCGGTTTCTTCAGTTGAATCGAGTTCTGTAGTCGCCCATTCCAACTTCCGGATGACTGAATTCCTAGCTGCCTCGATCGCTTCAAATTGATCATTTTCTTTAGTGGATGCCGTAGCCTTCTTGGTTTTCTTGACGACTTGAATGGTGGTGGCTTTTGGGAGGACATCTTTCTTGGGAGCAGTCGGGACAACTTTCTGAACAGTCTCTGAAATCGAGGGTCTGCTAACCGCTTCTTCAATATCTTCCTCTTCTGAAAACAGAACCAAATCGCAGAAATTTCTGGGGAGACTACTTACGCAGTGGAACCTCTGCTACAATTAGAGCCGCGGTTTTCTCTTGAAACAGCTCACAAGTCACACAACGGCGAACTCCAGTTCGATCTTCCATAAGGATTCCCTGAAACCAAAAAACAATTACATCAAAAAAGAGCTCACACCTTACACTACACGTCTGACAGTACTCATCAAGCATCGTTTGCCCTTTTAACAACAATTCGCCCATTCTTTTGGACACCTCGTCACGAAACGACTCTCTCAGACGGATCGAGTTAGCATCATCTTGATGGAATCCGTTGATCGGTGCCATTTCGTCGAGGTAGTTTCTGGCAGATGAATGTGGAGTGCGGTCGATCCAATTGGATTGTTTTGTCGAAACTGGATTTTCGAACTTTTTGTGAACCATAAAAGTGTCGCAAATGATCCGGATCGGTGATTCCGATTAACGGCTTAAGCAATGAGTTATATTTTATTCAAGCCAAATTAATGAAATACTTTTCCGAATGAACAGAGATCACTTAAAAGAAAATCAGGTAACATAAAAATTCTTCATTTTTTCGGATTTCATCCGACCAAGAATGATCAACAACGATGTGCAAAATCTCAATAATACAGAAACGATAGCAAGGCACTT
Source organism: Caenorhabditis sp. 40 LS-2015 (assembly GCA_900536305.3). Lineage (NCBI taxonomy): Eukaryota > Metazoa > Nematoda > Chromadorea > Rhabditida > Rhabditidae > Caenorhabditis > Caenorhabditis tribulationis. Next base: position 168,517 of record LR543232.1, on the reverse strand, counting down.
CAAACATGAAAGAAGTAAGGGAGGTATGGACATATGTGACAGGAGAGAAACATGAATAGAGTAATTTTAAAAACTAAAAGCATTATTTATATATTTACACTAGTCTTCAGATCGTCCCGGGCGCTACTTGAACGCATTATTTCGCTGTAAAATTTTTCCAGAAACTTTCCTCTTGTTTGACATCTTCCAGCAAAGTGAAGGCAGGTGTATCTTGACGGTACTTTCCAGTGCCATCTTTGGTGAAAGGGAATCTGTGGTAGGATCCGTCGGAACAGACTGCAACAATTCCTTGAAAAGTCGTCGGAGTCTCTGAAAGAACGCTGAATAGATAACACTCGAAAGGAACTCTACATACGTTTATTGAACCCGAGGGCCAAGACATCACGATCCAGCTGTATTTTGAGAAGACTTCCGGTTCCACAATTACGCTCCAACATGTTCATTTGTTTTTGAGGTTCTGCGTCGCGAATTCCGTAGAGATGAAGAGTTCCTTTGTCACTGGCAACAGCAAGATAACTCGAGCATGGTGAGAAAGCGATGCACTGGAGGTGAGCTGGAGTTGTCCCGCGACGAAGTTCATAGAGTATGGCTTTGGTTCTTGCGTCAAACACTCTAATGATGGTTCCCTTTGTGGAGCCAGAGGCAACAAGAGTTCCTTGACAATTGAGAGCGATTTGTGCAACATCATTCTCGTGTGCTTCAATGACAACCGGCGACTTCGATTCGCGAGTAGTCAAAGTGTTCAAGTTCACGATTTGAATTGTTCCCTGCTCGAATCCTGGATACGCGAGATAGCAAGCCGATGTTGAGGGATCGTAGCTCATCGCAGAAATTCCGTTTGGGTTTTCACGAATGTCCTCTGATCTAATCTGTCTAATGTCGGTTGTTCCCACATCAAAGACGATCAATCTGGTCTTAGTGAACACTGCGAGACGATATTGGGAAGCTTGAATATTGATTATAGTTCCATATCTGGACGGAGTCGTGATTTCCTGAACTTCTTGGTTGTGCTCGAGATCGAAGACCATAACGTTGTTTTGCGCAAATTTTCCACCCATGTCTGATACATAGCAGACATAGTTCGATCTGCCTGCAATCTGCTTGACAAGGCGGACGGGTCCCACTTCGGGAACTGAAAGCAGTTTTTTTTTGTACCGGAAAACCATGACATCACTTACCAAAGTTTTCGTGCATTCTGAAATGAAGAGGGAACAGTTGAAATAAACTGAAGCTGTTATGGTCGGCCACTCCAATACTCCCTTGGTCTAATGTGACTGATGCGTTTGTTATTTTGACCATGGCAGTTTCTGAAAAAAAAACCAATAATGACGAAGAAAAGACGGACAATTAATGTCAATAAAATCAGGGTGAAAACTTTGGGTTTCGAATGAATGCAATGCGGAAATCAATCAATGAACTGAGGGAGTAAAATTCGAATTGGAAGATGAAATGAAGAGAGGTTTTTCTTTCAGAAAAAAATTTACTACAGCAAAAACGATACCGATCATAGCGCAGTCAACCAGTCAGCTGGGGGAAAAATGAAAAGTGATGCAGAGAGAAACGGTTGGGGCGTCACGAGAGAACAGAGTACACTCTCTATCTAGTCTCCGTAGGCGCACAAATTGACGACAGACTGCCGATGATTCGACGCTTTCCCAGGAGAATTATTACGACATTTATCGCTAATCTTAGCTGAAATCTCTACTTTTATTTCAATTAAGGGCTTGAGAATTTAGATGGAATAGCTTTGAAAAAAACTTCGACATGGTTTATCGATAGTGAACAAAATATGAAATCATGGCTGATTTTTTGTTCTGGATTGGTTTAACGACTCAGATTGAACTTTCTTCATTTTTGTTTACTGAAGAATGAGTTTATATAGCACTTTACGGAAAAGTTTTTAAAACATATTTTCGCCTTTTTGAACACCACAGAAAGAAAACGTTAAAAACTTATCCAACTCCCGAAAATCGCCTCGATGAAGCCATTTTTCAAGAATGTCGTCACTCGTGGTTAACGTTTTTCGCTTTTTTTACCGTTAAATTAAAATCAGCTTACCTGGTGCGAGAAGTATTAAATCTGCTTTTTTCTCAATTTTTTTCCTCTGAGGTTCGGTTAACTCCTCGTCCGAGAAAACATTCTGTCCGTCGTAGAGAGGCATAATTTACTGTTAAGCCTGAAAATTATAGTGAATTTCACTCAATTTCGACCAAAAAACTCAACAAAAATGCAAAGAACTAGATTTCGAACTCGAGAACATTCGCTAGAATGAAATTCCTCCGCTTTGATTGAGCTTCTGTTCGGGACCCGACCGCATTTTAACATGTTCCTTTAATATGTATTACTGTACTTGAAATTGATTTTCGAAAAAATTTGTGTTCGAGCTTTGGTTGATTCTGAATCCGTATTTTTCGATGTTTATCTAAACATTGTAACTTCAGAGTTTCAGAGACTCCGAAAAAGTTATTTTTTCTTGTAGATATCGAGTTTTTCCAAGTGACTTCATCAACATCCTGAATTCAGACCTGAAACGATTATTCTCCCTTGAAAACCTGAACTCGGTTTGGCTTTCCTTTCGTTCACAATATGGCCTAGATAGGCCTAGAACCGTCTGTTTCTTGCATTTGATTTTGGGTATTCGTTCATCTGAAATGTAGTTTAAATTTCCTCTTGATTGTGTTCGAAATCCCCAGTATTCCGAGTACGAAAGAAAGAAGAACAAGAAGCAAAGTCCAATAAATTCTAGTGATTCGTATTCGATTAGCTATTCACTTCCGTGCATAATCCGAATCCAGAGAATATAAAATGGCTCTCTCTAGAGCGGAAAAAAGTCGTCGAAGACTCCTCCCATCGTTTCCTTCTACTCCCTTTAGATTTCAGTCTATCAGGGCATAAATTGCTCTTTTTTTATCTTTTTTTTATTTGGTGTTTAGACCTATTTAATCTAGGCGAGAACATTTATCCGATTTCCGAGTATTGTTCGGTTCACGATTTTCAGCTGTTTCGTGAAAAAGCGCACAAAGGGGGCGGGGTCCGATTTTTTTTGTGAAAGAGGGGAGAGGCGCAGAGAAACTTGTGACCAGCGTTTTGTCCCAGCTCCCTCACATGTTCGCTCCATAAACGTCCAGATGGGGGACAACTCCTTCAGGGCCTGAGATCTCTAACTTTATCCTCTCATTTGTCTTCTTATTTTCCTTTTCTTGATCACGGAAGTTTCTCATTTCAGACCCAGGAAGTTATGTCAGATAAGCATGGGGAGGAGGATGAGAGCAAGAAGGCGAAGATGCATTTGAAAGCGAATGATTTGGTGAGTCACACGACGGATTACGGAATGTCTAAAGAAAAATCCTTGTTTCAGTTATGTGTGAATGGGTGTGGATTTTATGGAACACCGCAGTGGGAAAACCGATGTTCAAAATGTTGGAGAGCGCATCAGAATGAACTGAAAAAGAGTCAAGACTTTGCGAAAAACAAGTAAACATCAAAGATCAGTTTGTAGGCAGTCCCCCGTTTTTAATTTCAGGTCACTCCTAAGCTTCGATCAGTTTCAAGAAAGACGGAAATCAACGACTGAAAGCAAGTCACGTGGACTCAAAAACTTGTTCAAAACATCCCCGATTCCGGGTGAGTCGATGTCTTTTAAAGAGCAAGAAATTAATTAAGAATGTTTCTTTCCTCCCTTTCAGAGCCCTTTAAATTAATGAGATATTTATTTTTCTTCAGAAAGCGGAACAAGTTCACCCACTTCAACATCGCCAGCGAGTACCCCAACTAGGTGAGTCTCCTCTAAAATTGAATAAGAATCAGTTGTTGTTTTTCGCTTTTGGGGGCCTTTCGTATCTCCCAACGGCTTGTTTTTTTCTTTTCGAGTGCAAGTCCCTCTATACAGATGTGTATATTTATCGAGACGCACACCCTATACGAATAGACGATGAAAAGCAGTTTTTTTCTGGAAAGAAAAAAAACAGAACTTTGCGCTCTTTCAGATTCATGTAATTAAATGAACAGCTGAGCATCGTTATGTGACAGAATATAAATGAAAAGTGCTCTTCTAGGGGAATGTGTGCAAATCGGTTTCAGTAGTCCTAGAGAACTACAATCCAAGTGCAAGGTCTAATCTTCCAAAGATCTCTCTGGACTTCCTTCTTGACTCATGCGTCAGAATTTCGAATTCATTCACCTTGAAAACTCACACTATGAGTCATAACACGTTCTACTTCCTAGAATTGATTCCCCGAGAATTCTTGACACATTCGTTCTTTTTGTTTTTTCGCGCCGTTCGTAGTTGTGTTCTCACTGCTCTCTAGATGGAAAAACAAGCCGACTACAAACTAGTAAGAAGGGAAATTTTGCCCCCGTGTTTTCCCACTAAAACCGAGCAGGGGCAATACTACGAAGCTATTCATTTTTTATGTGTGCCGAACTGTGTGCACTTTACCAAAAACCGACATGAAATAGAAGCTGTATTAGTAATTAGGGCAGAGCACATGACAATGGAAGTACATTCACCCTTTCAACAAAGGGACTTAGAGAAATTTGCATGGGATTCATAATAGCAGGGACATTGAATAAATGATATCGCATCCGTTAGAGAATGAAAAAAGTGTGTCAACTGATGGACTCCTATTTTCAGACGACGAGAACTCTCACCAGACTCCTTGGAAGCCCGAAAGCAGTTCACCGACTTCCTGGTCGCCAATTTATCAACAGCGATGGCTCAAGAAATTGCGCGTTCTGTGAAAAACGCGGTATCGAAAATTTCGGAGATGAGATTGACGTCGGACGATATGTCAGAACTTGTCATGAGCTACTATCAATTTTTGGGAGAGAAAATCGGAGGGCACTCTTTGTTCAACTCGCCGAGTTGTAAAGTGAAAGTTGAAGATGTTATGGATCAGGTGGAAAAGTACATTTCGACATGCTGCTACTCTATCTTCTTCTGTGCAAACCACGAAGAAGAAGTAGCTGATATGTCATTCCAAGATAGAATACGATCTCTTCATTGGGTGACCGCAGGATTCCTAGAGACGAAATTGGTTTTCAAGAAACAAGCTGTTAGGGATAAGATTGATGAAGCAATAACCGAATTGATAGAAATCAATGCGAAGAAGTCTGCGTTTGAGAAGCTCGACTGTCTCACTCGTTCCTGTAAAGCCATCTTCGAATCTTTGAAAGAAAGTGGTGAGTTTTGGAAATCATTCATGCTTCATTTCATGAGCAACTATTCCAGAAGCACCTACATCTGCCGACGAGTTCCTTCCCACCCTAATCTACATTTTATTTCGCGGAAACCCCCCTTTAATCCAATCCAATGTCAAATTCATATCTCGATTCGCAGTTCCAGCTAGACTCATGAGTGGAGAAGCTGGTGAGATTCAATTTTGCTTCTGTTTACTGTTTTCTTTCTCTTTCAGCCTATTTCTTCACGAACCTCTCATGCGCTCTCGAATTCGCACGAAACATGAATCACGAGAGCCTTCAAATGGAGAAAACCGAATTTGAAGCATACACTTCTGGGCACATGGCGCCGCCTCTTTCTGTCGTAAATTCGGCATGTAATCATGCGATGTATGTGTTGGAAGGGACCATCGAGACAATTTTCACTGTGGCAAAGAAGGCAGAAGTTCTTGTGAAGAATTTGACCGGTGTGGATAAGAAATCCGAAGAGTAAGTGGTCAAATATTAGCAACAAAATATAACCTTATGATTTCAGTGATCTTGAAACAATGTTAGTTATTATCAAGGAAACGGTCAATAACTTCCCAACAGAAGAATACCTCAGAATGAAAGAGTCGGTAAGATTGATAATAGAAACATTTTACTAGTCTTGTCATCGAGTCTATTACAGATATTTGCTGAAGAACAAGAAACAGCAGAACTCCTCGCTTCTTTCTCTCGTCATTCATCAGAATCTGGCCGTGGAACTCTCTCTACTTCCGCTGACAACACCCAACCATCCACTCCACAACCACAGCCTGACCCTTCGCTCGTCTCTCCTCTCGCTGCTGCGATCAGTGAGAATAAAACTGATTAAAGCTTGATATACTTTGCTATATATTAGATTTTGTAAATATGTAACCTTTTTTTCCCGGTGGTGATTTACTGCATCTCTCGTGTGCTATGCCAAAGCTTACTCTACGTTTAGGTTTTTGATTTTTCGCTCTGTATCGGTTCTTCGCAAACGCCTTCTTCCTGGTATTCTGAAATTGATTTGCTTCACGGGTTATCTAGACCAAACTTGACTTGTCCCTGCTTCCGTCATGCTTATACGTTCCCGCTTCCAATGTACCCTGAAAAAGTTTTCCCCCGTGAACCCCTATCTGATTCTAATCGCTTGTAAATCTTGTCTAAAGTCGAATTTTATCCTTGTATTTCCCATTTACTCTTGTATCAACTATGCTACTCGAACTGATTCTACTCGGACTAGTTGCCTACCTCCTTCTGGCGTGGCACAGGAAAGAAGTGGAGAAAGTGAGTTGTTCAGTTGAGTTAAGAAGATCAATCTGAATTTTTTTCAGGGTGGTGAAGGGCTCGGTGCGGCCGGTCCGATTCTGGAAGAGCTGGAAGGTGTCATTCTCAAGATAATTGACATTTTCAAGAAACAAGCCAATGGTAATTCCAAAAGAGGGTAAGTGTGGAAATTCATTCAGTTATTCATAATTTGTTTTCAGCTCTGTCATAAATACTCCAATGTTTGATGAAGCAGCAACTCAAAAAACAGCATCTCCAAGAATCGCTCAAGTCGAAAAGTTCGAAAGTGTCCGTCAGCCGAGAGACAAGAGCCGATCGAAGCATCATACCAGACATCGTTCGAAGATGGACAGTGCTCTCAAAGCCGCACAAAAATAAATTCTCTCCGAAAGCTCAGTTCACGAAATGAATTTTTGAATTTTTTTTTTGTTTGTCATTGATTCAATGTATCTCACTCGGTTGCCATTCTTCTGATTACTTGAACTTCTCCTCTTCTTCTTCATTGCAAATATTAAGAATTAATTCAGAATGCTGCGAGTGCTGGTTCGAGCTGGAACCGAAGCGTGTCGAGCAGTCAGCACGTCTTCTGCGGTTCTATCTGTTCCAGTGAAAAAAGAGGATCTTTCTGCGAAGGAGATTTGGGAACGACGGGCGAAACTTCGAGTTCCACAACTGCAGAAGGATGAGCAGTTATCGTCGAAAGTTTATTTCGCGCCTGAATGGGATCTCGATAAGAAGCCTAACATGGAAGAAGGATTTTTCGATCCATTGAGAGGATACGGAATGACTCCAGAAAAATGGGAATACTACAATAAGGTCGTGTGGCCACCAAACTATGTGGTACCCGAAACGGGACTTCCGAAAGCTAAAGAAGTGTTTCACTGCAAAGAATCGGTTCACTTCTCGCCGAAAAGAATGTGGGCTGCTTGTCAACTGGTGTGGAAGATGAATGTCGACGAGGCTATTACTCAGTTGGACATGCAACAGTTGAAGGTTTTTCATAATTTTTGGAAAGTAAAACACTTTGAAGTTTGCAGGCATGCACACTGTTGATGGAAACCCTCAAAAAAGCGAAAACGAGAGCAGCTGACGAATTTCATATTGAATATCCATCGCAAATGTATGTAGCAGACGCTTTTCCAGTTCAGTCGAATATTGTCAAAGGTATTGTTGGATTCGCCAAAACATAATATGTCAGAATTCTATCGCAGGTGCTCGCCGTCACGCTCATGAAAACTGGAACACTATCCGATATCGTTACATTCACATTTTTGTCCGACTCGAAGAGGGACCAGCTCCACTTCACAAACAGCGTCATGCTCCGAAAAGCGGATGGGATCACATGGACGAGTACTACACTTATCTTCGCTCACGATCTGTCAAATATAGCATCTAGGTTATTTTAGACTCTTGATTCTCGTTTTCTTGTTTTCTTTTTGTTGGTTGTTTCTACAATGGTAAATGCTTTCATAGAAATTTGATCAAAATGCAAATAAGTAGTGACCGTAATCTAAAGTGGTTGTGAGATACAAGAGTAGAAAATTATGCGAATCGAGTGGGAACTTTGAAATTTGGTCAGGAAAAATGCGAAAATGTACATGTATTGAATTGAGAATCCTAATCGGACAGCTCTCCGATAGCAACCTTGAACTTCTTGAATTGAGCACTGAACCAGTTCTTCGCGGCTTCAATCGTTTCTTCTGCTTGCCATTCCTTGGCTTTTCTGCTGACAAGCTCTTTGAATTGAGCCCACATCTCTTTCAGCTTGGCGAGAGCACGACACTTCCAGTCACAGTTCTAAACTTTGGAATTTATCACTCAAAACTTTGAATTTTTACCTTATCAAGATTTTCACACTGCAATGGCTGCTCATTACCGCAGTCCGAAAGCACTGGAATCTCGCTATTCAAATTCGCAATATCCGTGCAATTTAATCGAGTGTTTCCTTGCACGTCGATTCCTTGAAGATCCGGGAACGATGCCTTAATCATACTGATTGAAGGAATGATGTCGAGATCATTGCAAGTGAGTGCCAAGAAGTGGAATCCTCGAAGTGGAGAGGAATGGGGGAGTGGGAATTTTTGCAAGCCAGCCTCATCACATCTGATCACCGGGTCATGTTCGGAGAGCTCACATGTGCATCCATCGAGGCATGGAATCGATCGGGAAGCAACTGTAAATGGATAATTTTTTTTCATCGAAGAGATCTTCCTTCACTACCTATACGATTTTCAATCACCGCTAGCTTGTTCAAACAAGATTTTTCGCATATTAATGACACTGTTTGTTTCACGAAAAAGTATGTGTAATGTTTCACATGGGAAGATACACCAGGTGAACTTTTTTGTGGTTAGACAGCGGTACTGAGGAATTAGGTTTTTTCAATACCGATTTTACCAGGAAACTCGTTTTAGACGCACTCTGAGAATTTTCTCTAAATTTGCTCATTTATAGAGGAGAATCAGGGCTTTCGAATGCACTAGGTGGCTACCTGCACAAACTTCTAAAAGTCGAGATATTCGCTTCGAAAGGTGACATTTTGCACTAGATTGCGTCCAAAAGTGCAAAATGTCACATTTCGAAGCGAATATCTCGACTTCTAGAAGCTTGTGCAGGTAGCCACCTAGCGCATTCGAAAGCCCTGATTCTCCTCTATAAATGAGCAAATTTAGAGAAAATTCTCAGAGTGTGTCTAAAACGGGTTTCCTGGTTAGTGGTTTTCACCTAGTTGTTTTTTTACCGGGGTTTCCACTATCAACTGTGACTAGGAAGACTGATATAAACGAGAATTTTCAGAATCTTTTTGAAACGACCTTTCTGGAACAGAAGCGCAATCCAGGTGAATTTGAGCTGATACAGAGCCATTATGATGTTTCAAAAACATCCACAGCATGATTTTTTGAAACTAAAGAAAGAACTTTGTCACAGATTTCTCACCTGAAGCGAAAAAGATCACGAGAAGCACGGCTGAAGCACGGGTTATCGAGGTCATGCCTAAAAGACGAAATGAAATGGATCCGATTGGAAGTGTCGAAATGGAAAAAGCAAACAGCGGGAAGTGGACATGCCAATAGCGGGGACAAACAAAGACTGATGGGTCATTTGGCAACAGACCATTGACGAAGGACACTAATCAGAGGAGACGCAGATTGGTTGGTTCTATCGATTAGTGGTCCCACGAAAACGTTGTGACGGGAGAGGAAAGATTTACAGCGAGAACGAATAAAAAGAAAGCGAGGAGCGTTTTAGTGTGAGCAACATGTTTTATTGCATTTTGTGGGAAGAATGAGGCGGATAGCAGTAGATAAAGAGGATGTGTGAGCATTGAAGAGGAAAAAAATAGAGCACATGACACGGAAACGTCGAGAATCTAAAACCTCAACAACGACGACAGAGATGTTTTCATGCGCGAGCCAACAGGCGTACCTTCGGGAGTTGAAAATGAGAAGAGAACGATATATGACGCATCGCTGGTTCGCATCTCATTGTCATTGTTCACGGAACCGGTTGTTATGCGGGAACTGGCGACGCAGCATGTACAGAGAACAAAAAGTCACAGAAACAAAACAGAAAAAATTATAGAAGAGGTTGTTCGAGAGGACTACACGAGACTTCTTTCTCTCGGTCATCTGCTGTGAAGTCCGCGCGGACTAAATTCTCAATCTCAATTTTTTAAATTTTTTAAAAATATTTAGTTCTCATGTTTGTTTTTACAGATCTCTCCGATGCAAGCCACTTATGATACTTTAGCAGATCCGTCATCGTCGACATCGAACCTCAAAAAAGGGATTCAGCATGAAGACATGAAAGGCGCTCAATTTGTGGTCCAATCTAATCTGAAGAGTGAGCAAACAAACAAGAGGGAAGAAAAATGTTTTTTGTTTTCAGTTATGTCAAGATCCATTGCGGCGCTCAGCAAAATTTCCGAAGATGTTTTACTGGAAGTTTCAGATACAGGGGTGAGTCGTGCTCACTTATAATGAAATGTTTTTAAATTTCAAAATTTCAGTTATATTTCAAAGTTGTCAATCGTTCGAAGTTCTGCGTTTTCCGATTTGCTCCGGAGTTTTTCAATTCTTGTGATGTTTCCATGATTAATAATCAGAATATAAACATTTGTAGGCTATCGATGAAAGTGGGCTTTCAGAAGGCTTGAAAAATTAGAAACGGAATTTCTTTCAGTCTGCGCAGCGAATTTTCAAAGGTGTCGCATTTGGTGAGAAGAATTTTGTCGGGTGTGAATTCCGAATCGACCCGAAAGGCGAGAAGATGATGGTCAAGTTGCAAATGAACTATGGTAAGAATAATGTTCTACGAAAAAAACCTGGAAAGTGGGGGATTCCAGATATCGATCGAACTATTCATGCGAAGCTTCGTGAATTGGGGCCGGTTCTTCATAAGCCGACGTATGACCGAGCTGTTTGCAGAAACACCACAGTCGTATTTGCCTCGTAAGAATGCTCCTAGAATTTTGATAAACAGTACCGATTTTCTAGAACTCTTCTCCCCATTCTCGCTCAAATGAAGACTGATCTCGAAGTGACTATGCATGTGAGCGAAGAAGGACTCACGATTCGAAATTATCACTCGATGGATGGAGTGTCTATGTTCAATATGGATGAGCAACGAGGAGGGAAGAAGGTCAAAACTGAAACGACGATTACAGTAGATAAACTTTCTCGTCATAAAGTCAAAATCCCAGTCGAATTTTCATTCTCTCTGAAGGAGTTTATGGTAAGATCCTAACCCTTCCTATGTCTCACCCTCTTCTTTTCCAGTCAATTGTCACGTTTGCTGACCAGTTGGGTTCCGAAGTGTGCCTTTACTACGATCTTCCAGGAAGGCCTCTTATTGTCTCGATTGAAGCCCATCCTAATTTCGACATCGAACTTGCACTTGCCACTGTCGGCAACGATGACGAAGTTGATTTGGACGGTGGTATCGTGGTCGGTTTACTAGAGGATTAAAATGGTTGTGAGTTATTTTTTATTTCAGAAAGAAACGCTGATTCATCATAATACATCAAAGTCCGGGCAGTCGTCTGAAACGTATGTAATGCTTATAGATTTCATTTGTTTCAATCCTACTTTTCAGAAATTCTGGAAGGACATCAAAGAGAACGAGTGTCTCACCAAACGATTTCGATATCCCAAGTACCAGTTCGAGACCAAAGAAAGGTCCAGTTGTGAACTCAGACGAGCTCCAATCACAGTCCCACTCCCAACAAAGCAAAAATAAATTTATTGCTGCGAATCTTCATGAGAAAACTACTCAACCACTTGCGGACCACTCTTGGAGAGATCACGAAATTGTCAAGTGAGTGAATCAAACTTAAAAAATTCGGTGCCTCATGCTGGAATCGAACCAGCGACCTTCTGTTTACTAGACAGACGCTCTGCCACTGAGCCAATGAGGCGCTGGTCTACCTATCTTTCGAATACCAATTTATTGTTGCAGTGTTGAACGAAGAGAATCGACACCAGAGACGCAGCCAATGGAGGAGATGAACGCTCCCGGCGAAGTTATGACAGATGCTGATATTATGGAAGTTGACGAACCACCACTGTAAGATTTTTCTAGAGTGTCTAAAAATCTGACATTAATGGTTAAGGCGGCGTACTCCTATCGGGGAAAATTACTCGATGCAGCAAGCTATAGAAGACATGAACATAACTTCACAAAGGAACTCAAAGTCTTGCCCTCGAGGTATCGAAGCTGAAGACTTTGATAATCCGACGTTCTATGAACCAGTGGAAGAACGAAATGTCACTCAGGAGACTGAAGAAATTGAAAAGCAAAATGAATTATTCAAAGTGCCAGAATCGAAAAGAATGAAGTTCGATGATGGTAGAAATAGATCAGTGAGTTATAAATCAATAATTTATTGTAGAAACCCAACTAAAAGAGATCTAGAAACAGGAAATAACGGTGATGACATTCCTAGAATGTAATAATTTAGATCCGTCGCATTCTGATGGGTACCAGACAGCTACAGAAGATGCGGATGAGCCAGCAGTTTAGCGGAAAAGTGTTGGCAACGGATACGCAGGTTTGAAGCGGTGAGTGGTCTAGATATGCTCGTATTTTTCGGGAAATACTCCTTGAGGTGCACCCGGGTAGATGATGAACAATGAAAGTTGCAGGATCGAGATCACCGTGGCAATCACATTAGGTACCTGGAACAACGACGGGATGCTTATAATATCACAAATTTCGTTTTATTGCTGTGTAATGAACTTTAAATATCCATAAAGCCAAAAATACTCACCAATATCACAATATCATCAACGATGTATCCATAAAACATCCATTGGAAACAAACTACGAAACAAGCGATGCAAAGAGGCAACGGCAAAGATTCACTCGATTTATTTCGGACCACCTGAAAAGTGCAGACTACTCAATCTAATCGAATTGACAATCCCAAACCTTTCCAATATCAAACAATGGAGCTGCCACACTACAGATATTCAGAAAAATGCAATAGTTTCCAACATATGTTTGCTTCGTCAAATGACTACTCGTGGAGTGTTGAACCCAGTAGACAACTATTCCGATAATACACAACTCGATGGCGATCACTTTGTTCAGAAACTTCTGAAAATTCAAAGTTTCAAAACTATAACCTTTCTTAGAATCTCACCCTGTTCCTAGTCATTCTGTAGAAATACAACAAATAGCATCCTTGCAAGAAGCAACCAATTCCGTTCGTGTAGGTTATAATATCGTCATCTTTAAGAAGTCCATATTGAATGAACAAACCGCACGATAAAAATGCTGGAATATAGACTGAATTGAGAGAGGAGACGTCGGGAGAGAAGACAACAAACAGAGTAGGAACGGAGCGGGACTGGTGCCTTCAGATGAACCTCGGGTTTTTATGCGGTGACAAATTTGTAAACCGCAGAGGAAAAAGGCTGAAAAATGGAGACATTTCGTTTAGCTTCTATATAAGAAACTTACCAACAGTGGAAAAAAGAGCAGTGAATGAAAGGTATGGTAGAATAGTTTGACCGAACGACGTCATTCTCCCGCGACGTCTTCTAAAAATTCCACGACAACAAAGTCGGGGGAAACCCAGTGAAAAACAAGAAAAAGACAGAGAGAGCAGACGAGAGTGCGGGCGTGAGGAAGAGACGCAGAGTACGAGACAAACTATGATTGTAATAGAACGTGGAACTGGCAACTCTCCAGTCGATCAGAGATCACTCAAAGTAAGCAGAAATATGAGATAGAAGTGAAGGTGTGTCACGTGAAAAAAAAATGAACAAAGAGATTCTGGGACATAGAATGTCATTTCGGGAGAAATACGCTAATCTGGGTCAACAATGTTATTGAAAAAACAATCCTCTCACTTCACTTTTTATTACCTTGTTCTCACTTTTTCTCACGACAGCATTTAGGCTGATTAGGAAATCTTTCTATTTTGAAATTCAAAGGCATGAACTTTTGATTTTCAAAATTTTGTAAGACTTCATGCATAATTCCTCTTCTCACAGTTTTGCAAGAGCTCACATGATCTACTTATTTTTGGCCTTACCGAAAACCGAAACTTAAAACTCTACAGAATGGGTTATACAAGTCATCTTAATAAACTTACCTTGAAATTTATTACGTTCCGTCTGTCATCATTTCGAACGATTTGGAGTTTTCAAACTAGAAACAACAAACTAGCAATCTAGGGTTTCCTAAAATGGAATAGCTGGATACTTCAATGGCTTCGATGAATTCGAAAATTGCATATTTTCTTAATTCCGGGATGGAGCATGCATTTTTATGCTTTTTTGTACGGGAAGGATTCGAGGAAGTTTAGGTGTGTCAAGGAAGTTGAGAGCAAGAAGTTACAAACTTCCAAAGTTCGGAAAGTTCGAGATTTCTAGACTTCTAGACATATTCAATATTTGATTAGTTTGAATCGGTTGATTTTTTGGAACTTGAAGTTTACTTGTGGATTCTGAAATTCTAAGAAGAGTTCTACCTCCCCATAAATGCTTCCTAACCATAACTGATGTTCAGTGAATATAGTTGAAAAGTGGCTCTCAACAATCTGATTTTCTTGGAATTTTGTGAAGGTATCGGGCAATTCGAGATCTTTATTGTTATAGTCGACACCTTTTTCGAGAAACTATGTATTTTTCATGACTGTTACAGGAACTGCGATAAACTTGGTATAAGTGCTGGTAAAGGGATGCCGGTCAATTGGATGAACTACGGTATGTTGCGTATTGTCGAGTGTCCCCGAATTCTGAAATTAGTGATCCTCGTAATCTACAAACCATTGAAGTTCACACTATAAAACGCCTCCGCATCTTTCAATGAATCCATATTATTGTGGTGTTCCGTATCAATTGTTATTTACTGAACATTTTATTCTCTTCTGGACTGAAAACAGCCAGATTCATTGTATAAAACACACGCACACACTGATTTTCAACAACCAGAGGACATTAAAAGAATTGGTTTTGTTTCGGAGGAGACAGCGACATTAAATATCAGTGAAGCGAAATTATGGGTTTTTGTTTTGTTTCAAATTAATACAACTGGGAGGCGGTTGAAAAATAGCATCGGTGCAAAAGCTGTTTGGACGGGGGGAGAAGAGGGATACTACGCGGTACTCGGCTAAGGGTGAAGTTTTGACAGGGAACGAAGGAAAAGCTCAGGAAAACGGAGAAAGATTCTGAAGAAAAGAATCAGGATGCAATCGAAAAGAAAAATCAGTGCGCGAAATTCAGAGAGGTATCGACTAAGTATATGTACACAAATCATTCAAAAGAACATGGGGGAATGGGTTTGACAGAAGATTTCAGTGGAGGGAAGAGTATAAACCTAACATCTAGAAAGCGGCTGGGCCGAGATGGTGGAAAAGGGAGGAGAAGGAAAGGATGTTCTATTGGGTCCAGCCAACTAGGAGGGAAGGAACAAAAGGAGGATGAGAGTGTTGTTGCTAGGCTACATAAAAGTTTTGAACACGAGGAAAATGTCACGGGATGAGACAATAGGGGACAGAGAGCTTAGACCGGGCGAGGTCTGATTGGTGGTGGTGGGATGGTGTAGTCGGAGACGAGGATCTGATCCATCTGCATTCTCTGATTGGCATCCAGAGGTCCTAGGGTGGTCATGAGGCAGTACCAGTTGGCGGCACGGACACGCGTGGCTGCTTGTTGCACCAGGCAGAGGATCTCGACGAGGACTCCGGCTTCTGAAAGTATAAAGTTGGTTTGAAAGTTTATCAGAAAATGTTTACCTTTCTCCTCATCATAATGGATAGCTTCTCCTCGCAACTGTTGCAGAATCAGAGCTCTCTCATGAACACGGCTGTGGTAGAGACTGGAGATGGCCTGGAGGAGCTCTGCGAGAGTCTGATGAGCACCCATTGGCATCGACATTCCGGTGAGCTGTTCCATCTTGGCAAGAAGTGTGCTGATTCTTGCGTGCTCACGGAAGAAGTCGACCACCATCCGATCGATTCTGGATGGAGCAGTTGGAAGTTTTGGGATCGGAAGACCGTTGGAGGAAGATATCTTCTTTCCCAAGTTGTGACGTGCCAACTCAGCTTCCGTCTGCTTTCGTTCCTTCTCCAATTGCCTGTACTCATCAGTCACCTCATCAACCTTCGCTTGAAGAGCACCCATGAATGAGTATCTCTGGAACACCGCTTTCGGTGGCCACTGTCGACTGTTCTGTTGCTGCTGCTGTTGTTGCTGCTGAACTGCGATGGCTTGTTGCTGCATGATGTAGGTCATATCCACTCCCGACGGCTGTGCTGGCTGTGTCACCTGGCAAGCGGCGAGCTGGTTGCTTAGCGCTTGAAGAAAGTCGACGTCCGATGTGGATGTCTGACGGGTGGCGGGCGTATTCCAGTAGACGTTTTGATTGATTTGAGGAGCTGGTGGAGTGGTACGAGAGACTGGAGCGTCCTGTGGAAGAGACCATGGAGACGAGGTTGATGGAGAGGCAGATGAGAAGATTGGATTGGCGGACAGATTGGATGTTGGTGGAGAAGTGTTGAGATTGACACGGAGAAGTTCTTGGAGAAGTGCATAGTCCTTCGATTCGCTCTGAAGTTTTGAAAACGAGTTAGAAAATGAAAAATATTTTGAAAAGCAGTCAAGGATCCCAACTCACCTCTGGTTTCTTCACCAGTGGGGAGGTGACTGGTGGTGGATTGAACCAGCTGGTGTTCAAGTCCAACTCCGATGTCTTGTTGTTATTATTGTTGTTGAAGAATGTTGGTGGATCAATCGGGCTGCTCGGAGTGTCACAGAGAAGACGATGCTCATGATCATCCAATCCAGAAGATGGAGACGTCTGTGGCTGTGACGAAGTCGAAGACCGGATGCTGTCTCCGTTGTCCGAGTCATTCTGCAATAGGATCTTGTTGATCTTTTGGCCCGTCTCTCATTGATACTAAAGTGCGACCCTCTGTTCCTCTTTTCCATTTTCCCATCATCATTACATTCATCTCAAAGCAGCGTCGAAATTTATGGCCCAGTCGTTTTTGCTGCTGCTGTGTCACCCCACCGAAAGCTCGTAATAAGACGGAGAAGCAAGGACACCCATCCTTTCCGTCGTTTCTTTGTTGTAAATTAGAGAGGGGGAGAAGACGGACGACTACGCACGGAAAGAAGACAACGATTTATGGCTCTTCTCATCGCCAAGGATGAAATGGGAGACACGGCCTTCTTCTCATGGCACCGTGCCTCTCTGATGACACATGCGCCACGTCATCAAACGGTTCTTAAGGGGTGACAGCCGGGAGACAGGTGTGCTACAAATGAATGGACGTTTGAATGTCATGAATACAGGTTTCTCTTTATCTGATCTCAGCAGAGTTGCCTCTGGCGCGCTCACTTTCCAATTACTTAAAACCTCAACCAAGCTGTCCTAACCTTCAAGTTGCTCGCCTGGATCAGTTAGTTTCACTCAGGTGTCCGAGAGGAAAAGATCAGAATCCCCTTTCAAAAATTTGTATCCAATTTTCCTCCAACAAATATATTTGAACTTCGAACCCTTTCAGCTCCGATACCGGATGTCGCGTGCACACACAGTGCCAGTTCGTGAAGCTGTTAGCCGAGGTGGTCAACAAATTTCAACCTCTATTCTCTCACACTATATCTTTCTCATCAACAACAACAATGGATTCCAGAGGGGCTAACATGTAATGGGTGGGGCCTGGAGAGGATCTAGAGAGCAAAAGGGGTCCCCCCGAACAACAACAACAAAATATACGTAGGGGGAGGGCCCGTGCCAGGTAGTGGACGGACGCAAGAGCCCAGGGCGCCGAGAGAGATGTTTTTCTCTTTTACTGTTCTCTGCTCGTCTGGAGAACACCATCAGCGTGCTTGCAACATTTCGAGCAAAGAACTACACTCTCTTCTCTTATCGTCGTGTGTGGCTGCTCTCTTCTTCTTCTTCTTGGCGCCGTGCCAAGCTCTCTTCTCTCCGAACTTGGACGGAGCGTGCTGCGCGTGAGAGACAGCAAAAAACCCGTCGCGCCGGGAACGAGGCGACACCTCCCTTCCGCTTTCAGGGTCATCAAACTTCAAGGTTTTGGTCGCAGAGAGACTGTCCGGAGAAGTTTTTTGTTCTGTTCATTTCTCTCTCCCATATAGACCTCCTATACCATTCCATCTCTAATTCTCTTATAACATCGGCCCGTTTCTGACTGGTACTGTCGGGTACGCAAATAAAACGACCAACTGTGTTATGAGAGAAGAAGAAGAAAAAGAAAGTTGAAAAAAGAGGGTTACGGAGACGAAAAGGGAAAAGGAACAGTACATATGGAAGTGACTGATAACGGAGGGTTTGCCGCCGTTTGTTTTGTTTGTGGAAGGAGAGGAAAAAGGACACGCCGACTTCGGAAAAGTACAAGGAGGAAGTGAGAAAAATGACTGATTAGGTTTAACCGAGTTTATCTCAGTTCCTGTAACACATATCAAAAAGCTGCTAACTACAAAATTACGCAGCATAAAAATTTGCAAACTTTGTTTTTTGACAATTTATTAATACCTCTCACAGGAACCGAGATAGATGTGCTCAAAGTGAAGCAAGGGGTTCTTACGGCATATGATCCAGGTTTTCGAGAATCTGTCCGTTAAAAACCTTTTCAATTTCACTACTCTGCTCTAGATATGATTTTTACAGTAACCCAACTTTGCAGTCTTAGCCTGTAAGAAACGATTCCAGAATCTGGAAAATCTGGGTTAAGGTCATTTCAGGATGGCAATAAGCGAAATTTTGATAAACTTCCAGAGGACTCTGATCAACACTAGTACAATTCAGATGAGACTATACTGTATCTACAGTAACCCAACTCTATTCTGACCTACAATATAGCATTCCAGGATCTGGAGAATTTCGACTAGCAGTGTCATTACCCGAACTCCCTGGAAGCTCTCATCAACTCTAGATCTAGTGGACATCTCATCCCAACAATCTCCACCAGAAATCTAGAGTTTTTCCCAATTAATTTCCCCCCCCAGCATCTCCCTCTCCCATTTCTCAATCCCAAAACTCCATCTTCTTCAACCGACTGACCACCGGAAGTGGAGACTCCGATTTGGGGGGAGCCAGATGTCGAAGAAAGAGCCCTGCGCGGGGAGCCGCCGTCTCCCTTTCCCACACGATCCCTTCAGATTCCCTCCATCCGGAGGCCCCCTTCGTCGTCAAGGCAGCTGCTGGCTCGGTGCCAGTCTCCGTACCCCTTTCCGCGTCATTACCAATTCCATGGGCGCCCTCCTCCATCTCCCCGAACCGGTGGTGCCGTTTTCAAAAGTGCAAACACATTGAAATTGCACCCTTTCGGAAAGAAGAAGAAGACGGAGACGAGGCAAGTGTTCTTTTACAAGGACACAATGGTCTATAAATCAAGCGCGTCCGTTTTCCCCAGTGAAGGCGCCAATTTGAATGCGCGAAGGGGTGCCGCAGTGCCAGTGTCGGTCACTCGGTCACTCCAAAAAAACATCTGCGCCCAAAAGACTACAGTAATCCCCGACTGACCTGAGAATTGACCCAAGTGTACACATTGTACCAGGCGTCCGTTCCGTTCGCCCATGTCGAACCAAAGTCGTTCGTGAAGATCGCCTTGCTAGTCGGGTCCATAGTCCGAGCCATGTCTGCAGAAAAATCATAGGTGAATGACAAATCGGCACCGGTCAAAAAGGAAAACGTATAGTGAAGGAGAAAGGTGAGTATGAATCACGTACAAGTACACAAGAGAATATAGAAAAGGTCTAGCATTCATCTCAAAGCTGCGGAGCTCCAGGGGCAACGCGAGAAATTCTGCTAGGCGACGTGGATTCAACGAAACAAGAGAAGGCTAGAGACCTTGAACTAGGGGATGGTTCACTATGTAATGGGCACCAGTGAAAAGAGGAGATTCTGAACCGTACTTTCCTGTTTTCGAAATCTGCAGATGGCATCCAGAAGTCGAGTTATAAGCTTCAGAAGCTTGAATTGCCTAGTACTGCTCGCAGAGAATGCAATCTTCAGAGACTCTTAACCCGACTTCTGGAGGTCATTTGCAGGTTGTTTCAGAACCGCCGCACTCCAATGGTACCCAAGAACATTGAAGACGAACACCTTAGAAGGAAAAAAAACTGTAGAGATAAAAAGGGCAAACCAGATGGTGACCGAAACAGAAGATAAAGGAGAGAGAGAGAGAGTGTGTGTGCGAGACGAAGAGGCGCAGGGAATTCAGTGTTCCAAGTGTGGGATGGAAAAAGCAATTTGAGTGGAATGGGCAACGACGGTAGTGATATATAGAGATGAGAATGAAATTTCGGAAGATCGAAAGGGCAATCGGATGGAAGTCAGAAGAAGATGAAGATGTTTTGGAAGATCTGAAGGATCAGAAGAATAGAGCCTAGAAGTCTAGAAGACGTTGGGATCTGAAGATCCATCCTCGGCGGGGTCGAAACTCACCACTTACTCCATCTTCTCCCCCAGCCCCTTCTCTCATTTGCCTCCTCCCCCAGCTCTCCCCTCGTCTGACCGTCTGCGGGCCCCCTCTCCTCGTCTCCATCTCGTTTCTCTTGCACCCTCTTTGGGCGCGGCCCAGGTCGTGGCCGTCGGCGCCCTGGGTAGGCGCCGACTTGCACCCCCGTCTCTCCGGGGGGCGGGGCGTACCACCCAGAGACTGGTAGAGCGCTCCGTCTCGCGCCGTCGCGTGTCTCTTCACGCGCCATGCAGTGTCTGGCAACGACGCGAGGCAGCGTATGAGACGAAGAGAATTAGAGAATGGGACTGGGGGCAGAATTGAACCTGCTATGATGAGGTCGAGATGGTTAGCATAAAAATTAAGGATTTGGTGGTTTTGATAAGCAATGATAAGAGTAAACAATGATAAAGCCTTGGGAAAGTAAAGGCTATTTTTAGCCAAAATTGAGGAATTTGAGAATTGAAAACAATGGAAGGAAGTGAGAGATTTTCACACTGAAATCGAAGTTAAGGATACTAGAAATGTTATCATGTAGGATTACAAGATGATGTGACTCTAAAATTAGCATAAATGATAAGGAGGTCAGCCTCACAGATTGTCTAACAAGGCGGCAAAAGAAGCATCACGACTGACACACGCACCGAGTTTGTCATCTGTGTGGTTGCGAGACGCAGAGAATGGCTAGTGGCCGATAAAACTTAAGAGACGCCGAAAAAAGTGGGAGGGCCAGCCGGCACGGAAAGAGAAATGAGTGCGAGAGAGAGAGGAGAAACGAAGCAACACAAAAAAAACATAAATGTTGCAACTGCAGAGCACTACACCAGGAAGAAATTAGTTCTGAAAAAGAACGTCTTCTAAGATGAGGGAGATTCTGATTCGAAATGCGAGTTCCCCACTCCCTTACTGGGTAGAAATGGGCGGAGCGTTCTAGGAGGCGGCGCTTGAATCGAAATGAGCCACCTGGCGTCGTAGGAGAAGAAGAAGACAGCTGGGGTGAAATGGCCATCGTCTAAATCGGGTTGAAATCGGCGACCTAGACGACTGGTACAGACTGGCAGGTGTCGTTTCTCATGAAAACGAGAAGATGGGTAATGGGTACGGACTGGAACTGAAAAGCGACAGATGTTCAGAAGTATGCACTCTTTGAAAGTTCAGAATACCAAAGTGGTTCCATTTATGAGCTGTGATAATCTCAAAGAGAAATTTGGAGTCTGATTCGGCAGAGCTCAAATATTCAATATGGAGAAGTCCAATATGATGCACTCTTCAGAAGTCTAGACCACACAAAATTAGACTAGAAAAAGTAGGATTAGCCTTGTTTGTCTGTTTTCGAAATCTGAATATACAGAAACTGAGATTCGATTTCCAAATTGTACTTTTATAGGTTGGAGCTTAACGCCAGAGAAAAACTGAGATCGGAAGCTTGAATTCCAAAATATGCGAATTTTTCAAGAAGCATATCTTGATTACAATTGTGTACCTTGGTACGAGAGATTCCGACTTCCACACTTCGACCTTCGGAACTCAAAAAAGATAATAAGTCTCGTCTGGAATTTCAGGGAAAAATGAGCTGAATGTTAAGATTCTGATTTTATTTTGACAAAAACATGACTTTTTAGATGTCATTCATCCCGGTTCATTCAGTTTGTCCTTTCCGCCCTCTGATTGTCAACTCCAAATGCATTCTTTGTCCAAAAAAGTGCAATTTCTTATTTCCAATTCAGAAGACCCACAGTAATCCTCCTTCCCCCGAATTCCCCACAAAGACTGTTATCAAGTTCAGAATCAAAAACCCATTTCGACGACTCCTCTCTTCCCACTTCAACCCCAATTTCATCGTTCTGTCGTTCATCATCCGAAGCCCTCCCTGGGAAATGTGTCCTTTCTTCTTTTTCTTCAACGTCTTCTTCTTTTTTTTGCGTTTCGTCTTCTACTATTGGTGAAAAAATTGTGTGTACTCGCATTACTTTTGTCGGCGACCGGTGGTCTCTTTTTTCGTTTTTTCTTCTGCATCGAAGGTCGATGAGAATGGCCCAAAGAAGTCATCCAACTAGTTTGTGTTCCTTTTTCAAGAAAAGTGCAAAGTTAGGGTAAACTTTTGAAAAAAGATGCGAGGAACCGTTTTGCGAAACAGGCAACACGGCGCCCCCCGATGAGCATGTGTTTGCAACAGTTTTTTTTTGAGAAGGATAATAGAGAGAGGGAGAAAAGATTGAGAGACGGCAAATAGAGGGAGAAAGGTGAAAGGGCAATGAGCCGCCAAATAAACTCGCTTTGTTCAAAAACTTTTTGATCGGTAAAAAATTGAAAGAAGGAACTCTTTGAGAGAACTTCTAATAGTGCAGATAATACTAGTGAGAAGCATGGATATCTTATTATCTCCTACAAGAACAATTGGAACAGGTACTATAGAGTCAAAAAAACATAGTCGATACAATTGACAATTCGAGCAATGAACTAAAAATTTTCTGCGGTTTGTAAAACGTTAAAATGACCAGTGAAGACGACTAAAACGATCACAGTTCCATGAAGACAAAAGTTTCACACGGCAATCAGAGAAAAGAAGCTATGTGAGAGCTTCAAATCTTTCAGGTCGTGATCTTATCCAGCATCTAGAATTGAAGTCCGAGACCAAGATTCAAATTAGAGTTCCTCATCCAATCCAGAGTTTACAACACGGGAAATCGGGAACCAAAGCTGGGAAATCAGATTGGCTTTGCATCCAAAAAATGTTTCGCATGTTTTCCGATGGACCGTATATAAATTGACACTTCAGTTTTATTGGACAGGGTTCCCCCTCTTCTGAAGTACTTCCAGAGAATTCACTTTTCTCTTAAATGAACCTGAATTGGACATTTGAAACTTCCACATTGTTGCTCGTTCATTTTTTTCGCAACTACAAGATAACTTTTCTTATCTGATTCAACAAGTTTGGACTCCTCAAAATTCAGATTTTCAAATCAAACCATTTTCAATACCAATAGTTTCCGCTTCAATCCCCCGAAACCCAATCCCAAAAACATATCACCTTGAATAATTGATAATGTTTGTTCTGCCCCATAAATAATTAACTTGTTTGCACTGCCTCCAACAAAAACTTCAAACTTGTTAATAATCGTGAGAGACTCTCTGTGTCATAAATTGTTTGTCAGCAGACAATGGAACACGTGTAAACAACTGACCAGTGTCTTCTCCTCTCCTCAAAAAACGCCCATTTCGGAAATGACCAGCAGTCTTCTTCTCCTCCTCCTTATTTTCATGAATTGTTCACCTAATTATATTGTTGTTAGTCTCGGTCGTCAACAAAAACCAGCACGCATTCATATTATTGTTGATCCGTTTTGTTCTACAAAGAGACCGCGGAAAGTGGGGAAGTTCAGGTCATCCATGTACAGCTGCTCGACTTTTAAATGGTCGCTCCAAAAAGTATAAATCTACAATCATCTCGGGTTCTATATACACATGGTTGCAGTTTGCCAAAGAAATGAAAAGTAAAAAAACATAACGAAACATTTCGAAATTCCGAATGAGTACGCCTAGAATTTCGTAATATCCCTTCTTTGAGTACTCAGAAGTAAACACATTCATTTTCATGTGTCATCCTTTCCTTTCTAGTGCTCGATCGAAAATGAGTAAGATGCTCTATTAGAGTTTCGACATGATCAGAGGATTACTGATCGTTGTCATCTTGGGGTAACCCTTGGGAGAACGTCTTTCTCTGAGCTTTCTGTGGCCAACATTTATTCATCTGGGTGACCATTTCAGGTGAGCAGTTGGATGGTTGAACGTCTGCAGTGCTCCGTTATGGTATCGAAACATTTGTAGAGAATATTGAACGAATCCTACTTTGACGAAGGAAGCAGCAGATTGGAAGAAGGATGAGAAGAGAAACTGGAAATTTCCGAATCTAATTCTAACTGGGGTGAATCGAAAGTTTCTGAAGCATTCGGTTCGACCAGGGTATTAAAACGATGATCCAGCAGACATGATACGAAGTATTGGACCTCCACGGAGTTCATCAGATGTCTGGGTTGAAGCATTAAAGAATGCTGAAACAAAAAAACATCGAACAGGTTTAACCTGAATCTAATAACTCGATTTTCATTTTCTGAACCCGGAAGCAACCGTTGTCCGTTGTAAATTTAGCGTACTCCTAGCCCTAAGTTTTCTCCACATTCGTGATTCACCATGATTATGAAAATAGGTTTCTATGGAGCTCGAGGTTCCAGCCCAAGAGTTTTAAAACAAGCTCAAGTCTACTGCGCTAGAAACGGTAGGTTCCGATACACTGTTTTCAGAAGTTTCAAAAAATAAGATTGGCTTTGGAGATTTTTAGAGTTTCTGAGCTTCTAAGGACATGTTTTCAACTACCAGCGTGGCATTCTCCGACGTCGTTCTTCTACTTTAGACCAAAATAGTCACATTTTTGAATCAGAACACATGTTTTATTATGACTCCTTCTTGTTCTTTTTTATCTCCACTATACTAGTCAATTTTTGTGAGTGCAATCTCATATCCCAGACGCCAGTTGTATAGCCGATTTCGTGATCAATGATTCATATCCGCACACACTCGAGAAGAAGTACATTCCTTGCCTTCCAATCAGATAAATTACTAACAGTCGTTGTTTCTGACTCCGCACTTCCGTATCTTCCATCTGCCTGGCACGGACCGCCCATTCTGTCCGAGAGAGTGTGTCAGAAACAAAGTTTCCAATAACTATAAATCTGAAAATGTGTGAGCGCGTGCTTGCACTTTTCTTCGTTTGCTCTCGCTGTCCCGAAAATCAAGCAGCGAGGCATTGTGAAACCGATGGAGAGTTCCCTTGGACCACCCGGCACCGAGCGTCGTCCTGGTTTTTTATGGCGCCGAGGGAGCGGGCGAAGACGAGAAAGACACGGATTCTTGGTTTGAAACCATTACATTAAATGAGATTGAGCACGGCGGCCTCTGTGCAAAGGGCCCCCGAGAGAGAGGACGCTTGAGACATTTTTTCAAAAGGGCAAAGGGGGAGGATGTTGGGCGAAAAAAACGGAGAGGGACCTGCAGAGCGGTAATGACTATACGATTCTGACGGAAATGAGATTTTTGGAGGAGAGATGCGATTGCAACACATAGTTCATGTTTTGAAGGAGAGGGAACAACAACATGTTATGAATTAGTACAGAATCTCCAGATTTTCGCGTGAGTAATATACATTGTATCGTTTGAACATCCAAGTCACAAGCCTTTTTTAGGAGATCTTTTTATTAGAGACCATTCTAACAGTCGAGTCGATATCTTGTGGAACCTAAATTGATGTTAAACTAAGGGAACCTTCATTATCAGATGTCATGTTGAATCTTAAGATCGGTAATTGAGAGAACGGTTCGGATTCAGTTCTGACCTTGGTCAGATCAAAAGTTGCAATTTTGAGCTAGCCAAGCTTGTGGAGTAGATAGGAAGTTGGTAGGATGATAGTCAGCTACACCCGACTTGTTCCCATTCCAACCAATTCCCGAGCTGAAGTTACAGGCTCCACCCGAGATGCTTAAACCCCTCCATGAAATGTATCTGCATATTTTGGCTACAATGTTAATCGGAGTGGGTATTTTTCGGTGCTGCAGTTTTGAGCCCTTTAACAGGTGGTTTCCAATAACCCGATTTCTCTGAAATTTGGTGGATGTAATTAGCAACTCTTGATTTTCATTCTTGTATACGATTTTTTTTAAACTTCAGCTTCTATGCATACCAGGTTCTTGAATTTGCTCGCAAATTTTTAATGACCAATCCTTTAAAGTAATAAACAAGTCAATCAACAAATTCTGAAATTGTGTACACTGGAACGACTTTTGGAGATTCGAATCACATTCCGAGACCACCAGTCACTTCAATAGTAGTTCCAGTAACATAGGAAGACATGTCAGATGCCAAAAAGAGAACGGTATTGGCGATCTCTTCAGGCTCTCCGAGTCTCCGCTGAGGAACCATTGCGACCATAGATTCCAGAACCTTCGGGGGCATGGCTTCAGTCATTGGAGTACGAATGAATCCAGGTAGAATGGCATTGACACGAATGTTCTGAAGATAGAAACGATTTGAATAGCTCTGTTCGAAAAAAATAATACTTTCGTAGCCAACTCTCTGGCCGCTGACTTTGTGAATCCGATGACTCCAGCTTTCGTGGCAGAGTAATTGGTTTGACCGAAGTTGCCGATTTTCCCAACAATTGATGAGACATTCACAATCGACAGAGGTGATTGATGCTTTACTGCTTCTCTCGCAATCATTTGAGACATCAGGAAAATGCTGTTCAGGTTGACATTCATCACATCTTGCCACTGGTCTCGACTCATTTTCAATAGTGTTGAATCCTAAAACAATATAACCTAATTATATTATCTGATTTAGAATCTCACCTTAGTGATGCCAGCGCAATTCACAAGGACTGCTGGGGGAGATCCAGATGATTGGATGAATTTTTGTAGACGCTCAACATCATTCAACTGGAAACGAAAAATCCTGTTCAAATTTTCAAATTTGTGATACCTTGCTGACATCAATCTCAAAAGCAGTGTGGCCATTCCCTGTCAGACTCTTGACGGTGCTTTCAGCTGCTGCCTTTTTCAGGTCCGCCACAATAATCTGCCCTCCGGCAGAAGCTAGCTTCCTGCAAATCTCTTGGCCGATTCCAGAGCCACCACCTGTAAAATTTCCTTCATTTTATATCCAAGATTCAGATTTACCGGTCACAACAGCCAGCTTCGAGGAAAGCATTTCCAGTTTTCTCGGATTCAGATTTTTAGTTGTTTTCCCTAGAGACTGTGTAAGACGAAGAGACGCCGAGAGACAATGAGTACGGTTCGCAAAACAGTGCAAACACCGATTCTGCACAGTGAGCGCGCCATTTTCAAAAGAAGACGATTGAACGCAACTTTTTCGCGCATGCATGCACTCGAGTCCGTAGCAATGATTCTTGCTAATCAAAT
This sequence comes from Caenorhabditis sp. 40 LS-2015, assembly GCA_900536305.3. NCBI lineage: Eukaryota > Metazoa > Nematoda > Chromadorea > Rhabditida > Rhabditidae > Caenorhabditis > Caenorhabditis tribulationis. Next base: position 141,139 of record LR543232.1, on the reverse strand, counting down.
GGTTCAATTTCTATTTCCACCTGAATCCTCTCTACCCGCGATTCAATGTTCATTTCTTCTATATGCATCTCATGTTTTTTCTTCAGATAATGCGAACAGCAAACCACGACTCCGAAACGATGTTGTTGCGGAGGTCAGGAAGACCACACCATCAAGTGAGTAGTACGGTAGTAGGGAAGCCGGCTCCGAAGCAGACTTCAAAAAAGACTGCAATGTCGGATAGACGAACCAGTACGAGACTGAAAGCAGCTCCACAGCACAACGAAGAAGTGTCGGATTCGGATGATGATGATGATGATGACGTGGAATATGAAATCCATAGCGACGAACGACAAGACGAGTTAGATGATAAGATGGATGATGAAATGGATGTCAATGAGTTCTCCGATGAAATCGGAGAAGTTTATTCCGATAACAATTCGGTAGCATCACGTACTAGGAGTAATTCGGACGTTAGTGACAAAGAGAATGATAAAAGACTCACAAGGAGTCAAAAGCGAGCTGCAACTTTAACACCATCTAAGATACTAGCTGAGCAATTGAGCAAAACATCGCTTACATCAAAAAGAAATCTCTCGAAAGAAATGAAACCTTCCAAGACACCCACTAAAGGGAGCATAACGCCTCGGAAGAATGCCAAATCGTCGAGTGCCGGCACAAGAAAGGTGTTTGAGCATTCTGATTCGGACGAGGAAGGTTCTCCTCAACCGTAAGATGTTTTCTTAAAGTATCATCAATTATTTTTCTATTTATCACAGGAGCGCGAACAAATTCACTCCAAAGGAACGGCTCACAATGAAGATACGGAAGGATATGATCCAACCAAAGATAACTCCTGTGCTCATAAGCAAAACTCCAGGAGGAACCTTTCGGACGAGGCGGCGACCAAGACAGAACAGTGAGGAGCTGAATGAGATTGTGGATCCTCTTGATTCAAGATCCGCAACCACGTTGAAGGAGTTGGCAAGCCGACTTCATCTCTCGAAAGTTCCTGAAAAATTGCCATGCAGAGAGGCGGAATCTCGCGAAGTCGAGAAGTTCATTCGCGAAGTTATCGATCGGAAGAAAGGAGAGAGCTCGGCAATGTACATCAGTGGAGTTCCGGGGACTGGGAAAACAGCCACTGTCAGAGCCGTGAGTTTTATTATCTCCCTTTTCTCATCCGAGTTGAATTTTCAGGTTGTAAATTCGATGAAGAAGAACAAGAAGAACCCAAATTTTGTTTATGTCGAAGTGAATGCAATGATCTTTAAAAAAACAGTTTTTGTTGAAATTTATAATGGGTCAGTTGCTTTCTGTTCCGTCGTCTGAAATAAGTTTGTTTTTTTAGAATTCAAGAAGAGTTCAACATTTCTAACAAGGCGCAACAAACAAAGATCTCTGCAACCGCTGCTCGCCAGAAACTGAATGCTATATTCAAGAAAGAAGATCCAAACCGACCTCCAATTGTTGTTCTGATCGACGAGTTGGACAGTTTGTGCAATCGGAAGCAAGATGTTCTGTATGATATTTTCGAATGGACTGCTCTTCCTCAATCCAAAGTCACCGTCATCGGAATCGCCAACACATTGGACTTCCCTGAGCGCATGCTTTGCCAGAGAAATGCTAGTCGTCTCGATAAGCGTCGCCTCGTTTTCCAACCCTACCACCACGAGCAGATTCAGGAAATCGTTCGTGCTCGGTTACAGGGATCCAGTTTGGTTGACCAGAAAGCTGTTGAATTGGTTGCTAAAAAGATTGCAATGAACACTGGAGATTTGAGACAAGCTCTCGATTTCCTGTGTCGTGCCATCGGAATAGCCGTCGAGAGCAAGTCGGAAAAGCTGGAACTGAAGCATGTCATAGCTGCTCAGAATGCTGTTCTAGAATCGCTTAAATATCGGCTAGTGAAAGGGCTCAGACTCCACCAATTCACACTTTTCCGTGCTATTGAAGGCTTGGTGAGTTATATTTGCAGGTGTGGACTTTGAAAAACCTATTTTTTCTCAGACTCGCGATAACGAAGAAGTTATCTTTGCTGAGATTTACAAAAACTATTGCATCATTTGTTCCGAAGTGTCGGGAATAGAACCAGCATCTGACAATTTCGCCTACGGATTGCTCCTCCAACTTGCCAGCTCTTCGCTGGTCATCCTGGCCAAAGGTGATCAAGGTACAATGAATCGACGCGTTAAACTGGGAATGACTTCCATGGAAGCCGAGAGAGCAATCAAAGAAGCGACAGAGAAACATAAATCCGTTTATTCAGTTTAAAATTCATTTTCGGTTGTTACTAACTTTTCCAGTATTTATGTTGCATCACATTTTCCACATTTTAGGTGCTATCTTTCCCTATAAGGGCCTATTTCTATTTTTTTCATATTTATTTAGATTAGCCACAAAATGGAGAATAAATATTGACTGACTAAATTTTTTCAGCCATTCATTCAGTTCTTGTCTGCCCTTGTATCTACTTGAAAATTTCTTCAGCAAGCGTTCCCCAAGTTCAATTTCAGATAATGGTGACAGAAAAAGATCTAAAATCCATCAAAAAGAATGCTCAACGAGCTCTCGAGTTCCTCGATGATCAAGTATTTGGATTAGCAGAGCAAGAAAGGTTTGTGTCGAAAAAAAAAAGAACAAACGCGCTCTAGCGCTCCACAACAGAAACTTTCCGCACCGCATTTATTCTGCCTATTTTACAATTTTCCAGGCAAATCGAGAACATTGTCTACGATTTTCTTCACTCAAAAGATGGAAAATGTTGTCTGCTCGAAGGTAATCGAAAATTCTTAGTTTTGATTAATCTGAGTTCTCAGGAGAAAGAAGTTGTGGTCGGGAAAGCACTCTTCGAAAAGTGATGAGCAAGTACAAGAAAGAGCTGCGAGTGATCAATGCTGGATTCGTGGCTGCTGATCCAAATTACCAACAAGAATTGGCCAAGGAAGATGATGAGGGATACTCAGTATTTCTGATACGTGATGCTGACAAGTTAATAACTCCACAACAACAAAAGTTCCTCTACACGATGGTCGACAAGGCAACGTATTTCTCATGGCTCGTTTTTTTCTCCATTTCGAGACATGACTTCGCACAGAATCTCCAGAAACAAGCAACCTCTCGTATTCCGAAAGTTCAAGTGTCGTTTGAGACAACTCATAATTATGATGAATACTGCACCGCAATGACACAGTTCTTGATTCCAGTGGGAACGAAATGCGGTCAGTTTTTTTTTTCGTCGTATTTAATTTGATAACTCTTATTTTCCAGAAGATAACGAGGCTTACAAAAAGTTTGTCAGAAGTTTGAACTACGAAGAATGGTTGCGACCAGTGTTTGAAGTGAGCTCCTAGAGTTGTGAAATAATTTGTTTTTAAATTTCAGACTAGTCGATTCGTAATTTTGAAGCAGTTGGCTGCACAGATTCTGATGCTTTTCGGACACTACTCTGAAAATATAGAGGATTGGGATATGAAGGCGATCAGCAATACAATCGCTTCCATCGTCGGAAGATCGCTTCCATGTTACAATCAAAAAGTTATCTTACTAAAAGATCAAACTCTAAGATCTCAATGCGTCTTTCTGTGTGTCTGGAGACTTTTAAAAGACAAAAAAGGCGACGACCCACTCTCTGTTCCGAGAACCTCGTATAGAACCGTTTTTCTCGGTATCGATTCTTTTACCTTGCGTAAAAGCTGTAATTTCTTACAGAATTCAAGAAACTTGTCAACAACTACTACGGACCACTCAATGTGTCTAGTGACCTTTATATATTCCGTGAATTGGATCATCTTGTGAAAACCGGAATTTTGAAAGCTGACGAGAGCATGAATGTGACGAACACTTCCTTCCGAAAAGTTTGGCTACACATCAACGATAAAATTGTCAAGGATACAATCCCACAGCTGCAACTTCCAAGTCCAGTTGCTGATTTTTTCAAAACTCATTTGACATAATTTCCTATGATGTATAATGAATTTTCTTCTTACTCTGAAAATGCGATTCGTGTTCTTTTGGTCGTTCCGACACGATATTTCATACTTTTCGGCATCACATTTCCTGAGCTTGCATTACCTTCTAAAATATTCAGATGTCTCACGAATACGACACAGTGGCCCCGCCGAATGCCAAACGCATGAAGACAGATGCGCATTTGGAAGAGAAGAAGATTCTTTATGTTGTACTCGAAGGATGCAGTCTAGAAACCGCGAAAGTTGGCGGAGAGTATGTCATTTTGAGCAGCGACAAACACGCCAATTTTCTGCGGAAACAGAAAAAGGATCCAGCCGATTATCGTCCTGATATTCTGCATCAGTGCCTTCTCAACCTTCTTGACAGTCCTCTCAACAGAGCTGGAAAGCTTCGCGTTTTCTTCAGAACCAGCAAGAATGTACTGGTTGACGTTTCACCACAGTGTAGAATCCCAAGAACATTCGATCGGTTCTGTGGACTGATGGGTACGCTCTGAAGGATTTGTTCTATTTTCAACTTGCATCATTTCAGTTCAACTTCTACACAAGCTCTCGATTCGTGCCGCTGAAACTACTCAAAAATTGATGTCAGTCGTCAAAAATCCAGTCTCGAATCATTTGCCCGTCGGTTCTCGTAAAATGCTCATGTCATTCAATGTTCCGGAGCTAACCATGGCGAATAAGCTTGTTTCTCCGGACACCGATGAGCCACTGGTTCTTGTTATTGGAGGAATCGCAAGAGGAAAGGTACGATAACATCGTTCTTCTCAACACCAGATGTTAATTCATGCCAATTATAGATTGTTGTCGATTACACCGACTCGGAGACCAAAATCAGCAACTACCCGTTGAGCGCAGCATTGACATGTGCTAAAGTGACCAGTGGGCTTGAAGAGATTTGGGGAGTCCTCTGAACTTACAAGTTTTCTATTTTCTTTTCTGTTTCCTCACCTCATTGTTGTCTGTTATTGTTGCCCGTTTTTATTCGAAAATAAAGTGCAAACCTATCAATCGTGCTAATAAATCCTAGCACACACCACCCACTACGCATAACCACCTGCATCTCATTGTCCGTGAAATGGACGATGAATCCGTGATGAATGAGGCGTCGTTGGAGAAAAGAGAGAGAGAGAGGACACACGCAATACGGATTACGACAGAGTTTTCCATTCAAATAATGAGGTCCTGATCTTGAACCATATGTTCACATACTGTTTGCGGAGCCGCTAGAAACAGACAAAGCAAACAAAGAACGTCATTATGCAAGCAGTGTTATAGGGACCCTCATCGCCATACATAGTGGGGTTCATGGGCGAAGGAGTCGCCAGTTTTCGCTCAGTCTGCGTCTCCACCTCAATCCGTGCGCATCGATTGCCGCTGACTTTCTGCGTCTCTCGCCTCGCCACACTCTCTAGCTATCCCGACGCTTCACTCCGTATGCTTGTGAGACGTTCTGGGAGGCCTGCTTGAGTCCACTGCTGTCCGTTTCAAAACTGTTTAACGCCATGTGTATCTTTCGGCGTTTTTCGTTAATTTGTACACTCACTAATTCGATCCATTTTTCGTGATACTTTCGAAATTTCTTAATTTTCTCTCTGGAAGTTCTATTGTCAAAATAATGCGGGCGCATCAGCGGTGTTTGCGGACCTCGCTGCCGCGATGACAGTTCTGGCGACGCGCACAAAACGAAATGAACTCCAGTGGCGACCGAAAAATGCGATTTTTTCGGCTGAAAATGCACGAAACGAGAAGATATTGATGGGAACGAGAGATATTATGATTCTTCACACGTTTTCATCAAAATTTCCTAGTTTCGTGCATTTTCAGCCGAAAAAATCGCATTTTTCGGTCGCCACTGGAGTTCATTTCGTTTTGTGCGCGTCGCCAGAACTGTCATCGCGGCAGCGAGGTCCGCAAACACCGCTGATGCGCCCGCATTATTTTGACAATATGCATAGCATTTTTTATTCGATTAAATCTCGTTTGAAGTATTTTTATTAAAAAACACAACGCTTTCATGTACATGTCAAAAAAACTCTTAATTCCACCTTAATACTTGAATTTCGCTCCGGAATCATAACCACAAAATCGAAAGTTTTCCTTTAATTTTTTTCAAGAAAGCAATTTGGGGACTCGATTTTTTAATTTTTTTCTTCATCTCTTTTTCTTCTATCATCCGATAATCATCTCTCCAGTGATTTAACTTTGTTTCTATCTCGTTTTGGCCGTTTCGCCTATCGTCGTCATCACATCTCGTAAATATTTAATTAAATTCGATCGAGAACTAATTTTCCTGTTCGTATTCGTACTTTTGTTGTCACCTCTGTGATAAAAAAGTACGATATTCTCTTCCAAACTTTCGGAAGAATTGGTCTTCATTTTTCAATTTCCAACTTTACTGTTTGCTCAGCTCCTACTATCGACGACGCGTTTGGAATCAATTGCGCAACACGATTCGATTTTCGGAAGAAAAAACCTTTGAACATCTTTTGTTGGTTTTTCTCTGTCATTTCATCTTGTTCTTGTAAATTTGGCTTGTCTTCTCCTTTTCTCAATACTTTTCCTATTATTCCGATCTCAATCTCCCTGTCCGTTTCACAGCAAGGACTGACCGACAGGACAGCCCGCGCAAAACGAAACTTTTTAATGACATTATCTCCACTTTCGCCATGTTGCGTCGACGCAATACAACGCATCTTTAATATGTATATGTTGGAATGAAGAAAACGGGAAAAGCGGAAGAAGAGACGTTGGCATTGTCCCAAATATGATATTGCAAACGAAAGTGAATCTCGAGAATATGGAGAATACAACCGCGGAAAAATCCATAAACTCACCGCTTGCTAACCTCTCTTCATCTGATTCCTCCGACCTCAGGATCAGAGGAAAAAGAGTCAATTTGTCTTGTTCCTTTCTCTCTTCTGTAAACTTCACTACCGTCGCAGTTTATGTTTCAAATTCGAAACGTGTGACTCCTCTTCCTCCCATTTCCTTCCAACCATGTGTCTTGTCCTCGTTTTCCACCCGCCACAAAGAACCATTTTTCATCGCTTTTCGTCTCACCAAATTCTTCTCTTCCAGACCATCCCCGAATCGTGCTCCGGACGAAGCAGTCGCTAATCAAGATCCATGTAATGGAAAATAAGTATACAAGGAAGAAATCGCAGTAAAACGTAAAGTTTTGATGTAGATCGCGAATAATGTAGAAATGGTTTCAGTGAAATGTCAAGAGATTCGAGATATATACTATCGGGGGGAAACAACACTCTACATTCGGAACAGATTAGAGCTGAAATTCAACGATTCGAAAGTGTGCATCCATGCATTTATCAGGTTTGTTTTTTTAATTCTCAAAAATTGAAAATCTGAAAAAAAAATGCTACAACCGAGTACCGAAAAAGTTTATATCTTAAAGTATACCTTCTTCAAGAATCGTTTTATAATCGATCTTTTAAAACAACATTTATCAGTTTACCTAATTCAGAAAGGATTTAAAATTTTAACAGAAAGATCCAGTACATTTAGTCAAATAGAAGAAATCTTGTATATTTTTCTCTCCCATTTCAACAAAGTCCAACCCGGGTCGAGGACTTCCTTTGTATTGCTATCTGTTTCGACTATTGTCCAACACGAACGTCTTTGGCAGTCCCACCTGTCTCCTTTTTCTCTGCGTCTCTCATCCACTCTCACTCTCTAGACAGACAGTTTTTCAAATTGTGTTCACATACACACGAACGCATTGTTTTCTGTTTCTGTATGCTTTTTTTTCATTCCGGACGAAATAAAATTATCATGACTAATCAGCTATTTCGGGAACTGAATTTTCATCAGGCAAGTTTCTAGATAGAAATCTATTTATTTAATTCTCATTCAACTCTTTCAATTTCCAGATCTACGATCTTCTGAATCTTCTGCCCGACGGATGTCATGCGATAAGTGAGCAGATTCGTGAACAAATTGTTTCAGTCGAAGGTATGTTTTCTTTTTTGACATTAAAAATTTATGGAGTTTTTTCTTAATGCTCTGTTTCCCGGGTGTGATTTTCTGATTCAAAAGGTATGACCCCAATCAAAAATGCTAGATAAAAGATGTCAACGGGTAAACGCGCAAATTTTTTGTACTTTTTTTTTCCGCAGATAAATCGTCTTCTGTAAATTTCTGTGAACCACTTCCGTTTATCTTTGGCAAACTTAATATTTGCTTCAAAAGCGTTCATCCCTTCAATTTGTATCTGGGACTCGCTGTCATCTTCCTCCTCGGAACAATTTAAAATTTTCAACTGCAACCAGTGTCGAGAGGCAAATGGAAGCCAATTACACCTCCTTCCCTCCGTACATCATTTTGCCTTAATAAGTACGTAGTTACTCATGCGACACTCTCCTCTCTCGGTAATTATACCTGCGATTTCAAGAAACTTCCGAAAATTGTCAGCTTCCCATTTTCTTCATATTTCTTTCTGACGGTATTCTTCAGCTTCCTTTCGGTTCTTCGCTTTGTTTTATAAAGCACATTGAGAGCTAGAACTTCTTAAAAACATAATAACACGCCCAAATTCTTGTAATCTGGTTCGAGCAAATTAGGAAATCTCTGCTCTCATCCTTTACCAGGAAACTGGATTTCATCATATAGGTTCTGATGAAATTCAGTTTTCCCACGTCTAGAATCACCAGAATTCAATAAATCTGAAAATCACACAAGAATCCTCCTTGTTGGCGTAAAACCTAATCTACTTTGGCTCTCTCGGTCAAAATAGGTTAGCATCGGAAGTCCTCCTCTCTTCCTGACCAGTGCATGTTGCTGTTACTTGTGTTTTCTACTCTCTATTCTTTTCGTTTTCTCGCGTTCGTTCGTGCTCTTCAATGAAAAATGCCATGCATTCAGCTCCACACCAATACGCCAGCTTTCCCCGCTAGATGCCTCCTCTTTTTTATTTGAATAAAAAATTGAATGGCATTCTGGCCGAGAGAAAGAGCCCATCTAACATAGAGGACACTCACGCATTTCAGCAGACGGGACCCCCTCTCGTCTCATCAATTCGTTCCTCATTTTCTGCTGCTTTCAAAAAAATAAGCTTTCAACTGAAAATTCGGCTACAGTGAAGTGTAGGACTCTTTCGAATAAACCTGAAGGAGAGGAGAATGGGACGAAGCTTGTAATTAGACCGTGTGTTGCTTACAAGTGTCAATCATTTCCCGGGATACAGACCAACAGACCATCTGGTTGGTCACAGTTCAACATGTCTTCCCTTCCCATTTCTTGGTCTCAAATCCTTGTTTTATTCATTCCCTCCCAAGTTTCGGAACCTAAATACCGAATTTCGTTTTTGTTTGCCGGTTTCCTGGTAATCCGCCGTGAGTGCGCAGTTGCATACGGGCGGTCGTCCCTGTAGAGAATAATCTGCTCGGTGCACCCGAAAGGAAAACGGTATAAAACAATTTCAAATGAGAATGCCGCCCTTGCAGGATTCGGTGACTCGTTACGCAATTCATGGTCGTCCCTACCAGAAAGACAGCTGTTTTTTCTGTGTTTGGCACCATGCCGACTATATCGAGACCATTTGAACATAATGTCTCCTCGAATGTACGAATTCGACTAATGACGTTGCTATTTCATGATTTCTCGTAGCTTCTATTGTTCCCATCATTTTCGAGCTACACTACCTCATTATTCTAACCATGAAGATGTGTTGGCTTGTACTCTGAGAAGTCATTTTCATCTTGGTATTTCTATAGAACGGAATTTTCTAATGTGCTGACCACCTGCGGAAAAAAACGGAGCAAATATCTGCGTTTCTAGAATGTTTCGCAGGACGAAACCTGGTACATTCGCATGCTCCGATTTTATTGTGCCGAATTTGAAGAAAATGTTAACCCCGGTCAGGAATGTTCTTTTCTCTCCATCATTTTCGAGCTTCAGTACTCCATATCATTCTGAAGTATCAGTCGCTTTCACAAAAATTTCACCGTTTTTCATTTTTGAAGACAAAAAATCGGCTCTAGCAGGAGAAGTTCTCATATTTACCCTGCCAATGTGTTTATCTACGATGGCGCATTTGAGCCTATTTGTTGCCACTATACAGCACAAAGAGTATCAAATTCTTCTGCTAACAGTCTCGGTAGTCGCCTTCTGTTCTTCCCACCAGTATCATAATTCTATTTGAAATCTGCCGACAAATGGCTTGAGAACCAAAAAAGAGCAGGCACGGTATATAGGTCATATCGGAGGCAACAGTCAGCGGAAGTCTCGAGTGGAAACAATAAGATGTCCATTGGGGAGAGGTGAAGTGTGGATTAACACACTTGAAGATGAAGAAGCCATATGGTCTTGGCTCTTTTTCGTATCTTTTCTCTCCTTTTTGAGCACATGTTCAGTTTCTTTGGATGGATTTTTGAACTTTTTGTCGAACAAGTCTCCGTAGTTTGCCCGAAACATTGACACGGATTGTCCTCGATATTTGATCCGTCAAGCGAAAGGTCATAAGAGGTTTCTGTTGCTGCAGCATCCCCAACAACTTTTTTTTTCTTCTTTTTCTCGCCCGCAAGGGGAAGAGTCAATAGGATTCAGATACCGGGTGTCGGATTTCGGAACCTCATCCGGCAGAAGGATTCCTTCGGCTCTCAAGTGAATCTCGAACATTATTGTCGAGATAAAAACAAACATTTGTCAGTTTTCCAGACTAGAGAATAAGAGAATCATAAATAGTTCTCTAACCTCTCATTGTTCATCACGCCGAACAGTTAAGCTGCTGCTGCTGGTGCTCTGTATTTGTGTCCATCTAAGCCGTCTTTGTCACCGCCTCCTCCTCCTTCCCAGCCAGCTTCTCCACCAGCTCTTCCCCTATTTGTATTTTTTGTGTATCGTTTCCGACCCGTCTTCCGAGAAGGAGGTTTTTTGCACGAAATGTTCCCTCTTATGGAGCTTCTGCCTATTTTCGTTTGTCTCGATCATTGCCAGGGGCATGCATCACAAGTAGTGATAAACATATAATAATGATTCTCTGTCTTCTTCTTTTTCTCCTTCTCTCTCTCTCTCTCTCTCTCTCTCGTCTAAGTGTTCTTCTCGGTAACAAGTTCTCTTTCTTGTCAGTGTTTTTCAAAAAAGGTTATATGTTGTCTATTTACAGTCATACATAGAGTGGCTTCCGTCACCCACGTCAGTTGCTAGAAAACCACAGAAACCTGTCACTTCGTCAAAATTGTCACTTTTTGCTTGCTCTTTCCTCCCGTGCCAACTCTCGCATGTCGAACATTCAAAAAATGTGTAAACTGGTGGTGCCCGGAAAAAACTGAATAACGCAAATACGATGAGACAATGGAGACGAAGAAGAAGCATCATAGACATTGCGAACGTTTCTGCTCTCTACGTCATCGATCAACATTTATCATCTCTCGTAGTTATTTGTTTGTTATCTATCGTCACACGATAGCAACAAATACATAGTAATCGGATTATTTTAATTTTGGTTTTCTTCCTCTAGAGTTGTGCAAGGGACTCTTTTCGAATTTCCGCTGCCCCATCCAGTTCATTTCCGTTCCATTTTCACTTCATTTTCCGCACACACACAACAATTTCTGCTGCCCTCATTCACACCATAAAATATGGCTGGTGCTCTTCTGGGAATTCCAAATTTCTCGCTTTTTCACTCCTTTATTATGGCTCCTTTCACCACCATAACATCCTCTGCCAACAAGCTCACAGAGTCTCGAAATTTCCGTGTTCGGTTTATTTCAAAGACGTTTCTGAACTTCTATACTATCTTTCAGCATTGAACTGCGCAGAATAGAGAACAAAACATCTTCTCAGTTCGAAGTACTTTATGATGAAAAATCGGTTTTAAAGTTTACAACTTTGAATGTTATTTGGCTATTATTTCAAAGCTAGAAGTTTCAAAATCAATGTTTTGATCAGCTACTTAGAATTGAAGAGTTGTCACATAGTTTATTTCTATTATCACAGTTTATTTCTTTTCTTGAAACTAAATATAAGAATTTAAGTTTTATGGAATCCTCAGTTTAGGTCTCTTGTAGATACTTTTCACTTTTCATTCCTCCTCCTCCTAGTGTCAGTTTTTCATCATCATCGAAAAAAGACGTTTTCATATTCTCTTCTCCATGATTGGCGTCCTCGATGCGTCCGTCCATCCCCTCTACTTTGGTATTCTTTTGCCTCATCTTCTGCTTTTTATTCAATTAATTTTGCATTCAGTGCCCTCCTTCAGCACAACCATACCTCTCTCAACCCACTTGTTATTCTTTTGCGATCAACAAGGTCGAATTTTTTTCTCTTCGCCAAGTTCTGCGTTGTTCGCAGTTGTCCTTTTCTCGAAACATAATATCCGAGCCTCTTCTTGATTATTCTTCCATTTGTACTGGATGTCCTTGGAGCCTTGTGTCCATATGATGGATGATCGATGTATGCAAGTGTTAGCAGAAACAGCATTTGCCAATCTGATGGGGGGAGGTTGCGTCTCGAACGATTTGTCATAAATCAGTCGGCCGCCGTTTTCTAACGATGCCTTGTTCTTCGTTTCGCGATCTAGTTGATCAACTATCTTCAGCGGTTCTTTTCGTTCTCAGAAGAGCCATTTTAATTTCAGTTTTTGATCCATTCCGAGCGGAATGAACTTCACAGTACTGGTCAGAACGAATGCATATTTTGTGGTTTTCAAAGTTGAACAGTGATCTCCAGAGATCCGATGATTCTGAAATCTTTTGAGTGTAGGAAGCAACTCTAGATCTGAGTTTTCGTGGTTGAAAACTTTTCAAAATAACTAGAATCAAGTCAGTTAAATAACCCGAATTTGGGAACCTCTCTTCTTTCACAAGCCCTAACTGACTTGATGTTGATTATATTGGAAAAAAAAGTAGTGTCATTGGATACCACTTTTTGGCTTCTTCAACATTGACCGTTTGGCGCTGAAAATCACCAAAATTGCTCCTGTACACGATTTTATTGATAAGGTATAAGTCGAACGATGAAAACTTCAGATCCACTCTCCCATTCTCTCAGATCAATGTTTCTTACTCCGTTTCTTTTCATCGTTGATCCCCCCCAGTGTATCGAAAGAAGTATCCATTAACTCTCTTTAATGAGGCTGAATCGCTCCTCGCGCATTTCACTCAATTGCCCTCTCTTCCCTCTGTCTCAGACCGACTTTCCGTTGTTTGGTTTTGTTCATTGTAAGAAAAAGACCGAAAAAAGCAAAGAAAAGAGCGAACGGACACTGTGTTGAAGATGAAGTCGTTGTTTCTCTCTCTCTCTCAACACAACGACGTCTTTTTCCTCCTATTTTCTTTCCTTATTCTAGCCACCGCCACACAGTTTTTGGCGGCGCCCGCTTTCTGGGGTCAGTTGCATTGCGATTTGCCCGTCAGCAGCACATTTCGTCACCTACGAACACACATACAGGCGGTAGGAATGACACTTCCGAAAACTGTTCTTCTTCCCGATCACTTAGATCAGATGTGTTTGCTCTCAGAACTTTTCGAGCTTTTAAAAATTTCTCGTTCTTCGAACTTTTTGAATCCTTGTTTCCTTCCTGTTCAATCTCTTCTCCGTCTCCTTTTGAAGTATGTCTCTTCCAGAACTCAATCGGTTATGATATATTCCTAACGATTATCTGCTTCTCTTGTCCCACAAAATGCCGTTGATTCGAAATTATGACTACTATGATCTCCTTGACGTGGCACCCGGCCCATCGCATCCACCTGCCATGGTGACTGGTCGTAATCAATTCGGAAGCTCTCGACAGTCATCGTACTCTGCAGTGCCCACAAGAAGTAGGATCTACTACGGGAAGAATGAATGGAGAGGAGCGAATCTGAACACGACGATTCATGATCCTACTGAATTTCAAGAAGTTGTGGATATAAATGCCAACGATTCAATAGCTGGAGATGATAAGCGGAAGAAGAAGCGTTGGAGGGATTTGCTGTTTCCCAAAAATAAGCACTCGTCTCGAAAGGATATGGAGAATTCGAATGTCACTGTGACAACGAGAAGTCTGTCATCCGTTTCGTTCCGATCAGAGAAGCCTGAAAGAAGTAGACGAAGAGAATCTGGATCACTTTCCCGCCACCGCTACATTCCACCTCCGCCTCTACCAATGCCTCCCAGAAGAGTGATGACGAGCACTTCCATCGGATATTCGGACGATGCGATGACCTCTTCTTCGTCTCACACCACTACAGATTATGATGATACCATTCCCGTACCGACCTATGTCATCTATCCAGCTTCTTCTATCGCTCATGCTAGGAGGGGCAAGGAAGTGGGAATGGCATTCATGCCTTATGCAGGAATGAATCATAAACTGTTCAGAAGTCCCACTTACCATCATGGTAGGTTTTAGAGGGAAAAGAGCATTCAGAAAAATTATCCATAAAAATAGATCGAGATACCGCCGCTCAAATGAAAGTAAAAGTTGGTTTTATTAAAGCGCAAAATTGTCTACATTTTTGAAACCTTGAAAAATAGTTCTCAGATTTTCGATTTCTTTGGAAGTTTGTGAATTTGTTAAGCAGCTCTACACCTTCATTTGTTTTGCCCTATCTCACTTCTCAGCAATTTTCAAAAAAAAAAAAAACTTGAGAACCATTTTTCGAGTTCTCAAAAATCAGCATTTTTAAAATAATTTTGCACTGAAAAAAAAACCAAATTCTAAATACCTCTTGAGCGGTACTGTGCATTTTCAGTAATACAATTTTTTTGTTTCAGATGCATTCGTCAACTCCCACGAATGGACACTGAGCAGGCTGGTTAGCGAGATGAGACTTGTAAGTGTTTTTTGTTTCTCATCCACACATAATTGTCGTTAAATCCGCACTCTAGTGTCAATACCGCCAAAAGAACGAGGGAAAAGATGAAGAGGATGTGCCAAGATTAGTAGGCAGATCGTACAGTGTATAGTTTGCTCAGAAGGTGTTGGGGGATGAATTGTGTCCGTCTGTTGCTTTGAGGCCAACCACATGCAGTACAGTTCGACGCAACACGGCCAACTAATCCGCGTGTCCATCTTGTTCCTCCTCTCTACATCATAGTGTTGGTATTATATCAAGCGGGAAGGTGTTCCTTACAATTATAACAGCTAGATATGATCGTTTATGAGAAGGAGGTGCTCCCTCAAGGCCATTTCGGAACTCTTTGAGTATTCCGCAAGTGTTGACAAATTAGGGGAGATAGAACAGCGATAAAGTAGATTTATGACGCCAGACACCTTATTTTGAATGTAGACGGAGTCATTCTGAGACGGACTACTAATCTCTATTGCGCTGGGATACCAGCTGTGTCCCCCTTGAAGAGGATTGTGTAGACAAGATACAACTAGCTATTATAGGCACCTGCTTACAAGCAAGCATGCAACCGTTTCTAGTGTGTACTCGATTGTTCGCATTTTCAAAGGTGTCAAAGAGGAATCGGAATCTCGGTACCCGGAAAAATGCTAATTGAGTCGGCCAGGGTCAAAGGGAGCCACTATTACGTAAACTTCCCCTTCTGTCCATTAGAAATAAAAAAGAAACATCGGATACCTCTTCTCACTTTCGGCTTTCTTTGATTCAGTCTCCATTAGTGTCCGTTACAGTGCACTTCAAATGGTGTTCACATTTAATAAAATGTTTATGCTGTCCATAAAGATTCAAATTCTCGAGAAGACGACAGTTGTCTTTATTGCTCGCTATTGCTTTTGTTTCTTTTATTACAAAACACAGGAAGTGAGCACCTGCGCGTAAAGTGACAGGCTAGATGTAGTACACGGGCTAAGAACTCGACGAACGGTGGGGCTACCAATTAGGAGGAAGAGATTGATCGTTGGTCGCTCAGGCTGTGGGGATAAAGGGAATGATTCCTTTTCAATGGGCCTCAAAAGTGAACAAACAAATTGGAAGGTGTTCCCAAACATAGGACGTCTTTTATCTTTTTGTTTCTGTGCACGGATTCTTGTTGACACACGAAGGAAGAGACATTGATTTTTCATCGTTTTGTTGGGAAGCGGCAAATCAACATGTGTGATAGGAAATTCTATTGGAAGTAGGAGGCTTCGAAACGTATTCTTCTATTTTCAAAAACTGAAATGGAACTTCAGAAGTTTTTAGATTCTGAATGTTTAACAAACTTCTGAAGGTCATAAATCGATTTCCGAAGGTCCGTTTCTTCAGGTTTTGGCTACTTTTGAACACTTTTCCATAGTTCCACTGACATACACCAGCGAGAAAAACATATATCTTGGATTGCCGCGCAATTCTTGCCTTCTTCTTGATTACCGGGTGTTTCCTTCCACCCTCTGCTCGTTATTGCGTGTTCACCATCGCAACACCTCTTCTATTCTCTCTTTCTTCTCCCCTCATCGGACACAACTTTACAACAGGCGGGACAGCAGGTGCGGAGAAGAGGGGCGGGGTCCTTCTCTCTAGGAGATGTGCCCCTGCTGCTGCTCCATCGACGATCATTCTTTTGTCAGTTTTACCCCCGGCAAAGAATGACCGTCCCTATTCTCTGTGACTTTCTGCACTGGTATAAATCTTTCGGAACTCCACCGCCATGTGCTAAGAATCCGAAGCATCGAATTGTTAGTTGTCAACCGGGTGGTTCTAAAACACGATTTTACCACCCTCTCCGCAAAGAAACTTTCTAATTACAGGGAATCGTTGGAACCTCACAATCCGGAAAAACGGCACTGGTTCATCGGTATCTAACTAATACTTTCACTCCAGATGAGAGCCCAGAAGGTAGGTCTTGATGAACGACCTGTACTGATAGCAAACTGATAACATTTTGCAGGTGGTCGATTCAAGAAAGAAGTGGTGATAGAAGGGCAGAGTCACTTGTTGATGATTCGAGACGAAGGACAACAACACTTGGACGTACAGTTCTGTCAGTGGGTCGACGCGGTTGTATTCGTGTTCAACGTGTGCTCGAACCAGAGTTACGATAGCATTCTTGCACTGGCTCAGGAGATGAGCAAGTATCGAAATATCAGTGATCTTCCTCTCGTTTTGGTCGGAACTAAGGTCAGTTTTCCGAAACTGCAACTTTGATCAAATTTGTCCATGTTTTTGTAGAGATATCAAAAAAGTGTAAGCTAACGAAGTTTTTATGACAACATGAGCATTGTTTTTAAAGTTTACAACTTTTTGATATCTGTTACAGAATGCGAGATAAATTTTAGGTTTATACCTTGGACCTAGCAGTGCCATACGGTGTTCTGTCGGATGTTTGATGAAAAAATTAGATAGAGATAAAGATCTAAAAGCACATAAGGTTAAGTGCTAATCCGCCCAATCTGTCGTAAATTATTCTACCGGCGAGGATGGTAGATCGCTTTAATTACTCAGCCAAAAAAGATAACAAAACGCATCACCAACCAATTGTCAGTTTCCAGGATCACATCTCCGAAAAACGAGCAAGAGTGATCACAGAAGACGAAGGGCGACATTTGGCAACGAAACTGAAGAGATGCTCCTACTTCGAGACGTCCAGTACGTATGGAACAAATGTGGAACGAGTGTTTAAAGAAGGTGAGCAATTTGAGAATGATGTGATTCAAACTGTTTCCGCTTGTTAATTCTTATTGTGCATTTTACCCTTATCTTTTCGCCTGTAGTTATCTAGTTTCCTCCCACACATTACTTCGAGTACAAAATGAGAAACATTGAGTCAGAAAAAAACAACAAGTCAACATCCTTCGCCTTTCTTACGGTCATCTATTCACTACGGTGGCACTCGAGTGTTGGGTGCACCGATTGCGCCATCAGATTTACGACACGTGCCACGTAATAATGGTTTATAACCAACGGAGGCTATGATGTAACAATAGATTACATTGGCAGGTGAGAGGACACGATGAGAAGGCAGAAGTTAAATTAGCATAGTAGAATGACGTGCTTTGTTAGAGAAGGTCAATCATGAAGTTGCACTCGCTATGGGAAACATATATGGATACGGTAGAGATCTCATGAGGAAACCCAAAGTCAGCGAGTTTTCTCTGAACTCGCAGATTCACAGGACGAAATCTGGGCTTTCGAAGGAGCTAGTTCGCATCTCCTAACCTTTAGAAGTAGCGATGTTCGGACCGAAAAAAAAATGGAACGACGTTCGCCATGATGGCGACGCCATCTTTCGGTGTAAATGTATCGAAATTTTATAGAGAGAAACTTGGCTCTTCCAAAAACTCAAATTTTGTTCTACGTATGCACCAGTTTGGAGAAAAATCGCATAATTAAGACATTCATGGCTTACGTCCCCAAAATTTTCTGAACAGATGTTTATTATTGTCGAAGGTTGCGCTTCCCCTCTAGTTCTCATTTTTCCCTCTTGTCGGCAAAAGTGAACACAGACCCGCCCGCTAAGAAATCTCAACGAAAAATTATTATATAAAGTGTTTTGTGTATGTTTGGAAAGCAGAGAGTTGAGTTTTCGAGTAGAACACGAGATGCAAACACGCATTGCGCGGCGCTCGAGTTTACGAAAGCAAACAGTGCGATATCGGGAGAGGAGGTGGTGATCCTAAAAAAGTTCAGATAGAGAGTCTCGGTGCCAATTCTTATCAGATGTTCGTCGTTGAACTTGTAGTTTTTCGTCCAATCTTTTTTGTTAGGTTCTCTTTGCAAACTTAGATGACCGTATTCCAAATTAGTTGGACCCACTGGAAGCATCGTAGAATCCAATATATCATGTCTCCGTGTGAAATGACTATCTCGTCAAGTGTTCCAGTTTTCATGACCACCACCGGGTGGGTAGGGAAACACGGATATCGGTTGTCGTACGCAAATTTAGAGTAGTAGCAGTAGCAGCTTCTCACTGAGTGGCAAGTGTCATGAAATCGTCACAACCAGCCCAGCTGCGCCACCATTCTGACCCGCATCTGACCATGGCCGTGTGTTTCTCCGTGAAAAGAGAGAGTAAACATGAAATGAAAACGAATACACCGGCTGTTGCTGCTACTGCTTTCACCACCACAACCATCCACACCTAAAGAATTCAGAGAAGCGTGTCAATCTGCCGTAATTGTTCGTGTGAATATATCACGCCTCACCTTTTCATAACGAAGTGTTCTTCATCGTCCTCCACCCTCTAGATTCGTCTTCTCTTTTTTATCCAACGCGCATTTTCGCTTTCCTTTCTGTCAAGTAGGCCCCTTAAGCCGAATCCCCGTGGGAATCAACTACTGCCTATGTCCTTTTCTTGACTTCCAACTCACTCTCTGTGACGCCCACAAAGTAGTTTAGTCTGGAATGGACAAACAAGTAGTGAGTGCCACTCTCGTCGAACACCTCTCTTATCTCGTTTCCGTCGTGACGACTGACCCTGAAGTTTTGAATTTTTGGCAGTTGTTCGAGATTTTATCGACTTCCCTCCTTCATCCTTTGACAAAAAAAAGTGTTGAATTTATCGTCATTCGATTGAATCTTATTCATTCCTCATTCCAGCGTGCTGCAAAATCATCCAAAGTCGGATACGGTCACAAGTGGGCAACGCCGCCGCGGCCACTTCACAAGCCAGAACGCCGACTCCAACGCATTCGGAGAGTGGACGCAAAGACTACCAGGATCCACGATTTATTTCGAATTCGTTTGCGATGCCGTCCAACATGCGTCCTTCATTCCCGGCCAGTTCATCCCGACGGAATACGGTTCATCATCGAGAACAACCGCCTTCATCCAGAACTGCCAGTGAACGATCCATGTCTGCTATGCTTGCGGCTCCGTACGGAAAGTATGGAATGACGTCTGGCGTGTCTCCTTCTGCTAGTCAGAAGTCAGTGCATTCAATTTCTAACGGATGTTACTCAAGATCTTCTGCTGCACTCCTTGACTCTGAAACACCTGCTGTCAACTCATACTTGATCGATTCAATGTCATCTGTTGGAA
The DNA here is from genome assembly GCA_900536305.3 of Caenorhabditis sp. 40 LS-2015. Classification (NCBI taxonomy): domain Eukaryota; kingdom Metazoa; phylum Nematoda; class Chromadorea; order Rhabditida; family Rhabditidae; genus Caenorhabditis; species Caenorhabditis tribulationis. Next base: position 121,323 of record LR543232.1, on the reverse strand, counting down.
CTCCTCTGAATCACCAGAATAGCTCGAATCAAGTATCGGCGTCAACATCTCATCTGCCAACACCATCCTCCACTCCAAACACACAGCGGAAGAATAGAAGGATATCCAATATATTTGTAAGTTTTTCGAATACAGGTTCAAGATTTTGATGTACCGGTTTTCAGAGACAAAAAGACCACCAAGAGGAGAAATCGAAGATGATCGAATCGTTGAACCTCGGAATCGGACGAGCTATTCCTATAAAGCAAGGAAACCTTTATAAGAAAAGCTCAAAGTCGGCGTTGAATCGGTAGGTATTTCTTAATACATTTTTTTAATAGAAAGATCCTGGACAATCATCTTGAATCATTTTACAGTGAATGGAAAAAGAAGTATGTGTGTCTGTACAATGATGGCCGCCTCACCTATCACAACAACCTGAAAGAGTACATGGACAAGACATCTCAAGGAAAAGAGATGGATCTGAAGTTGGCAACGATTCGGATAACTGGAAGACTCCACCCACTTCACTCCCATCGACCCACCAATGCCAGCTCATCGACAGAAGGAAGTGGAACGCCCACACTGAAAAGTTACGAGCCGAGAAGAAGTGATGTTGGAATGGGAACTAATTCAGGAGATGGAACTTCTGGAGGTGGATCAGATGATGCTATAAAAGAGAACCAACGACAACAATTCTCCCCTCCTGCGATGCCTCAAACTGTTGCTGGAAAGAAGAAACGGGAGTCGAGGAAAATCGGAACGAGTTCGAAGCACAATGATGAGGAGGATGAATGCTTCGAAGTCATCAATAACTGCTTGTTGAGGTGGGAATTCTGTGCTGGATCAGTTGAAGAACGAGATGAATGGATTCAAGCTATCGGCGGAGAAATCGAGAAATCGTTAGGAAAAGAAGTGGCTAATGCGAAGACCAACAACAGAGCTGTCGCGGATCGGCCGGATATTGCTGCATTACGATCAATACTAGGAAACGGAAAGTGTGCAGACTGTGGAAATCCAGCTGCCGAGTGGGCATCGATTAATCTTGGAATCGTAATTTGCATCGAGTGTTCTGGAATTCACCGAAATCTGGGATCCCACATTTCAAAAGTGAGGGGTTTAGAACTGGATCAGTGGCCAGTTGAGCATTTGGCTGTGATGCAAGCGATAGGAAACGATAAAGCGAATGAGATGTGGGAGTACGGTTTGATGAACGAGAAGAAACCAGTGCCAGAGAGTTCAAGAGAAGAAAAGGAACGATTCATCGATAGGAAGTACGTTCAGAAGGCGTTCCTCAAGCCAATTCCATCTGGAGAAGCAGTCACTTCGCAACTCATTTCCGCTGTCTTGGCTCGAGATGTGATGTCCCTGAATGTGTTGTTAGCGAATGGAATGTCAGTGGAAGAGATTAACACGACGACAAAAGATGGACGAACTGTTCTCCATCTGGCTGCTAGTATTGGAAGTGTCGAATTGGCCCAGTTGCTCATTTGGGTTAGTTGAATAACCTAGAATACCGATTGTCAATGTCTTCTTTTCAGCATAACGCCGATACTCGAATCCTCGACAACAACGGAAGATCATGTCTCTTCTATGCTAGATCCAATGGCTTCAGAGACGTTTTCGACATGCTCGTCACAGCTGGACTCTCTCCTGATTATGGACTGCCACAAGAGAACAATGACTATTCCCATCTCCCAGAGGTAAACATCAAAACGTTCAAGCAAATTCAATCATCTTATTTTCCAGTTTTCCGCCATGGGATCCACATCGAATCGAGAGTACTCTATCTCTGGAGATGACACGTATTCGCTACGAAGAATGTCGATGGCCCCTCCCCAAGTTCCAACTCGTCGGTATCTGCCTCAGCAGCCAGAACTTGATGAGACGAGTGTCATCTGAAGTCCTGAAGATGTCCCTAGTTTAGTGCATTTCTCTGTCCATATCACCGTCATTTCTAGTCAATTATCCGCTTAGTTCACTTCTACTTTTTCCCTCTGATCTCAGTCTCGAGTGTCGCCTTATCCTGCCTTTCTCTCATTTCGCTTCACTTTCATTGTATACCCCCATTCTCTTAATTTCGCAAATTAATCTCTTTCTCTCTCGTCGATCCCTCGCATCCTCACTGTTCATTTTTTCGTGCTCTCGTCGCCTCTTTCCTTGCATTCGTTATCCGTTTAATATGTAGGAACTATGCTCTTCTCTTTGTGTACAATTTATTATCATTGATCTTTCATTTTGTTTTTTATTCGAGCAAAATACCCTTCTAAAGTAAAAATTTTAATTTATCAAGAGTGTTTGAGAATCAACGGGAAAACAAGTTATACGTTCAAAAAAAACTTGAAAAATCCGGGTGGTTTTAGAAAATCGTTCGGATTTCTTCACCGGAGTTCCCCAACGCGGACAAAACTGGGGTTGGAAGAGCTAAAACTAGTTTAATGAAAATTCGCGAAGAATTGTGCTGAAATGGAGCGTCAACACTCGCAGATCGCTAATAGAAAAAATCCAGATATCTTCAACAATTATTCAGGCTCTTCTATCGAAGACTATGTTGGGACAGTTGACCGAATTGTGACCATAAGACAATGAACATGTTGATTGAAAGGAGTTCACATGGCTACAGTATTCTTGCTCCGTGTCCAAACAAACTCAAGGATCCAATACTTGTTTGTATTCTAGTGCCGACCGAGTCTATCTCTGATCAGCTACATTCTTCCCAAGACCGAAATGACTGGAACGTGACCATCGTACGTCTCTAGTTTCTCTCCGTCTCTCCACTTTCTCATATCTTTTCGTTTGTAGTCAGTCTACCCAATTTGATATCAATTCCACTTACAAAAACCTATAAAAGACAAAGAGGAGTGGTCACTTCGATCAGTACCTTTTCTATAGTCGCCTTTCTTTTTTCTTTCCTCAATGGCAACAAAAAAACAACTACTTGTCGTGGGCGCTGGAGCTTCCGGTCTTCCTTCTATCAGGTATGTTCTGCTAACGAAAAAGGGGTTATTTGGAAAAGATCATTGATCGTTGGCTAAAAAGCTAAATAGTAAGTGTTCTCAGCACGTTTTAGCTTTGTTTGATATTTTCGTCATTACAAAAAACAATCCAATAGCTAACCTAAACTTTTACCCGCTTTCGTCGAATTTCCACTATATTATTTTAAATGTAATCCAGGAATATTATCTTTCAACTAGAATAATTTATTCAATTTTATGACTTCACTCAATTTCTTCCAAATAACAAAAGAAAAAAGCTAAAAATACACTGGAAACTTTTAACTGTGACTGTAGTAAAACCCCCTCTATAACTTCATATAGAGATTTCTCTCGATTCTCATTGAGAACTTCAAAAAGTTGTCAACTAATGAAATATTGTTCATAATAAGATCTACATTTTATTAGTTGACAACTTTTCAAAATTCTCAATCTGGACCGAGATAAATATCTATGAAGTTAGAAGGGGCACTCCATTGCTACATGCTTTACGGAACCCGCCGAAAATCGAAAAATAGCCATCATTTTTTTGTTTAAATTGTTTTTTATTGTTTTCCAGTTTCAGTTCTCAATTTCAAAATTTAGCAACTCCATTTTCCAACTTCTATAACTCAAAACCAGACGATCCAACAGAGCACCTAAAATTTGAAACAGTAATCTTTGAGTACGTGCCGCCCAACCGTTAAACGTGCTATCAACATGAAAACTTGTGTTTAATGCCGGAAAGACTCTTACTTTACATTTCCGTAAACATCTTTATAGGTTTTTCAGTCTTAAAGTACTATGAACCACTGCGAATTCGAAACTTTTAAGCAACTAATATTGGTCGGGAATCTTCCACTTGTAACTAGTTTTCCCTAATCTTCAAAAACCAGAAGGTCAACTTCAAGAAGTCAAGAAACGCCCAATTTGATCTTCTGAATCACCTATCAATATGTTTCTTCTCTACTGTCCTTGTAGTTTAGTGAACTGTACGCCGAATTCTCTGGTTATCATTAGTCGAACAAAAAACACAAAAGAATACAGCTTTATTCGTCGAATAATCACTTTCAGACATGCCCTCCTCTACCCGAATGTCGAGGTCACTTGCTTCGAAAAATCCGGAGATATCGGCGGACTATGGAACTACAAGCCCCATCAAACAGATTGTGAGTTTCCCATGAAAAGAGCATAACAATATGAGAGTTTCAGTGTCGACGGTGATGAAGTCCACAGTAATCAATTCATCAAAAGAAATGACCGCATTTTCGGATTATCCTCCAGAAGACACAATGGCCAACTTCATGCATAACACGGAAATGTGCAGATATTTGAAGAACTACGCAAAGAATTTCGGGCTTTTGCAGTATATTAAACTGAATCATAGTGTGGTCTCGATTGATAGAAATGAGGATTACGAGACTTCTGGAAAATGGAAAGTACGCTATACCGATGAGTAAGAAACTGGTACTTTGAAGAATCGGTATAATCCCAATAGTGCCCCCCATCAATGGTCAGTTACATCCCCCACTGGAAAGGTCAATTGCGCCCCCCCACTAATTTTTTGTTTGGGGATACATGGGGCTAGAAGTGGATGAGCTGAGCAAGATTGAGGGACTAGGCCAAATCAGGAATCTGAAAATAAGGGAAGAATTCGGACTGGTGGGGGGGCAGAATTGGGATCTGTGGGGGGCAGAATTGGGATGAGTGGGGGGCAGAATTTGGATAAGTGGGGGGCAGAATTGGGATGAGTGGGGGGCAGAATTGGGATCGATAGGTGTGGACTCGGGATGCTTAGCGGTGAAGTAACAAGTGGGGGGGTCTAACTGACCTTGTCCTGTGGGGGCTGTAACTCACCATTGATGGGGGGCACTATTAGGAAATTACCTGGCATCCCAATACTGCCCCCCATTATCACTGGTGGGGGGCATTATTGGGATGCGGTGGTACCAATTGTGTCCCCCACTCAATAGTGCCCCCACCTACACAAAACCCCGAAAATGTACTGGGTGGGGGGCGCAACTTCTCCTTGGGGGGCGTAACTGACGTGGGGGGCAGTATTGGGATATTACCGAAGAATCTTCAATGAACTTGTTCAGAGAAGGAAAAGAGCATGAGAAAGTGTTCGATGGAGTGATGCTCTGTTCTGGACACCACGCGATTCCGTACTTTCCGAATCCATGGCCGGGACAGGAGAAATTCAAAGGAAGAATAGTTCATTCTCATGACTACAAAGATCAGAAGGGATACGAGGATAAGGTGGTGGTTGTGGTCGGATTGGGAAACTCAGGAGGAGATTGTGCAGTTGAATTGAGCAGAGTGGCGAAGCAAGTGTATCTGGTGACGAGAAGAGGAAGTTGGGTGTTCAACAGATTGTTCGATCGAGGAGAACCCGTCGATATGGCGTTCAACTCGTGAGTTTGAAGACTTTTGTAGGTCCGAATTGACTTTGGGTCTCTGACAGTTTCTGAATCTGAAGTAATGTTCATAAGTGCAAAACAGTAAACTTTGAGCAGTTAGAAAACGGTTTCCAATGACTCGATTTGTCTGAAAATTAGTAGATGTATTAAGCAACTCTGGATCTTCATTTTTCTAGTTAACAACTTCTCTAAACTATCACTTTCAAGTCAGATATGTCATGTTGAACAGCACCGAGCTCTGGAGTGAAACGAAATTCGGGATCCCGACTCAATACGAGATATCAAAGATTATCAAAACAAATTGTAAACCAGAAAATGATGATCTAGTGCTGCTGAATACAGCCACGAAATTTGAGACAAGTCGAGTAGTTGGAAATCATTTTTTGAGCTCCTCAAAGTTGACCATTTTGCACTGAAACTGGATTCACTTCTGGTTTCTTCTGGAGTTTTTGATTCTGGTAAATTGAAAATTTTTGCAGAGAAAATTTTGCTCGTGTTGTCCTCAATATTTATTGATTGACCACTTTTTCATATCTGTTAGAGGACGTAAATTAGGTCATAGTGACGGCAGGAAGTGTGCTTGAAAAACAAAATGTTTCATTCCAGAAAGTTCCAAATGTGGCTCTCCCAAACGATCCCCGCCCCTCTCGTCAACTGGAACATGGAACGTCTTCTGAATCTTCGATTCGACCACGAGAGATACGGACTCAAGCCGAAGCACTCCGCCTTGGGGTATCCTATATCTTTTCTCGTTTTCTAATCTGCAAAATGTTTTTTCAGAGCACATATCACCATCAACGATGAGTTGCCAAACCGAATCGCGTGTGGAACTGTCCGAGTGAAGCCTGGAATCAAATCATTCACCGAGAATTCGATTCAATTCGAGGATGGATCGGTTGTGGAAAACGTTGATGAAGTCCTCCTCGCCACTGGATTCTCTTTCCATTTCAATTTGGTCGAAGGGGGAAATCTCGTGAAGGTGAATGAGAACAAGACGGATGCATACAAGTACATGTTCCCACTGGCAACTTCTGATCATAACTCTCTGGCCGTGATCGGACTGATTCAACCGATCGGATCGATTATGCCGATCAGTGAGATGCAAGCAAGAGTATACTTGGAAACTTTTGCAGCTGGAAGACGATTGCCAAGCCAGCAAGAGGTAGAGTTCAGAAACACTCCATAGGGAATCCTCCTTTTATTTCAGATGAAAGACGATGTGACTCTGAAGAGAGAAATGATGAGGGCCAGATATGTGGATAGTCGAAGACACACTATCCAGGTGGACTATGCCAACTACATGCATGAGCTGGGAGAAATGATCGGATGTAATCCAGATATGAGGACTTTGTGGATGCAGAAACCGATGCTCGCCTGGAAGGTTTACTTCGGACCCTGTGTTCCATACATCTTCAGATTGAATGGTCCAAACTGTTGGGATGGAGCAGAAGAGGCTATCTGGGATGTGGATTATAGAGCTATCAGACCGACTAACAACAAAATTGTGAGAGCTGGAGAGTCGAAGAAGACTATGTGATTTATTGTGTATATTTTATTTTTGGAAGAATAAACTTTGTCATGACTATCTGATTGTTAAGCCTTTTCTGTTAGTTTCTTTTTTTTGAATACCTGAACTCCAAAAAGCAGGTACAGAGCTTTCCAAGAAGGTATCAATTTTAGTGATTTTCAGAGCAAAATGGTCAACTTTGAGCAATTGAAAAGTAAGTTCCTAATTATCTTCTTCTACAAATTTGTGGATGTATATGGCATCTTAAAATTTAATTTTTGTAGTTGATAGCTTTTCTGGAAAATCCCAATCAAGTCAAATATGTCGCGTTTCATACATTTTTGGTCAGCACTGAACTTTGCCGATTTCGAGGGGGTTTCACATAGTTATTCTGGTTTTTGCCAAGTGTTTCACTGTCCTGAATGAACTCAAAGTGAGCAAGTAAGCCTAACTTTTGAAATGTGTAAGACCATAACTATTTCTCCCAGTTGTTGATTTTTGTTAAAGGTCCCTCGTATCGTCAGCAATGTTTCCACAATAGTCCTCACATTCACTCATCATTGTTCCCTTATTCCCACGGATCTTCATCGGAGATATCCTTGTTCAGATCTCGCTCTTCCCAGGAGACAACGTGGACCACAGTCATCTTCACTATCTTCAGATAATACCGACTCTTCACATAAACAATATAACTGATGTAATTAGTGCACCTGTCATCGTAACAAACAATGAGAGTGCATCCATAAAAGGGGGCGGAGCTAGGGAATTAGGTCAAGCAGAGTGTTCGGTATAAAAGGAGAGCCAACCCTCTCATTTCCCCAGACACTCCTGTCTACCCGTCCCTATCGTCTACCTATTCCGGTTTCCCGATATTCCTGTCTATCACCATGCAACCAACTCCAAGATTGCCCATCGACCGTCTCGAGTGCTCCATGCCATGCAAATGGAGAGCATGCTCTGAGGTTGTCCGTACTGTCGAGGAAATGGTGGATCATGTCAACCGAGATCACATCCAAACTCAACTCAACGAGAACGGCACATGTGAGCAAGCCATCTGCAGATGGGATGGATGCAAGACTGCCGTCAGTCGAGGAAGCTGCGGATCGAAGATTGAATGGATCACCGACCACTTCCAATCGAGACATGCTCGTGCTGCCAAGATGTTCATTTGTTGTGACCAGAATGGAGTCGTCCATTCGGGTCCCAACTTTGATGTCATCGCGAAGATATTCAACTTCTGATAGAAGTTCTTTCCTGCCCCTCAGAATGTTGTGACCAGAATAGAAGGATCTATTCCGTTCCCAACGATATTCAACTGTATCAATTCCGTGATGCCCTGGCGCCTTATCTACTCAAAGGATCTAATCTCCATGACCATCTTACACGTGGCAAGGTCAACGATGCTCCAGGAATTCATAGAAATCAGTACTCTCGTTTACTCTCGTCTGTGCTCGCTTGGATTGGCTAGTTGATTGGAAGGAAGGTGTGGTTGGAGGATCGATGAAGATGGACCGAGGAGGGAGCAGCAGAGTCGCTGGTTGAGAAGAGGAATGAGGGCTGAGAGGATGGGAGAAGGAAGAAGAAGAACCACAACGAGAACTACGAACTCCAGTCGGGAGCTATGAATAAATGTCATGTCTTAATCCTTTGTTATCAGTTCACTTGCTCACTAGTCCCTTAGGGTCGCGACGGTCTAAGGGATGAACCACCCAGAAAACCCGTTGCAACATGGTGCATCGTACCGGTTTTCCACTGGATTCGCCAGTGGGAAAGAACCCTGTGGGCAAGTGACTGGTACAGAGGAGAGGATTGATGTAGACGCTCATTTGGAGTACGCTTGATTCGTTCGGAACATGTCCCGTTGTGTGGGGTCGCCAGGCGATGTGGCAAACACACATATGGGATAGAATAGGAGATTGTCCTATGATCCAGCGGGATGAAAGTAAGGTGGTAGCGAACACACGCAGTAGGAGTAATACAGTAGTCGGCTGTTGTGAATCGACACAGTGAGTGGAAGGATAGGCAGTGTATGCGTCCTTCCTGCCGGGACACGATCAGTGGAGGTATAGGCAGTGTAGGCGTCCCTTCCTGCCGGGACACAATAAGAGGAGGATAGGCAGTTAAAGAGTCCTTGCTGCCGGGACAAGAATTTTTTGGCCATAATTTCGCCCCCGGACGGCCAGGGCACTGTTTCTTTTTTGGCCATAATCGGGTCCCAGGACGGCCAGGACACAAGTTTCAATTTTTTGGCCATAATATCGCCCCCGGACGGCCAGGGCACTGTTTTCTTTTTCGGCCATAATTGGGTCCCAGAACGGCCAGGACATTTACTCAACACGACAGAAAAGCAGAAAGCATATTCGAGATACGCCACGGTACCAGGAATGTCTCGAATATCAACAGAAGAAGATGAGGATATCAAAAACCAGCTATTCGAGCTAGGAAAGCTATTCGAGCGGAGAAATCGTCTATTTTGTGATTTGCACAAAAGAAATGGACAACCAGAAGAAGCGATAAAAAATGTTCCGTGATGACCAGGACGGCGGAGATTTGGAATGAGAATGAGGAAAACGTCAATTCAAGAAAATCAAAACTACAACCCTGGACATGAAGACATCAGCTCAGTCACTTCTAGCAAAGCATGAAAATAGCGGAGCTTTGCCTCAAGAACAATTGGCGTTCGCTATGTGTAGTGCGGATATGATAGAGAATTTGGGTCGCCAAATTGAACAAGTCAGTCGGACTCAACAACTTCTGATTGCGTCAGTCGAGAATCTTCGTTCCGATATCCGTGTGAACAAGGAGCAACAAGAAATGAGGAACTCGCAAATGTTTGAAGAGATGCAGAAGTTATATTCATTGTTGAATGAAGCGCAAGAAACTCGTTTCAACTGTGGAAAAGAGTTGAAAGAAGTAGATAGCCGACTTGCGGCAATTGAGAGACGATTGGAATTGAAACTGATTCGCAGGTCAGACGCCAATGGGAGTCAAATGGGCGACAGCATGTGTCGTTTTCGTAAAGCAGTCGGCTTAGAAACACCAATAGTGGAAATCGTGGGCAGTGAAAAAAAGGGTAACTTGAACCCAGTTATGGAAGGAGTGGTTATGCCATCAGCGGAGAATCCGTCTCCTATGTTAGCTTCAAATGTCATCACCAGTATCACCAACTCCATCGAGCCATTTGGTGGCAATCCGGAAGACTACTTGATATTCATCCAGACGTTCGACATGCTCGTTCACGAGAATATGGATATTCCGCCAAGAATGAAGCAGACTCTTCTGTTACGACTCCTTACGGGAGACGCCAAGGCTGCAATGAAGTCAACAAACATTTCGGAAGCCGATTACACTCTACTCAGATCAAATCTCGAGCGACAATATAACCGAACGGCGGACACGATGCAGATGTATATGGATCAACTTCAACAGCACATCTTCACTGAGAACGACTACGATGAGATGGAAAAGGAGCTGAACAGATTCGTCATAATCGCAAACAACTTGAGAGCAAAAGGAGTACACGTGGACGATGCTCTTTTCACGAGAGGATTTATCAACAAACTGCCGCAAACCATCATGGGTCCAGTCTTCAGAAAACACCGAAAGCAACAACGGACATTCGATGAACTTGTCAATCTGGTGTATTCCACGATCGCGGAACAACGAGCGCTGGGAAAGGCCAGGATGGAGAGGAATCAATCGAAAACCAACGATGTGTTCTCAATTCAAGAACATGAAGAAATTTCAAACGGAAATCGTCAGTCTTGCCGAGAAAAATCTGGAAAAAAGTCAGGAAAATGCTTATTCTGTGAGTCGCACAGTCATTTGGCCCGTGATTGCAATTGGAACTCCAAAAAGAAAATAGAGATGGCCAAAAAGATTGGAAGATGTCTATCGTGTTTATCACAACACCATGGAACAGAAGATTGTCAATCGAACCGGAAGTGCACGTATTGCAACCAGAAGCATCACTCTTGGATTTGCAGTCACCGCAAGCAACAGAAGCAGAAGAAAGAAATGAAAGCGTTTGTTCGAAACGGGGAGGTCACTGATTCTAAATAGTTACCTCCTAAATCAGCTGAATTCGTCAGCCAACTATGAGTTGGTATCAATCTCATGTCTAAAAAAAAAAAAAAAATTGAAAGATATAAGTTTAGTCGAAACTTCCATGATTTATTCGATTGGAATAGAGTCGTCTATTCAGTTCTCAACTTATCCTACGTGAGGATTAAGAACTTCTATAAGAAGTTCTTCTTCCCGCCCCTCCCAGNAATCGAGACATGCTCGTGCTGCCAAGATGTTCATTTGTTGTGACCAGAATGGAGTCGTCCATTCGGGTCCCAACTTTGATGTCATCGCGAAGATATTCAACTTCTGATAGAAGTTCTTTCCTGCCCCTCAGAATGTTGTGACCAGAATAGAAGGATCTATTCCGTTCCCAACGATATTCAACTGTATCAATTCCGTGATGCCCTGGCGCCTTATCTACTCAAAGGATCTAATCTCCATGACCATCTTACACGTGGCAAGGTCAACGATGCTCCAGGAATTCATAGAAATCAGTACTCTCGTTTACTCTCGTCTGTGCTCGCTTGGATTGGCTAGTTGATTGGAAGGAAGGTGTGGTTGGAGGATCGATGAAGATGGACCGAGGAGGGAGCAGCAGAGTCGCTGGTTGAGAAGAGGAATGAGGGCTGAGAGGATGGGAGAAGGAAGAAGAAGAACCACAACGAGAACTACGAACTCCAGTCGGGAGCTATGAATAAATGTCATGTCTTAATCCTTTGTTATCAGTTCACTTGCTCACTAGTCCCTTAGGGTCGCGACGGTCTAAGGGATGAACCACCCAGAAAACCCGTTGCAACATCATTTGCCCAGAAGATGGATGTTATTTGAGAAGGGATTCTCAGCAACAAATCGATGCTCACGTCAAGAGGGACCACCGGCCGAAACCAGTCAAGAAACCATCACGACCACATCAAGTCATCAATCCACTCGCCTGGCCCCGACCGGATATCATTGGAGTTGTTTCTTCGGACCCAGAGACTGCATCGGATGAAGAATGGACTCTTGCTGAGTACACCTCGACGTCTTCGGATGAAGAGGTCACTGCTTCCTTCTACGACCACCGCCAGCGACCGAAATTGTGTCTTCCATTCTTCATGCACCGGACGGATCCATTCAGAATGCCATTACCGCCACAAGTCATCTACCGGAAGAAGACGGAGACTCTTAGTTTGGAGGAAAAGAAGAAGCGGACTCTGGAGGCTGGCAGCGACAAGTACAAGGCTTGGTACCATATGAGAAAGGAGAAGAAGATCAAGAAGAGAGCTCTCCGAGCCAAGATGGAGAGAAAGGCTGAACTCGAAAGGAAGAGGGCTGAGAAGTCAGATTCTGGAGTCAGCAAGAAGCGGAAGATCGGTCGAGAGGATTCTGGAGAACCGACGAAGAAGAAGATGAAGACTCAAGAAAGACGACAACCCAGAAGACAATGCAAAACCGGAGAAGGAGAAACAGTGGCACTCCGAACCAGAAGTAAGACTTAATGATTCTAATGATAATAATTTTTGTATGATTTTAATGAGGATAATAAATCTAATTAATAAACATCGTCTTCTGTTCCTTTTTTCGAGGATTGCTCCCCACCTCACGAGCCTCCTAGCTACGCCTTGGAAAAAACTATTTATTCGAACTATAAAAACTGAAAAGAGATCATTGAGTCGCCTCTGTTGGCTTCGGCTCTTCCTTTGACATGAATGGAAACCAAAGTCCTTTTCCTGAAAACATAGTATTTAGGATCATCCCTCAATTCTCCCTCTAACCGAATTTCTGTCTCTCCAAAACGACGGCATTCTGCTCCACTCGATACTGTTCAAACTCGTTTTTCGACATTGTCATGTACAAGTAGCACTGGAAAAAGAGTTATTGCAGGCTTATTCAAATGAAGAAGGCTCTGACCGAGTGCAGAACGGGAGCGACCATCGCGGCAGAGCAAAGACCAAAGACGATGTACAGATGAGCTGCTGGGTAGCGGAGGAGAAACCGTCTGGAATTTCGGATGTTGAACTTCCCGAATTTCACCGAAACTCACCGAATGAAAGCAGGTGGGAAGCGGCGATTCTGTTGATAGTAGGTCGCACGCGAACGACTACTGTTAAAGAAAGTGCTCGCTGTTTTTAGGAGCATTCTGAAATCGGAATCGATGAAGACACCAATTCTAATTTTTAAAGGATTTCATCGGATTTTATCGAGTACAAATTACAATTTTTCAATAGATGGAATTCATTTATTATGATCACAAAAACAGACAACAAAGTAATAATAACAAAACCTATTGATAAAAGCAAGCCTATCGTTTTAAATTCTCTTGTAAACCCATACGGCGTCAATTCCTTCTCCGACTTGATGTTCCTGGAAATATTTTTTTTAAAGAGTTTGAGTTAACCCAAAACAATGCTCACCAATTTCCAAGCATCGTTCTCTGGAAGTGGGAATCGACAAGCGAGAAGATTCGTGTTGGATCGCATCTCGCTCAACTTCGGTACCAAATCTCCCATTAAACTTTCGGCTCCGAAAATTACAGCAGTTTCATATGGACTGAGATCAGTTTTAAAAATGTTCTTCCGCATGAATCTAGAAAAAAGCAAACTTTTCGACATTTATTGGACTGTCTTACTCACTTAGCTTCTTTGCCCAGACCCTCCTTTATGGAACGGTATTTCGAATAGGCGACGAGGATTGAATTCAGTTCCACTCCGGTGCTTTTGTACCCTTCCTTGGCACATTGAAGAACCTGGAATGGAGTCTTGAATTGAAGGGAGTGCTAGTAACTATGTTTTCAAACAGCAAACAGACTCTGGGTAATAACTTTAGATACATTTATTATAAATTCAAAGAAAAAAGAAACACGGACTAGAACAAGATAGAAAGGTCAAGGATGAGCACTAAAGCTGGCGGGGGAAAGTGGGGGTGACTGAACGGAATGTGTGATAATGGGTTAGAATCAAACGGGAAGAGGCTGACCCTGAAAGTGACTGATTGGCCGAAACAGATATTTATAGTAACCGAGGATGAAGAGTTAAGTGAACCGTGCACACGCTAAAACAGGTTTCAGTCAATATGACTGACTAATTTCCTAAGAGTTAGTATTGGAAGTATCAATGAAAGTGGTAGTAGTAGTGACGACAGGAGCAGCAGCGATCAATCTGTTGAATCGATTCTTACGAAGCAGCTGTCTGGAAGCCTTCGCCGACTTCTTCTGCTTCTTGACTCGTTCCATCAAATCATGGCCACGATGTGTGACACCATCCATTTGATCCATCTTCGACAGCAACGATTCCAGATCGCCCTTTCGAATCGGTTTGACGGAGATATCTCTGACAGCACGGAACTGACCGCAGTTATTTACATGCTCGTTTTCAAGGCGGAAATAATTCCAGATGAATCTTCTGAACACTTCGAATGGAGCTGTGACGGTTGTCAAAAAGTCCGAGTCGAGAGTCCAGGCCTCTCCGAGTGAGACGTTGAGCACCCATGCGAGACGGAGCACAAAGTCTTGAGCGATTGCCAGATAGTAGTACCATTTACTTCCGTAGATCATTTCTTCTCTCAAGAATCTTGCTTCCTTCGGTGCTCTTGGATCGATGAGACCCCAATCCATGAAAATGTCCCAAAGGAAAGTATAGGTGAACGACATGATGTAGGAGAGAATCCAGATGTAGAAGAAGATGGAGGTAGAGTTTGGATCACTGGCTTCATAGTACTTGTTCAAAGCTCCACAAGCTACGACGAAGAATGTCGTCGAATATTTTCCAGCGTTGACGAGATGAGGATGAACTCGTTTTGTGTCTCGAAAACGTCTCAAACATTGCAAGAAACGGATCATAGCAGGAATTATGGACATCAATGATCGTAATCCGGCGGCAGATGCACATTGATCTTTTCCATTCGAAAGTTCAACACTCCCCCATGGAACTGATCCTGTCGTGGAGTTTATTCCTTTCACTTCGATCCATCCGTTCGAGTAATCGACTTCTGTGGCATAGAAGCAGACGAAGTATTGAAAATCGAGGAACGCAGTTGTCAGAGAATTCATTTGATCTCCAAGCCAGAAATCGGTGAATGTGACGAAATGAAATGGAGATGAGAAGCACTTGTAGCAATGTTTCAGAAGCCAGAATCGAGAGTTTCTATGAAACACCGAGTCCGGTTTGGCGATGGGATTGAGCAGAAGAACCAAGCAGATGATCATGAGAACCAGTGGAGGTGCGAATGGAGGAATGTGCAACATGTGAGCATAGAGATACGCCAATACTGCAAACGACCAGAGCATTATCATGAAGGACGCGATTTGCATCAAAGTTTGATAGGATAGATGGTTTCGAGGATCCACTTCGAAAATGAGAACGTGATTGACTCCAGCAGCAGCCCATCCAGCCATGTTGACTCCACACAAAAATATTGAGAGGAAAAGCAGTAAGGGTCCTCTGAACAATCGAACTGCAACCCATTTCGGTTCCTGAGGACGACCAGGTGATGCCATCCAGGTTAAAATGATAGCGAGAAGCAAGACGATACTGGCTCCTATGAATAATCCCAAGGAAAACGTTGTGAGAGGTTTTTGTTTCTCTGAGAGTGGAGGTACCTGAAAAAAAAAGACGATTTGAAGTTTATCGAAGAAATTACGAACCTTGAGTCTCTTCATTCCAGCTTGTCGGTTTCCTCCCTCCAAATCGTTGATAACACTTGTTTCCACATTAGTGATCAGTGTCTCGATTTCACGATTCAGAAAGAATGAAGACTTTTCCACTTTGTTAATCCTCCAGTCGAGTCCTCGCTCATTTCCAGTGAGCTTATCATGCTTCTTCAAAATCTTTCGGAATCCAGTAGCATTCAACTGCTGATAGTTTTGAACCAAAACCAGGGAGAGGTAGAATTCAGAGAAGGCAAGTTTGAGTTGCTGCTCATTGCGAGTCGTCTCTTTGTGAAAGCGGTCTTTCCCTCCAAATCTCTTTCGAATTCCACTTGCTTCACTTCTGGATCCGAGTACATCTTTGAACACTTGCAGTTCTGTTTGCAGTTCGTGATGCTTTCCCTGTCCTTCGGCTATTTTTTGAGAGAAGAAGAGATTGATTTTAGTCAATTCTTGATCACATTCGTTGAAGAATTTCTCATCTAGCCGGGATATGTGCTCTTCTCGACGATCATCGTCGGCTGGCACCTCCATCATGTCATCGTACAATAGATTTTTCAAACGTTCATAATCAATGTACTGTTTTCGCCACTCGGGAGTCAAGTGGCTGGCTAACTGTTCGCCGAATTTCATCTGCAAAAGCAAAAAATATGAAATCACTCACAACACGGCCATCGCCAGAGCCTAGATCAATGAGGGTGCCTTTTGAGTTCTTGGTAGCGTGAAAAAGTGCGCGGGAGACGTTTGCAAGCTGTTCCGTCGTGGCTGGAACGTACGGAATGCAGACCCGACGCAGTGCTGGAGCCACGAACGGAACGGCTGCCGCCGAAATGACGAGCGCCGTCGCGCCTGCCACACCGGCAATCACCAGACCCGTGTTCATGCCCATACTGCAAAAAATACACTATACTTCAAGCACTCAAGAGCACACCCTCATCGACCCCAACTCATTTTGAAAGAGTCATTTTTTAAATTTAATATAAAGAAAATATACTCACCTTTTCCAATTAATTTTATTAGGAGCAAGATGAAATCGACTGACTCCTCAGTTTCGCATGAACTACCTGCAATCAGAAATATGGATGACAACGGGTTTTTGGAAATACGAAGGTGTCAGCAGAGAGGAAAAAGAAGAGACTCAAGTTCGATCGATAAAAATTGAACTTGTACTACGACAGAAGGGAAGAGATAGACGCGAAATTCGATAAGGGCATAACGACTAAAAATCGCGGCTCGGCACGGGAAATGCGCCAGGGGCTCGGGTGATGCGCTCTCGAAACTTTGCTGGCGTCTAATATTGAGAGTTTCACAAAAATTTGTGGGAGTTTTCAACACAATCGTTTGGTTTCTCTGGCTTAAAAAATAATTTCGCTGAAATTAAATTTGATTTCTTGCTTGCAAAAAAAAAACAAAACTCTTGGTGAAACCATTATTAAAACTATTTTTTGCGATTAAAACTATTTTTTGCAGGTAAATATGTTGTCCAGAACGCTCCGACCGATCTCCAAGTTGCTCAGAAGCAGTGCGAAATACTCGCAAGCTGCAGGTAACTCTTTAAAGAGTTTTCCAATTCATAAAACCCATTTTCAGGACTCCCATTGAATGAAGGAAGCCCGGCTCCACTGCCGTCAGAAGATAGAGTCATCTCTCCAAAAGTGAGCGCTTTAGTCGATGAAATCGCAAATCTCAGCCTGCTCGATGTCTCCGATCTCAACTGGGCTCTCAAGAAGCGACTAAACATTCCAGATCAGCCATTGATGGCCGCTGCAGCGTTCGCCCCGGCAGCTGCTGCTGCTCCAGCCGCGCAAGGTAAATACGAATTCCAAATTTTAGAGTTTAATAGTTTTCCTTAAGCTGAAGCCGAGGCAGCATCTGATGTTCCACAGAAAATGACATTCACGGTGAAGCTGACGAAGTTCGATGACACCAAGAAGATCGCCATCATCAAAGAAATTCGTAATGCCATCCCAGGACTCAATCTCGTCCAAGCTAAGAAATTCGTGGAAACCGCTCCAGTCAATGTGAAGGAAGATCTCGGAAAGGCAGAAGCTGAGGAGTTGAAGACTATTTTGGAGAAAGCTGGTGCCGTCATCGAAATTGTTTAAGCATTTAATCGTTTTAATTTTTACGTTTGTTTTCACTTTTCGTAGTTAGCTTAGCTCCTGTTTCGATTTTTGTTAAGTTATCAATGACATTTCTGTTCGAGAGTCAAAATCTTCATTCACTCAGTCTCAATGTCAAATCACAGTCTTAGTCATAGAAAGATAGATAAGTAATAACCCGGAAAAAAGTGACACGTCACGATACGAAATACTTTAGAATTTCAACCAGAAAGGTTCGGTTGGGAATGTGGTCATGTAGCAGTCGTCTCATTCGATTCGGAAGTCTCGAGACCTGTCAATTAGATAATTAGAAGGACCGGACAACAATTAGTTCAAACCTCCTCTTCCGAAGACCTTCAACGACATTCCGTACTCTAGAACTCGCATATCCTTCTCGGAAAGCTGGCCAAATGAAATTGCGTGATCGGAACACTTTCCACCTTTTGAGGGTCCTGATCGGAACAGTTTGGAGTCAGGTGCTATTATCTGTTTCGGAGGTAGATCATTAAACAATCGAAGAGCATCCTCGTCAAACGGATCGGAAATTTGAACTGAGTACTGAATACTACAGTCGTAAAGAGCGTAATCCGATGCTCTAGCGAAGAAAAATCCTCTGAAAAATACAGTAATCTTTAGGATCTAAACGAAAACTCACTTGCAAGCCGACAGTTTATCGATGGCCGAATTCGAGAGAACGACTCCAGCACGAACTGAGATCTTTTTGAAACTACTGAATGGGAAGAACCAGGTAAAGAAGCTGCTGAAAACGGATGAGGATTAGGTATCATTCAGATACAGAACTCACCTGGTATCTCTAACTTTCCCAAGCACCACTGGTTTCTCAGAATCGAAATTGCGAAGAACGTGTCGAAGGTTCGGAACGATCAAATAAGTCTGGTCGTCACCAATGAAAGTCCATTGAGAAGGAACTTTTGAGGATAATTCCATAACATATTGATAAAAGGACCAGTAAAAATGATTGAGACTCGTATCCATATGATACATAGTGTAATTTTCTGGAATCCGATAATAATTATGTAAAGATTATCTACAAAAGGTTTCGAAACATACTTTGAAATTTATCGTAGAGTTTTCTATCATTGGTGAAATATATCGTCTCTTGGCAAAGTTTTGTATATCCATCACTTAGAGCTGATAACACTTTTTCTGGCTTCTAGAAGTTTAGAGATTATTATTTTAGCCGAAATGTTTTTCTCTTACATGTGTCTCTTTATGAATGATGATCACGCAACGAAGGTTAAAGTTGTCTGGTTTTTGGGTACTTTTTTCTGAAGTTGAAAACAAAAACATTTTCAAATTTTCAATAAATCTTACCATGTCCCACTAGTGAAATATGCTCTGAAATATCGTAATCTCCATCAAAAATCAGTAACAACCCAATCAAATATCCTATTGCACAACCAAATGCCAAATGTATCAATGCATCTCTGAAATTTCGAAACCAATAAATAAAGAATCTGAATGCATCTGAATTCACTTTGGACTTCTGATTCTAGCTTTGAATATATTGATTGTCATCCTTGTGTGAAAGTGACCGAAAGAGGAAGAATGCAGTGAGACTCCCGACTGTCTTATTTCGTCTGTGTCTCACCCCAATCAAACACTGTCTCCCTGCAATACGATGTTTATTCGGAACGATCAATTCAACGACATTTATTGGACGGAAGACGAGAATAAAGTCTTGAATGTTGATTGAGCACACGGTTATACTCACCAGTTTTGAAAGATTACGATAAGAAAACAAAAAAGAAAACAACACTGAAACTCAATCTCAACTAACCGAACAACGAATGGCTAACAAGAAACGTCTACAGCGGACTTGACAATGCCCGAATTTATTGGAGAGGACCCTTATTAACATACTCCGATGACGTGGGAGCCACTTGAAACGTGGAGCGTGGAGAAGAAAATCTCATGTAGAAGAAGGCACAGTAAGGAAAGAAACAGGGAGAGAGGAAGAAGTAGCATGAGGAGACAAATAAGCTTGAGAGAGGAGATCTCAGTAAAAATCAACAATCGATACATTTCTTAATTAAGGTGTCAGAGGAGAGAAAGAGAGAGCAAACAACTTGAGGAGAAGGAGAAAATTGATATTTGGTGCTGAGAAGAAACCTGTAGTAATTAAAACAAAAAAGAGAGAGAAAACTAATCTAACAAGACTGAGAACAATAAGAAATTCTGTTGAGATGATTTTCAGGCAATGAGAAGAAGCACAAGGGTGATGTCGTCAGGTTTGCCGCCAGGAGCCAAAAATCCATGCTCACGAGCTTTCATCGCGAAGGGACTGTTGTGCTTCGAGTCGAATGCTAACCTGCGAGCAGTCAGAGCCAATGCATTACAGACCTGAAGAGCAAGGTAAGTAAGTTCGAACTATGAGTAATGAAAGCTCACTTCTTGAACATTACTCTTCCCCTCATCCAAAGCCTTCAATTGATCGAGAACTTGCTGTTCGCTCAAATTATCCCACACACCGTCTGTGGCCAGGATAATAATATCTCCCTTCTTCACATCCAACTCTTCTTTGTCAGCCATATCTGCTCTATCTCCAATGAATCCTTGATATCCTTCAGGAGGGAGTGTCAGTTGGAATGGTGCGTTGAAATAGTGCACTTGTTCGCGACTTTTTGTGACCACCTGAAGAAATATAATTGTGATTATAGACTTTTTCCAGAAATTTGTAAATACCTTTCCGTTTCGAACAACCATGAAACCAGAGTCTCCTAAATTCGCCGAATACAACTTTTCTTGATGAACAACAAGAACGCAAGCTGTTGAGGATCCTGGAAAACGAAAGTTTTGATTTATATAAAAATACAGTAATCCACTTACCAACAGGCCGAGGCGCCTCAGCTGATGCTCTAAATGCGAAATCCAGAAGAGAATCGGGACTTTTTGGATCGAAATCTCCCTTTTGAACACGTTTTTCACACTCTCTCATCAACCTTCGTGAGAATTGTGAAGGATCGATTCCGTATTTTCTCCATCCACCAACACCGTCGGCAACGCCTGGATAAACAGAGTTTTCGATAGAGAACGTTTATTCGTGAATTCTTACCAACGACGAATGTGTTTTTGAATCTTGAAATGAACCAAGCGTCATCACCAAACACTCCCTTATCAAGAACTGTAGATGGACCATTGAGCATATCTTTTGGAAACCCCGCACAACTGGCTATCACATTTTCGACGTGGGCAGTCGCGGCAGGGGATGGTGATGCATCGCTTGATGGTTTTCCTGGTTTGGAAGAACTACTCGAGAGGCCTCGCCTTCCTGAACTGACTGCTTCTGGTCCTACAGCACCGCCTGCAAACCTTTAAAATAAACATTTCAAAGTAGAAACAATACTTACCAAGGTCGAGAGCTGAAGCTGAAAATACAGCTCTGACTGCTAACCGTCCGTATGCGAGTAACCTCACACCGGCCACCATTTTCCGATTGTTGAGCGGAATTTTTGAAAATAGAAGATGTGTTGATGTCGTTTGAGAATCGGGGTAGTTTCAGAGATACATAGAAATTTGGAGGCGTCCGAAGTCCGAGAGTGACAAGAATTGAGGGTCTACTGATGACTCCTGCAATCGAAAACAAGTTGAACTAGTACATCAAAAATATTATGAGACAGAGAAATGAGAATTGAGAGAAGAACGAAGTGAATGCATGGAGACGAAAGTGTAATGATAGAGGGGCTCCGGGAGTCAGTCACCTGAGCGGCAGGCTGTGAGGGTACGGAAATAACAAAAAGTAAGTTTGAGGAAGCAGATTTCTCATCTTTAATTAGATTGATCGTTGTTCGTTCACTATGGTGAGAACAGGTCAGAGTGGTCAAAACATCATGAATCGAAAAAGCGTTTTAATGGAAATGAAGGTTATGATAATGTGAGTGGATGGGAGGCGTCTGCAAACAACAACAAGTAATCACATGAGGGTTCTAGTGATCTCCAAAGTTTGATCTAGAGATTCAAACCGTTCTCTCCCTCTCTCTCCCTCTACCTCGAGACCAAATGGATCGGCAGTAATAAAAACGTGGACCATCAATCATTCCGAATATGTTCACTGTCCATTGATCGATAAATTAGGTAAACTATTGATAACACGGGGAAGTGCTAATCGAAGATCATTGATGATAGAAACCCAATGGGAAGGTCAAAGTCCGAATAAGGATCGAACAGCTGGGAGATCAGAGCGTCAACGGATCGGAGAGTTTTGAAGGAAGTTTTCTTTGTGTTTCTCACGTAGACACAGCGAAGAAAAAGAAGATAGGCGGAAATGCCTTTGAGATTCTTGCTGATGTCACTGACACAGAGATGCGCTGAACTTGGCAACAAAAAAGCGTCCTTGATCTGATTGAAACGTGTTACACTCTATTCAATGACCGTTCTTCGGAATAGAAGAATCGAGAGTATAAACATAACCGTTTATCGATTCGATAGAATCAAAACAGAACACTTATCACATCGAAGTCGAGGCAAACAGAAAAGTCAACAACACGGAAATCGCTGAACTTTTGAGATAATTGGTTTCCAGTACCAGATCTCATTGAGGATGTGATTATGAGTATTCATAGTTCGACGAAAAACCAGAAAACCCGTATATTCTGTGTCAATAACGTCATTCAATTTATCACATCATTCTTGTTGAAGAATCGAATGTCTAGATGGTGGTGTCTGTGAATGTGCTGTGAAGTGTGAAAGTACATTTGAGACTGTCACAACCTTTTCAAAACTATTCTTCAAACATGACCAGCGAGGGGAAGGACCTAATGAAAACGAAGCAACAAAAAAGAGAGTGACTGAAATAAAGTAATAGATAAGAAAGTGAAAAGAGAACATAGTACGATCACACACGTGGCAGTTAGACTACAGATGACACGGAAAGTGTGTTTCTCTAGTCGTTTCGAGAGAGTTTCATAGCGGACCGGTCGAAGAGAAATCAGTTTAAAGATGCAGCATCAGCAGTAGCAACGGGAACGAGTGACGGAGGCAGGCTTGATCAAATACAGAAGCAGCAAATAGAGGAAGAGGAGAGCTCTACGGGGCGAGAAGGAAGAAAATAAAAAAGAGCGAAGAAGATTGGCAAAACGGAGGAGAAGGAGGATGGGAAAATTGAATGTTGCAAGGGAGAATTTTGACATCAGCCTGACGAAACTTGTTGGGTAACTGCGACAGGGACAAAAGATCGGTTCTTCCCATAAACACGAAATGGAGCCTAATTTTCTTTTCGATTTCCAGTCATTCACGAGCAATGTATGGTTTTTCCTATGAAAACTTGGGAATATATTCAAAGAAAGATAGAAAAAAGAGGATTCGAAGTTGAAGACGATAATAAGCGAGAAGAGTTCTGATGAGCTTATGTGGATGCACTTGAGAAGTCAGGAAGGAGCTGTGAATTTGCAATTCAAATGATGATGAAATTCGGAAACTCGGCATTCCACACAAAGCAGCGGCAAATTATTGTTGATGTCTTCATACCGTTATCGTTGTCAGTTAAATAAGACAAAAAAGCGAT
Organism: Caenorhabditis sp. 40 LS-2015; assembly: GCA_900536305.3. Taxonomy (NCBI): domain Eukaryota; kingdom Metazoa; phylum Nematoda; class Chromadorea; order Rhabditida; family Rhabditidae; genus Caenorhabditis; species Caenorhabditis tribulationis. The sequence goes on along the minus strand of LR543232.1, from coordinate 98,127 downwards.
CCTGCAAAAAAATTAGTTTAACTTATTTACGATAAGAAAAATCGGGAATCGGAGATTACATTCCAAAGAGCGAGATAAGACTCAGATTAAAAGAATCAAGCCCCAATTATAGCCTACGGTGTCCCCAACATATTCAAACTACCGTAAAGTTCCCAAAAGTTGAAAAGGTAATCAGATGGGACCTCCCACCGCATCTCCAGCCGTCTGTCTCCCGGGCGGCCTCTCGATCAATATAGACTGGTGTGCCTGTCGTCTCTAACGACTTCAACACTCTATCGTTTCCCACCACTCAGCTGTTTCGTCTCCCTCTCTCTCTCTCTGGTCGCAAATACGTAGGAAGTGCAGTAGAGAGCGAAGAGACACCGAGAAGTCTGTGTCTCCAATTGTCGACCCTTTGAAAAGAGAGCAAGACAGCTGACTACTACTGCAATAAGTTTCCATCGCTCAGAAGTCCTAACTTTTTCAGAATCCACTGGAAAAGTTGGATCCTCCGCGTGTTCTGTTCTCTTGTTTACCGGAACAGTGGAAAATATTTAGGTCGAGGTTTCTATTATTGTGGGAATTGAACCATGTGAGGATCTGGATACAAAGTATTTGTTTTCTTTTTCGAGAATTGAAAGTTTTCAAAAAGAAATTCCAAAAATCGTTCAGCGAGCTTAGCTTCACCAGATGAAGGTAAACAACACACGCAAGATTCAAGATTCATAATTTTATTAAAAACTCATCGAGTCTCTAGAAGATATCTCTAATAGACAACACCTCGTATTATGGAGAAACTGGGATGCTGTAAAAGGTTCCAACGGGGGCGGGTGTGGCGATATTGTACAGAGAGAAAATACGAGTGATAAAACTGAGCAATCGAGTACAAATGAAGTGTGCAGGTAAAAAATATATCGAGATGATGGTGATAGTCAGTGGTCAAGAATGCACCTAGGGAACCGATCGAAACACGACCAATGAGAATTAGGAGAAGGCGAGGCCCGTGTGAATTTGGCAGAAAACTCGTGAGGTTTGGGGATGATGATGATGATGCATGAGAGTGAGAAAGAGGAGAAATGGTACAAAATTGAAAAGCGATAATGGGAATCAAGAAGGAGAAATGTGGATATTGGCCATGGAAATGTGATAGGGCGAGAGGAAGAGATCGCAGTGGAGATTGAAAAGCTTTATTGAACTTCTTCGACCTGAAACGAAAAAAGTATTGAATTTCCAAAAAGTGCATTGGATGTGAACTTACATGAACTGTTGGCTTCTTTTTACAACATACTCTGGCGCACTTGAACGGAGCAGATAGACACCCAACAGCACATGCTGTGAATCCTGGAATATCAAAGATTGTATTTGGAAACTCCACTTAAGAAAAACTCCTACGGGATTCAGTCTTCTTGATACCATCTTCAGCTCCAAGTCTCGTTCGAAGTGTGGTGGAAGGAGATACTGTGTTGACAACCGATGTGATGACATATCTTGGGACCAGGCAAAGGATGACAGATATAATGAGAGCCTGAAATTTTGAGAATAAAAACTGTTATATTGAATAAAATCTAACCATCCAAAACTCAAGGCTCGAGAATGCCTTCAAAGAGACCATCGATGGGGGATCTTTCACATTCGTCCATGTCCAGTTGGCAGTCACGAATCCATTGTACAAAAGAGCACAAATGAAGAAAAGAAGAACCGAGAGGAACATGGACCAGAACATTGGCCATGTCCAGTACTGCACGAACATAGCCAAATGGAATGTGTTGACGATGATCAGTTGTGTGACTAGCAGATGTCCAAATGTCCACATGTCGACGTTGCTTCCACGATACGTCTATAAATCTTATTTTTTCTCTTTGATGTATGATTTTCCAAATTACAAAGTGACATATAAAGTAGACAACAAGACTTTGCCAAATAGCATCAAGCATGTTGATCCAAAACGAATACCATCTGTATCTCTTCCCGAGCCGTCCTTGTCCATACAACTTCGGGCAATCCAGGAGGAGTTCAGCACTTGCATCTTGATCGAGACATCCAAAAAGGAGTGGTGGAACAGAAGTGAATATCAGATTGTAGACCATTAGATAGACAGGATCGATGGGAACTTGAGCCGAGAATCCGTTGAAAATTTGATACCAGAAGATCACGAACACAAGCATCGCGTTTTTGTAAAAGAAGTATAGGATGGTTTGTGCAAGCCGATAATAATTCCAATGTCCATGTACTAGTAGAAGGCTTGATAAAAATCGGAAACGAGCCATTGCGAAATCTGAAGACATGACAGCTTGCATTCCTTCTTGACCCGACAGTCCAACACCAACGTCAGCTCCCTGAAAATATAATATTTTGAACCCATTTTCTAAAAGGATTATACCTGGATCATGCTAACATCATTGGCTCCGTCTCCGATAGCTAGTACTTTTCCTTTCAAATGATTTTTGGCCAAGTTAACAAGTTGAGCTTTTTGAAGAGGCGTGGCACGACAGCACAATACGGAACGACATCCTCTCAGAAGTTTTACGAATCGATCGATATTGTGTGGATCCAGACAATAGCTCATGGTGGCCGCATTCAAAACCAATCCGAACGAATCTGTTGCATCGGCTGACACTTCTTGGGCTCTTGCGATCCGTTTCAAATGCTCGCTGAGCAGATCAGAAACAGCTCGAATACCGTTAGCTCCAATGTTGAGAAGATCCATTGATGGAGAAAAAAGTCTTGACGAATAGGCAATGTTCACGGCAGTCTCCACTTTGTCCCCAGTCAGAACCCAAACCCGGATGCCAGCTTCTCGCAGAGAATGTATACATTCTGGAACTCCATCTTGCAATCTGTCTTCAATTGCTGTCACTCCAAGAAGTTCTAGATCTTGCTCAGCTCGTAAGGTACTTTCAGCCACTAGAGTCTCCTTATCCACCATGTCCAACTCGGCTTCTTCGTGTTTCTCTTTCCATTCGAGATATTCTTCTTCCGTCCAAACTTTCATAGACAGACACAGAGTTCGGAGGCCTTCTTTGGCGTACTGTGTCAAATGTTCCTGCGCTTTAAAAACCACTTCTTCTCCTCTGGTTGAAGTACAGAAATCGTTGCTCAAAACTGGGAGTACTGTGGCGTCAGCACCTTTAGTCAGAACGATTATCCGTTTCTTGCCAGTGACCTCGCGAATTATGACCGACATGCGTTTCCGATCAGCATCGAATGGAAGAGTGTGGAGGACCTAAACAGTTAAGATCATACGTGATCCCTCGATTTTTTTTCTGTCTTACCTTATACTTGACGCTTCTGGTCGAATGACGCAAATAGACGATGACATCATCAAATCTTCTCTTCAACAACCGGACACCATATTCTCTAGCGGCTTCGACAAGCGCCAATTCGTCAGGTGATTCGGAATCGTAAAACGAGTGTGGTGGTGGTACATTGACATCAGACGAGCTGGCACGTTTGTCAACGGATCGACGGAAAGGACTTTTGATTCCTTTCAGTTTCGCGAACGGGACTGATAGAATTGAAGGGCGATGAAGGATTCCCTACAAATTCAAAAAAAAATTTGAACACTTGACAGATACAACTTACAAATCCTTTTCCTTCCTTTCTCTCCCCATTGTAATTATTCGATCCCTCCTTCTCTTCTTCTCTCTTCTCAATCACACCCGTCTCTTTTTCAGATGGTTGGGTATCTTCAGTTTTTACTTCTGGGAACTCAATCAGTTCGATTTCTTCGAAACCGTCTTCAGCTGTTTTCTCTTCCGCAATAACGGGGGTAGAAGATGTAGATGATAGACTTCCTTCCTCGACATCAGACAACATCTTGTTCCCAGTAATACTATCCGTGCTGCTTTCTCTTTTCGGGGACAGAGCATCTTGTTCTGTGGCGAATCGACTATTCACAATGTCTCCATCGGGATCCATCAAATCTTCATGGGGCTTTGCATTTACCACAACTGTATTACAGATAGCCATTGTAAGGAAGAATGCGAAAACCGGGTCATCAATGTCAGCCCCTTGCTTCAAAACACTAGAAGCCAACTTCGATTCCAGTGCTGGATCTCGAGATGGGCGAAGTCGACCTGTGTTGGCTGCGGCTTCCGCCAGCGCTGCGAGTTGAAGTTTCTTTTCCGTGGGTTGATTACTTCGTAAGTTGGAGGCTACTAATTCGAGAGATGAATCCACGGCGTCAAGAACAGGACGCCCACCGAAATCGCTGCCATTGACAGAGCATCTTCTGAACACCATCTGAAAAAATAACGATGGGAACAGATCCGCTTAAACACTATGTTACCTGATTCTCTGTCAAAGTTCCTGTTTTGTCGGACATCACATACTGGATTTGACCCAATTCCTCCGTAATATTCAATGCTCTACATTGCAACCGTTTATCCACTTTGTCATAGTACATGTTTCGATCTTGCGACATGAACCAAACTTGGAAAATCTTGATGAACTCGATCGATACGTACAAAGATATCGGAATCATGACCTGAAAAATTCAAGTTTCACATAATTTTCTGAAAAAATGAACTCACTTGTAAGACGATAATATAACTCCAAAAACTGAACCATGACTCGTATGATGGACTGTACTTGTATTGAGAATCGTTGTTATTGTGATACGATGAATTCGGTTGGATGAAAACGAGGAATGGGACAGTGTACGGAGTGGAGTAGTTTCGGAGCCAGACACCAGAAAGAACTGCCCCAAGAACACAAAGAGCCAGAAGAGTACAGACACTCCATAGAATGTCGATGTTCGTCATCTTCTCCAGAGAACTTCTCTTGTATCTCGGTCCGCTGTTGTTCAACATGGCCTTGGTGTCTTTTCCAGCATACAACACAATTCCTTCAACGAAATCTGTGTTCTTCACAACACATCCACGGAGCAGCACGTTCTCTTTAGCCAGAATAGTGAACTCTCGCGCCAACGGTGGTCCTCCTTCCATCGCCTCCAATCTTCCTTCAAACTTGTATACATCGGTTGTTGGTTGTTCACAAGCGATCTGAACTTTTGAATGATTTGAAAATCTAAAAGCTGACTACTCACTCTATAATTGAACTCTGACGGTGAGTACTCCAACGGCACATTTGAGTTATGATATTTACCCATTGCTCGAATGGCTTGTCTTTGTTTCAGATTACTTTCTCCATCCAAATTGCATGTTTCCACGTAACAAACTCCATTCACATCACTGCTTCGCAACAATAAGATATCAGCTGGTATTATTTCGTCATGGGATAAATGAACGAAATCACCGACCAAGATATTTTGCCACTCGAGCTTTCGGTATCTTTGTTGACTTGCGTCCCACACACGACATGTGGAATGGTTGATTTTTTGATCGGACTTGTAACGACGATAGTCTTCGAATGCGTCCTTTATCGCGGTTATGCCGAGCACAAAAGCTATCGGCATGACTGATATGTACTTTCCGAATGCTCCAATGATCATGTTGAGGATCACGATGAATATGAAATAGAGGTTGGCCGCTCGATGGAGTTGCTCGAAAAGGTTCTTCGGAATGAACGTGAGTACACTGTACTTTGTAGTCGATATTCGATTTCCACAATATTTTCGATTTGGTTGTTCATATCGAGGGGGCGGTTCTTTTTGATTGTTCGGTACTACTATTCTTTGTTGTGGAAGAATCGGTTGACTAGGGAAGAGCCATCGAGTCACTGGATGTGTCTTCAGAATCCGTCCACCATTTTCGGCTTTCTCTTTGATGACCTGCGTAGGTGATGAGAAGATTGGTCTGAAAATATGAATCAGTTTTTTTTCAGTTCATAAAGATACCCAACCTCGTTGGAGGAACCCATAATGATGATGTTCGGCGATGATGCCCTTTTGAAGTGTTCGTTGAATCATATAAAGCACTACTCGAGTTCGATGTTGACGCTTCCACGTCCGAGCCCACCGATTTCTGGAATTAACTTATCCGACTCCCATACCACTTTTCTGATCTTTATTATACATCAAAGATTAATTCGATAACGAAAATGCTAGTTTTTCGGGGAATATTTAAAATCTAGGAGGAAGAGAATGCGAGAGAGGAAAGATTGTTGCGCGATTCTTATCTCCCCTTTTTGATTTCTCATCTACAGGAACCAACGGTCATCTGTTTTCGGAACTCACCTTGCTCATTCACAATTCTCTGGAAACCGAGAATACAGTAATTAAAACTTTGAGGAGGATTTTCGAGTCGTTCTTCGTCAAGTGCAGTCCACACTTTCCTACATTTATTGGAATCGAGCGGTGTTTCTGTAAAAAATTAAACTTCGAAGAAAAATAACAATCAACGAACACAATTCAAGACGGATCGCTGTTAGGACGGCTACCTCTAGTACGATTGAACGAGTTTAAATCTTGAATCTGGCTTTTTTGAGTGGTGGTTGGAAAATCAGCCAACTCAAGTTCACGGGGTCAAAATTTGTGCCTTTTACATTATTTTCAGTTTGGGTTAGTGTAGAATATGTACCCTGATATTGGTTCATAGAAAAATCGTTTTGAAATTGTAAATAGGAGAAAAGAAAACGAGAGAAGGCGTTGTTGGGTGGTGTTCTGTGTTGTGAATGAAATGAGGAGAGATAGATTTTCACTACCAGCAAAATAGTCTCGTTTTAACCTTTTTTCAAATAATGTCTCGAGACACACACAAAATGTCTGCAACCCGGAAAACGTTTGAAAAAAGGGAAGAGATTGGAAAAAAGAAAGAATTCGGGATACGAACAGCTGCAATGCGCAGCAGCGTCGCCGGGTGCGGAAGATCTCAGCGCAAAAACGAGTACTTTTCGGTGTCCCTTTCCGCTATCTATAGTGTCGTCTCTCACATTAAGCTTATGTTTCTCCAGACGAAGATGTGAATGCCAAACTATTATTCCACTCGTTTTGTCATATGGTGTCATAACAATGGCAGCGTAAGCTTCAAAAATACAAAGAAACCCTGACGAATTTCTGTTGATGATGCCCAGATTCCTAGTGACAACAATGAGGCCACAAGCATTCAAAAATATGAGCAGCAGTTTCGAAACCAGTAATCACTGGTGATGAGAGGGAGTATATGCCGAAACGACACGAAAATTCTTCTGTCATCCCCCGCCAGCGCTCAATTCCTTCGTTTTCGATGGTCTAAGTAAATAGTACCAGCCGAGGGCAAAGTAAAGGGGGTTGAGTTGAGGAGGGTGCGAAGAAAAGGTTTCGGCTCAGGGAGCACATAGAGAGTGGGAGAGACGACGAACTGTGAATAGGAATATCATAAGCTAATAAAATTTGGGAGAGGCAAACATCATTAACTAATGGATTCCGTCGAAATTTCGAGTTTACAGGCAGTCATTTCGGAAGGTTTGCAAAAAAGAATTTGAGGAATGAAAAAATAATGATAGATAAGAGAGTGGAAACGATCCGAACACCGTGAGTCAGAAGAATACAGGAAGTTGAGGGAGGCAGTCAAATGAAGAAACGGAAATAGGAACGGATGAAGAGATTGCATAGATCCCCCTGAATTGCTCGGCCGATTCCATGTTCTCATTTTGTAGTCACCTTGGACACGAGAGCGTAGTCCAAACGATTTGAGGAGCATGACAAATAGAGAGAACACTTTTGTGTTTACAAGTTGTCTAAAATAAACTCGGGCGCCAGAAGAAGAGTTTCTTTTTCTATTTACTCTTTTGTACCGTTTCATTTTGTGATGGCGATGGCAGGTGTCCCATAGTTTGTATCATGTGTGGCCAACGGAGAAGAGCGAAGAAAGAAAGATCGTTCAGGTTCAATAGCGATTTGAAAGTAGAGTATCTGGCATGATTTTGACTACACTGAGCAGCTGAGTCTAATTCAGCCCCTGAAACATGATCGGAACCCGTAGACAAAAAAAGAAGCACCTGATTTTTTGGCGAAAATTTACTTTTTCTTCGAACCGAACCGATCTTGTTGATGAATTTTCGGCTTCAACAGGAGAACCAACAGCTACGTTCCAAAACCATCCGATCCCGGTTTCTCAATTCATAGAGCTTCCAGGACTGAGACTACATGGGAATGTCTTCACATTAGCCTACTATAAATTCAACAATTATTTTTTGAACTAGGAAACAAACAACGCTCTGTAACAACCGATGGACCAAGATCAGAGAGAAAACTGTACGTTGCAACAAAAAAACTTGCAAAATGAACTCATGAATCATACCTGACAGCGTCTACAAAGGATGACACCGAACTTTGTCACAAAAAATTGAATTCGCAAAGAACCAGTTTAAAACGCAGTATGCATATTAATTCCGAGAACGGTTTTTAGGTAGGTTTGAGACAACCTTTTAACCTAGAATTTCACTTTGAAAACTATGAATAAATGATACGAAAAGATTCTGTGAACATCGGCAGGAAAAATTAAATAAAAACCGAGGAACTAATTCAAGACAGTAATGATGTTTTAGAACTCGTGGTGAGATCCATGGAACTTCGCTGCTACGCGCCTTTAAGGTTACTGTAAAGATTATCTCGCTCTGAATTGATGAATTTTTCATCACTTTTCGAGCTTGACAACAAAAATCCACAACCAACTTCCAAGAAAAAGTAATTCGAACAGTATGAAGCCTCGGTTCTGTCTGTGTTAATTGTGGTTTCTCTCTCTCTCTTCCTCAAAGAAGAAGAATTCTTTCTCGCGCATTCCGTCTCATTCATTTGTTATCTGCGTCTCTCTGATTCATGTGCTCCCTAGTACAGGAATCAGGGCGAACACGTCTGCGTACTCGGACATTCTGGCACTATTCTTCTGCATGTTGTCGTTGTTCAGCAACACAATTACAGAAATGCCGGAGTGGCAGCAAACAAGCAGACTGCCATCAGAGGCGGTCAGTTACAGTAGAACCTCTGGAAGTCGTGCGACGTCATCGGAAAATTCCAAAGAGACTGGTTCTTTTAGAGTGCTTTATGTTTTGAACGCCGCTTGTTCTTATCTCGACACATTTCATTCAATAAAAATGATTTAAGCACGAATTAGTATGGAAGGGAATTGGCTGAAATAGGAAAAATGGGGCAGAAAGGGGAGAAGCAGAAACACTATGAAATGGAAGCCGATAGAACTGAGAAACTCTAATTTTCACATCGGAAGTCCTAAACACAGCTGGGATATGTCATTCGGGAACGAATTTAGAACTGAGCTCACAACCAAGAAAAGAAATGACGAGAATAAGTTACTATTTTTTATCACAAGTTTGGTAGTTACCTAGGGAGGATGAAGAGAAAAAAGAAAAAATCACAGGTCACATTATGCAATTCAGGAAAGACTAGTTATGGGGACAGAATGACTAGAGTCCTAGCAAATCATCCAGACCGGACGACGAGTTGACAGTGACCGGTACTGGAGGCGGTGCCGACGCGAACATGTCGAATAGGTCATTGTTGGCAGCTGTTGAAGCTGGAGAAGTGAATGAAGACGTGGACATTGACATAGAATGGTTCTGATTCATTGATGTAGATGTAGCAGGAGCAGTATGCAATGCACTCTGTCCATAGTTCGTTTGCATCACCTGGAAGTCCAAGTTTATGTTTGAAACTTCAAATCTTTCTTACCTTTCCAAGTGCCAAATCTGCGAAAGCGTTCGACTTGTTTGGAATATTAAAACCTTGTGAACTGTTGGTGGGAGACGTTGGTGTCTGTTTCGCACTGAATGATGGTGATGTGATTCCACCGAATCCACCCATTTGATGTTGCATTTGAGGAGGAGCAAACGAGGCTCCGAAGTTTTGTGGAGGATTATGCGACATTGTCATCTGAGATGGAGCAGCTGGCGCACCGAAATTGATCCCAGAGAGTCCGCCGAACATGTCGTTATGATTTGAGGCCGGTATTTGCTGAACCGGTGGGGCTCCAAATGAAGCGAACGTGTTTTGCTGGACAGGTGCTTGCTGCGGAGCTGCCTGTAATCCGAATCCAGCAAATCCTCCGGGAGCTACAACACTCGGAGCAGAAATGCCTCCAGATGGACCGAACAGTGATAGAATATCCGCATTGGTCTTTTTTTTCTCACCTCCTCCGTTTTCAGTAGAAGACAAAGCTGTCAAATCTGGAAAATTGAAGAATAAAAACCATCGAAAAACTTCTGAAAACAAACCATCCAACCCGGAAGAAGATGTGGTGGTTGTAGGAGCAGAGGAAAAATCAGCGAATCCACCTAACGCAGATGATGGAGCCGTGGACTGAGCATTCGCAGAGACGAACGATCCGAAGTCGTCGAAATCATCGCTAACAGCTGATGTGCGAGCTGCTGGAGTGGACGAAGTATTGAGGGAGAGTCCTTCGAAGTCATCGAAAAGGTTCACTGTTTTATTTGATGGCGCTGTTGTCGCAGGTGAATCAGAGAAGTCGAGGAGAGAAGGTGCAGCCTGCAGACATTTTCAGATTGATACAAAGATCAAAGAAAAAACACCTCTAATGAGGTTTTCGAAATCTGCTTACCGGTTAGATACCTCGAGCATAGCCGTAGCACTATTTTTTTCCGATTTTTGAGTTGGTCTCCGGGGGTTTTTTCCCAAGGGGTTGAACCCAGTTTCAGAAACAAAATTCAGAAAAATAAAGAAAAAGTCTAAGTTTCCAGATTATATTGGAAAATATTCCATGCAGCAGGCTCTCAGGTTCGTGGAGAAAAACCCCGGAGATCTACTAAAAAATCGGAAAAAGTGTCCCCACCCCTCCTATCTCCCGTAGCCCCTTCACAACATTCCCTAATTAATTCTGAAAACTTACAGCGGCAGCAGCAGAGGATCCATTCCCGTTGCTCGTGATAGCGGAGTTACCCCTTGTTGCAATGCTCACAACTGGAGTTCCGATTTTTTTTGTTGCTTGAGACAATGATTTGGGCAGTTCACTGGCATCAACTTTCGGATAGACAAAGTCCCGAAGGATATATCGTTTCTGTTCGTATTTACTACGAATGAATTGCTCCATTTGTTGATCGTTGGTGGGGCGACGAAATTGGGCAGGAAGATCGTGCTCGTAGACCTGTCGAGCCTTCTCGTTTCCCATCACCCGCATCGTCTGTACTTGTTCTGGTGTCCATGAATCCAGGTTTACTGATCGAACTTTTGAAATGTGCACCCCCAGATTACGATGAATTCCAGCACATCGGATGCAGATGAACACTCCCAAATTCCATGCGGCCCATCTGAAATAAAAGTTGATATTTTAAAGATAAAAATAGAATTGAATATTCAATAACGCACCTCGGAGTTTTGGCCTGACAATCTGCGCAGTACTTGTTCTCCTCCTCCTTGAGCATTTCGAGCAAGAAACCTTGAAGTCTCTCCTGCTCCTCCTTCTTCGGATCCACTTTTCCTCGAAGCATTTTGACGTGTCTGAGTTGAATATTCGATACTCGCAGTCTGCCCGAATGCACCCTGAAACCACTGATAGCAGGTTAGAACTGATAATAGAGCGGAAACGAAATGATAATGTCATTCGAGTCAATCGATTTTCAGTGGAGGAGAAAAAAGCGCGAGACGTGGGAGACGTCACATTAAAAATGCGAAAATATGATTATTCAGACAGAAAATTAAGACTATTATATGCAATACATCTTTACATTATAACGACCCATAAATTCTGATCCAAAAAAAGTCAGAAATTTGAGAGCCAAAAATAGAATAATCAATGAATCCGCCCTCTCACGGAGCCGTTGTCAAGCTCATTGGACACGAATGAGCGAGTAGGAAAGGAGAAAAGAGAGAGCGAGTGCGCCGAAGGTTGGAAGCGCAGACAACACTTCTCTTTTTCCTCTGTGAATACAACGAATATGACGCGAAACCCGGCGAGAAATGGAAAGTGACGTGGAATCTGGAGGATATTCCCAGAAGAAAAGCGGACCCGTTTGACTGTTAAAAACAATATCGACAGTTCGGAATGTATTTCACGAAGTTACAAGGAGTATCAGGAAAAATCGATCGAAAACAGTAACATATCAGATTCATTTATTGACATTTATGAACAAAGATGAGCACGAGTAGTAATTTACAATGAGATTCTGAAGCTTGGAATTACTTGGTCCAGGAAACTTTTGGAATGTCGTTGAACTCTGTCATTTCCTCCATCTGCTTGTTGAACTTCTCCACCTTTTCACGATGGCTCACGGCTGCTCTTTTTAACATTCTTTCTGCCTGAAAAATGACCGAGGTTTTATGTTTTAAGTTTTTGTGATTACCATGTTCGCCTGTCTTCGTGCCTCGAACCGAAGCTCAGCTTCGGTTTTGTGCGGGCCATTACCGGAAGCGTTTCTGGAATCTCTAGGAATATTAGTCGCTGGGATCAGGATTAAAATACCTTCTGATTGTCATGTCCACCTGTTTGGGATCTACTGTCGACTTGCTCTTCTTCGCCTTCTTCGGAGCTTCCGTTGACACCTTCTTCAGTTTCAAAGATCCTTTAACGACAGTCTCTTTCATTCTCTGAAATTTCACCTAATTTCCCTAGAAAAGCTCTCTGGAAAGCTCCTGTTGGCCATAAATATTGATTTGATTCTAACTTTTTCTGAAGTCAGATAGGTTAACTAAACCAAACTGTGATGCATCTTTTATTCGAGAAAAATTAAGGATAGTACCGAATGGAATAAAAAGATCATGAGACAAGGGATTACAAATGTGGGCACAATAATTTAGATGTCTTGGGCGAAACAATCACTGCTCAGACTCATAAGTCTCTCCCTCTCCGGCGAACTCGTCCAATGGCTCATCCTCAGCGGTTGCCTCTTGGTATTGTTGGTACTCGGAGATCAAGTCGTTCATGTTGCTCTCGGCCTCAGTGAACTCCATCTCGTCCATTCCCTCACCAGTGTACCAATGGAGGAAAGCCTTTCTGCGGAACATAGCAGTGAACTGCTCCGAGATACGCTTGAACAGCTCTTGGATGGCGGTGGAGTTTCCTACAAAGGTGGCGGCCATCTTGAGTCCGCGTGGTGGAATGTCACAGACGGCAGTCTTGACGTTGTTTGGAATCCATTCGACGAAGTAGGACGAGTTCTTGTTTTGCACATTGAGCATTTGCTCATCGACCTCCTGAAATTCACAAAAAAAATTAGGTCAGCAAAGCGAAAGTCGAACTCACTCTCATCGACATGCGTCCACGGAACATGGCAGCGACGGTTAGGTAGCGTCCGTGTCTTGGGTCGCAAGCAGCCATCATGTTCTTGGCATCGAACATTTGCTGGGTGAGCTCGGCGACAGTCAAGGCGCGGTAAGCCTGAGTTCCCTTGGCGGACAATGGAGCGAATCCTGGCATGAAGAAGTGGAGACGTGGGAATGGAACCATGTTGACAGCCAACTTGCGGAGATCAGCGTTAAGCTGTCCTGGGAAGCGGAGGCAAGTAGTGACTCCAGACATCGTGAGCGAGACAAGATGGTTCAAGTCACCATAGGTTGGGTTAGTAAGCTTGAGAGTTCTGTAGCAGATGTCGTAGAGAGCCTCGTTATCGATACAATAGGTCTCGTCGGTGTTCTCGACGAGCTGATGCACGGAGAGGGTAGCGTTGTATGGCTCGACAACGGTGTCAGAGACCTTTGGAGATGGGACAACAGAGAACGACGACATAATTCTGTCTGGGTATTCTTCGCGAATTTTGGAAATCAAAAGAGTTCCCATTCCAGATCCGGTTCCTCCTCCGAGAGAGTGAGTGAGTTGGAATCCCTGGAGGCAATCACATCCCTCGGCTTCCTTGCGAATCACATCAAGAACGTTGTCTACAAGTTCAGCTCCTTCTGTGTAGTGTCCCTTGGCCCAGTTGTTTCCAGCTCCGGATTGACCGAAAACAAAGTTATCAGGACGGAAGAGCTGACCAAATGGTCCAGAACGGACGGAATCCATGGTTCCTGGCTCAAGATCCACAAGGACGGCACGTGGGACGTACTTTCCATCTGAAAAACGGTCGATGATTTACACATTCCACGATTCTTGGCAACTTACTGTTAGCTTCGTTGTAGTACACATCGATTCTCTCGAGCTGCAAATCGCTCTCTCCCTTGAATGTTCCATCGGGCTGAATTCCGTGTTCGTCGGAAATTACTTCCCAGAACTTGGACCCGATTTGGTTTCCGCACTGTCCGGCTTGAACGTGAACGATTTCTCTCATTCTGCTTCTGAGAAAAAAAAGTTTGAGAAAAATGTGTTGAAATCTAGTCTTGCTGAATGGAGTTGACTAGCAAACAAAACGCCCACAGAATTTAATCACTGACAACAGAAACACGACTCAATAAAGTGATGGAAGGGCGAAAATGACCTGATAACAGAATGTGCGGAAAAAATAGGACAATGGCGAGTGTTCTCGGAGGGAATGACTCAAAATGCCGATTCGAATGGTTTTTTGGCGCCACGCGTCGCATTACGCGCCGCCTTCGAAAGAGCGCACTTGCTAAGTTTTTTTTTTATTTAAATTTTAAATGTAGGTCTGTATTCACAATATGAAAATTGACTCAGGGAAATAAAATGTATGAAAATTATTACAGGAAATAAAACCAATGTTCAAGGACAATTACAGCCCAAGTTCTCTCCGATAATATCAATGGCTATGAGAATGAATGGTTGATTATGATCACTTTAGGAATAAAAGAAGTATTTTCGTATTTTCAGGTGCAAAATGGAGATCTGTGTCGTTTTTACGGGTATCAACGTGTATCATAGTGATTCTCTTCTTGATCTCAATATTTATCATCTACAACTCGTCTGTTTCTGATCAATACACCTCCTGGAATCCACAGACGAGTGGGCTCGTCCAGTGAGTATTGGTTGGAATATTTTATATAAACTTTGCTCGATTTAAAGGAATCTGGAAGACATAGACGAGTACGATGCAGCTTGTAGTGGATATTCAGTAGGGAGAATTCTCCGAGAACAGAAACGGTTTTAAAAAAACCTTCCTTAATTTTGCATCTCTTGAAAATCTACAGAATCCTAGCGTCAGTCCGAGCGGAACTCGTTGAATCACAGAGCAAAATTGAAGAAATTCGGGCAGTTCAAGAGGAGCTACAAAGGCTGATACCACAGAAACGTAAAATTGTTGTGTTCACTATCATGTAAAAGCGTTGTTTTTTTTCAGAACTAGAACTATCGTCATTGGAAGGTGAAATCGAAGCTGCCCAGCGGCAATTAGAAGAACTCAGAGAAACAAAAAATGTGAAGGTGTTTCTACCATACTCTCCTCTTCAGATGAAAACAGTTTCAACGAGGTAAGATCTTTCTGAATTAGAAATATACTTCTAATTGTTCGGATTCTCAGTTTTTCCTCATCCAATTCATCTACAGTCGATTTTGACGATGCCTTCGATTACAGTCGTTGCTCTATATCCTCATTTATGCCCATTTTCGTTGAAAAGATCACATCTGGAAAAAAAGAAGAAGAGTGGGAATCAACTTTCCGAAATGTGGTCCAAACTCCTGCGGAATCTCCAGAAGAGGCTTGTGTCAAGGTATTTAAAAACATTATTACAAAAGTCCGGGCCGGCCCGCCCTCGTTCAGCTTAAAACTTTTCGTTCAAATTTTTTGTTTTCACTGTGAAAGGGAACGAAAAAAAAAACACTTTTTTTGAAATATCGGGAAAAATCTGCTTCAGTAACCGCGGGACAACCCATGGTTTTACAAACATGCTTAGAAAATATATATCAAATCTTCCTGTATATTCAGAATTCCGTAATTTTTCAGATCCGAATAACCAACGGAGTTCTTCCAGTAGAAGACGGTGTGAACGATGTCTTATTCAATATTGGAGAACCTTTCAAAGAAAATTCTAGATCCATCAAAGTTCAGTCCTCTTTGTTTCGGTTAGTCCATATTCGGTGGTACCAAGAATGTGTTTTCCAATCCAAAAATTACGAATTTCGGATCAAATGTGTCAAACATTGGATTAAACATGACAAACTTTTTGAATTGAAAATCAAGATTTTGCAATCAGAATGAAGATCTTCGATGAAAAATTAAGAATCGAGGCATAAAATTTTTCAGTTTTTAAATTTTTCATTCTTCAGGCATTTCGACTTTCCTCTTCATTTGAATCAGTTGCCTTCAGAAAAACTGGACTTTGTACCTCTTCTTCCCTTTCATCGTGAATATTTGATGGGGTTCATTACTGGATCGAATCGTCAGAAGTTAAATGCATCACTTCTGGAAGAGTCTTTCAAGTTAATCTCACAAACGGCGAAGATTCAAAAATGTGACGAGAAGAATGGATTTTGTGGAGAACAAGAAAGGCGGCGCATTTTCTTATCCTCCTATTTTTGTCTCCTTTTTGAATCTGAAGATTTCCTTCAAAACTTCATGGAATCGATTCAATTCGGTTGTCTTCCAATCATCATGTCGAACAGTCAACTTCTACCATTCCAAGATTTGATCGACTGGCGCCGTGCTACTCACCGATTACCCATTGCACGTCTTCCCGAAACACATTTCATCGTTCGCTCTTTCGAAAGTAGTGATATTCTGGAGATGCGAAGAACAGGACGAATCTATTATGAAACATATTTCGCTGATAGAACTTCAATTGCAAGAACTTTAATAGCTGCTCTCCGTCACCGACTTCAGATTCCAACCAAAGTGACCCGTTCTAGCATGAGGAATCGTGCAGTTCCTCTGTTCAACTCTACGTTCACTTCACCTAAAGGTTCAGTGGTGAACCTCCAACAAAATTTCGACGATGAATATCTTCTGGGTCCATTGGAATCCCGCGTCGAGTCGAACTCATTTGCTTATAACTTTACAGAGTTCCAGCTTGTGAGTTTTAAAATCAAGTTTACTTTTCATAATATTTTGTTGCAGTATTCGTATGAGACCTGGAACACTGTCTTCTCTCCGTACAACTCAAAAGAGTTCATCATAAATGCTGCGGAACCTCCTGCCGAATCTGAGTTCCACGAAGACACCAAAATCGGATTCCGACCCATCGAGCCTGGAAGTGGTGTTGAGTTTAGTAAAGCATTAGGAGGAAATCGACAAAGAGAACAATTCACGATAGTTTTATTGACTTATGAAAGAGATACTGTTCTGGTTGGTGCTCTCGAACGACTCCACCAGCTGCCGTACCTCAACAAAGTCATCGTTGTCTGGAACAATATTCATCGAGAACCTCCAGAAACATGGCCGTCGTTGCACATTCCAGTCGAGTTCATTCGTGTCACCGAAAACAGTTTGAATAATAGATTCATTCCGTGGGATCGAATCGAAACGGAATCAGTTCTGTCCTTGGATGACGACATCGACTTGATGCAGCAAGAGATCGTGTTGGCTTTTCGGGTGTGGAGAGAAAATCGAGACAGAATTGTGGGATTCCCTGCTCGTTATCACGCTAGATACGGAGATGCCATGTACTATAACAGCAACCATACTTGTCAGATGAGCATGATTCTCACGGGAGCAGCTTTTCTCCACAAGGTATTTAAAGACATTCGAATAAATAACATCCAATCTTGATTCCAGAACTATTTGACCGCATACACATATCAGATGCCATCAAAGATTCGAGAACACGTCGATAGCATCAAGAATTGTGAAGACATCGCAATGAACTTTTTGGTGTCACACCAGACTAGAAAACCTCCGATCAAGACTACCTCCCGCTGGACTCTCAAGTCGGTGAATCTGCCCACGTTCATTCTGAAACTTGACTTTTCAGATGTCCCACATGTACAGAAAGCTTGTTCAAAGAAGACGCTCACTTCGAAAAACGCCATGAATGCATACGGATCTTCACAAATATATACGGATACAACCCACTGAGATTCTCTCAGTTTCGGGCAGACTCAATTCTTTTCAAGACGCGACTTCCACAGAACCACCAAAAGTGCTTTAAATATGTGTAAACCTATTTTGCTCACTTCCTTTCACCGGTATTTCATGTATAATGGTGCTTTTATGTTTATTGCAGCAAGTTGTTTCAAAATTTTAGTCAAACATAAATATAGAATCAGCATTGAGATTGAAGAGTGACCAGCCAACCATGTCTTTAATTCATTTGCACAAAGATCAAACAGCAAATGTACAATCCTTCTTAGCCCCAGGCCAGCAGTGTGCGTTGAAAACACCGGTTGGGAATGCTAATTATTCTAAGTTACGAAATTAATTGGCATATGAAATGTATAAAATGGTAAATTTTTAGATTGGATTGGTTTGTGAGATTTGAAAACAAGGATGTTGAAAGGTTAAAATGTTTAAAGATCATCGTCGTCATCTGGAAGATCAGCCTTGGCGGCGTTGTCCAGATCCTTCTCGTATTCGGCAATCATGGCTGGGTCCATTTGAACCTGAAAATAAACCATTTTTATGTGAACCTGAAAATGTAAACGCTTACCTCTGGAGGAGCCAAAGCTGGCATGGCGACGAACTCGAGATTTGGATCTCCGAGCAGCTTTCTGGCGAGCCAAAGGAACGGCTTTTCGAAGTTGTAGTTGGACTTGGCGGAAATGTCGTAGTATTGGAGGTTCTTCTTTCGGTGGAAGGTGATAGTCTTGGCCTTGACTTTGCGATCCTTGACGTCGACCTGAGAAAAAAACAACTAATGAAGTAACATGGGTTCTTTGACCATACCTTGTTTCCGCAAAGAACAATTGGGATGTTCTCGCAAACTCTGGCCAAGTCACGATGCCAGTTTGGAACGTTCTTGTACGTCACACGAGCAGTAACGTCGAACATGATGATTGCGCATTGTCCTGAAAAATAATTTTATATTTTCAAAAACGCACTATGTATTCTACCTTGGATGTAGTATCCATCACGAAGTCCACCGAACTTCTCTTGTCCAGCGGTATCCCAAACGTTGAAACGGATTTGTCCGCGATTGGTGTGGAAGACGAGTGGATGTACTTCGACTCCGAGTGTAGCTGAAAAAATTAAATATTAAAAATTAACGCAGGATTTCTCACTCACCGACATACTTCTTCTCGAACTCTCCGGTCAAGTGACGCTTGACGAATGTAGTCTTTCCCGTTCCTCCATCTCCGACGAGGACAAGCTTGAAGGTTGGGATTCCGTCTCCACCAGACATGACTGAAATAACAGAAAACAAATGAAAAAGGAAAGAGGTAGAGCAACGGAAGTCTACGAAACTTGACGAAACGAAAATGAGATGTGACGAAACTTTTCGAATCCTGTCACCAGAACCCACTGAGAGAATGAGTTCTTAAGTGAAACCGGCGCTAAACACGAACATTGTCGAACTCTTGGCAGTTTTAGAAGGGTCAATGAACAAAACCTGAAACGGAAGGAAATGAGTGAAATAATGACAGAAAATCATGCCTTGGTGTCTGGGTGTTTCGAAAATGGCGCACTCAGATGGGGATTTGCGCGCCAAAAAAATGCGAATTCGAAATATCTCTGCGTAGCACCCCTTTGTGTGTCGAAGCATAGGGACACACACGCAGCGTCTAACTTCCTCACTTGGCACGATGCCAGAGTGTGTGCGCCACTCGCTCTTTCAGTAAAAATCGATCAGATTTCGCTGGTGTTTTCGTTTTGAGACCATTTAAATTGTGAAAAAAAGAAACAAAACAACTCCTAATTTTTTTCAGCCAAGATCTCATCATGGGCAAGAAGGACAAGCGTTCCAAACTTGAAGGAGATGAGCTTGCGGTGAGAGTTTGTTTTTGAAAGTGAACCATTTCAATTTCTCGTTTCCAGGAGGCTCAACAAAAAGGATCGTTCCAACTGCCTTCTTCGAACGATACTGCCAAGCTTGATGCCTCTCAGTGGCCACTTCTTTTGAAGGTAGTTTCCCTTTGTTTGATCTTAAAATCTAATAAAACTTTTAGAACTACGACAAGCTCAACGTTCGCACTAACCACTACACTCCACATGTTGAAGGAGTTTCGCCTCTCAAGCGCGACATCAAGAATTACATCTCGTCTGGTTTCTTCAACCTTGACAAACCATCAAACCCATCTTCTCACGAAGTCGTGTCTTGGATCAAGAGAATCCTTCGTTGCGAGAAGACTGGACACAGTGGAACACTCGATCCAAAGGTTTCCGGATGTCTCATCGTTTGTATCGATCGCACAACTCGTTTGGCCAAATCGCAACAGGGAGCCGGAAAGGAGTACATTTGTATCTTCAAACTCCACGAAGAAGTCGAAGATGAGCGCAAGGTCAAGCAAGCTCTTGAAAAGCTGACTGGAGCTTTGTTCCAACGTCCTCCACTGATCTCCGCTGTTAAGAGACAGCTTCGTATTCGTACCGTCTACGAAAACAAGTTCATCGAGTATGACCCAGCTCAGCAAATGGGAATTTTCAAGTGAGTTTTCGGAATTTCTTGCCGGAAATTAGTTTTAATAACTTTCAGCTGCATTTGCGAGTCTGGAACGTACGTTCGTACCATCTGTGTTCATCTTGGTCTCATTCTCGGATGTGGAGGACAAATGCAGGAGCTTCGCAGAAACAGATCTGGAATCTGCGACGAAAACGAGAACATGGTAACAATGCACGATGTTCTCGACGCCCAGTATCTTTTGGACACCCAAAAGGACGAAAGCTATATGAGACATATTGTTCGTCCACTGGAAGCTCTTCTCACTCAACACAAGAGAGTCGTCGTCAAAGACAGTTGCGTCAACGCTATCTGCTATGGAGCCAAGATCCTGATCCCAGGAATTCTACGTTATGATGACGATATCGAAGTTGGCAAAGAAATCGTCATTATGACTACCAAGGGAGAAGCTATCTGCATCGCCATCGCTCAAATGAGCACCTCAACCATCGCTTCTGTCGATCACGGAGTTGTCGCCAAGTCAAAGCGTGTCATCATGGAGCGCGATGTTTACGGGAGAAAGTGGGGACTTGGACCTGTTGCCTCGAAGAAGAAGCAGATGGTCAAGGATGGTCTTCTCGACAAATTCGGAAAACCAAATAGCACTACTCCAAAATCGTGGGCGAAGGAGTTCGTGACTGTGAACGACGAAAAGAAGAAGGAACCAGAAGATGAAGAAGAGGATGAGGCACCGAAGAAGAAGTCTAAGAAATCGAAGAAGGAAGAGTCGAGTAGCAGCGATAGCGAATAATCATGATATCATTTCTAGGCTATTTGCCGGTTTTCCTTTCCAAACTACCTTCAACTGTTCATTATTTACTTGTTTTTTTTCTCCCTCTTCCCACCATCATACCATCTCGGGTTGAGCTGTAACAAGTTGTTCAAATTTTCTTTTATCCTTGTTTTTTTATGTTGTTTCGTTGTTACCCATTTTTAACATCGTTTTTATTGTTGTACCAACTTTGTTGAACTTTATATAAATCGAAAAATGAAATAACTATCTGAGATCAAGCAGTAAATATTACAGCATTCCTGATGTTCCTGGGAACAGATCATCATCATTCGGTATGGTATCAACAACGATGGAGCAGCGTGGTGGGCTGCTGTTTGAGCTGTCATCGAAAACTGAGACAAATGAGTCGACAGTTCCTGATTCATCGATGGGATCAGATGGGAAAGTTGTCAATGAATTGTAGTTTGACGCCATCTGCATGTCATGGAGGATGAGAGAAGTTGTTGGCTGGAATAATGTCATTTTCGAAGACCAGAAATCAGTGAACATACCGTTTCGGGGCGATTCTCAAAGCTCTCCGAGTTTCCCGATGGATCCCTACTTTGAATCGGTATTGCCTTAGGACCCTGTAACAAAAAAAAAACAAAGATTTTTCCTTTCTGTAAGCAGTTTACTGTAACGTCATATCCCTCTGGGTAATCTGGCCAATCATCACTGTCATCGTCGATTTCAATCGTTCTTTTTCTACCCTCTTCAATTCTTTTCTGTCGTTTATCCATCTGTCTTCGCAGAAAATTCCCATATTCATTCACGAAGGGTCGATACCTGAAAATGAACAGGAAGTTCGACAAAGTTCAGAAAGAAAATATTTATTGTGGCTTTCAAATTTAGGCACAGAAATTTAACTTGGAAAGTGAGAACAAATCGATGAGAGAAATGGGGATGGAGAACTTTAAGCTCTTATTTTCATTTCGAGAGGGGAATGAAGATTATGAATGATTCAAGTTTGGGGTTACGGATCAAAACGATTTGAATTGTTTCGAGGATGTTAAGAGATCAGGTGAACCGATCAGGCTCTTCAGCTATTACTTTGCTCTCGTAGTATTTGATAACTTGTTGCGGGTAGCTGAAAATTGAGATTTGACTAAGAGACTACTCATGGAGAACTAAATGAACTTCTGATTGTGAAGTAATAGATGTCTAATGAAAGATACAAACAGGCCGATGATACGGCTTCAAAATAAGATATTCAGTCGATATCAAATGATAAATCTCAATGAGCTCTATTCTAGGATAAATCGAACATGCAGTACAACTTAGAAATAAAGAGACCCCACGAAACTCGGGGAAGGGGAAACAATCGGGGAACGAGAATCGGGGACAGTGGGCGGAGCAAAAAAAATGCAACTGCGGCGCGAGTTTTTAACAGTACAAACTAGGTAAAAACCTCATGCGCGCGTTGCATTTTTCATATGCTCCGCCCACTGTCCCCGATTCTCGTTCCCCGATTGTTTCCCCTTCCCCGATTTTCGTGGGGTCTCGAAATAAATAGAATGTGGTTATTTTCAGTGCAAAATGGCGAGCATGGTCATTTTCGACTCAAAAATCTTTGTTACGTCGAAAATGGGCCCAGATTAGCTACTTCTTTGAAAAATTAGGGTTTATTAAGCAACGCTCGATTTTCATTTTTATAGTAGCAACTGTCCTTGAAAATCGCTAAAGTTGGATAGATCGCCATAGAGAAAAAGAAGCGAGAAAACATCGGATAACTATTTTTCGAGGCCTCGAAAGTAACCATATTTCACTATTTTCACTAAAAATCAGTAAATATATACTGTGAACGGTATTGTATATGATACGAGCAAAACAGCAGTTAAGCCGATCACACTTGTGAGATAGAGCTCAGTGGGCTATATTATTTGAAACGGAATTACTGAATATCAAAATTTTGGAGCGAATCTATCTGCAGAACTGTTTGCAACTACAAAAATTATAAAAACCAACCGACTGTTCACTTCCTTCGCTGGAATGAGACGAGCTGTCTGATCAGCGAACTTGCACAAGAAATGGAGATCTCCAGGCGCCTTGGTGAGACCGACGATGCACTGGAGCTGTGGTCCATTCGACGACGTGGGATCCTTCGTAACCTCATCTGTGGCCTCGGACGGTTTCGCAGCCGCCTCAGGCGACTTGTGCTTTCTGCGCGACGGTTTCTCTTTCTTGGCGTACTCTCTCTCGAACTCCTCCAGCATCTCGATACATTGAAGGTTCTCTCTCGGCTCCCAGCTCGATTCGGACGGCAAGAATCCCTGAAATTGCCTTATGTTTATTTTTTCTTTTATTTAGAAAAAAAAGCTCAACTCACCAGCCACTGAATCAAGAACTCTTCTCTCCCGGCCTTTCCGATCCTCTTGTCCAGAACTTTTTCAACAATGAAAATGTTGTCTTGTTCCTCAATCTTTGCCTTTTTCGTCTGTTTGCTGGTCATTATTGATGCTATTTAGCTGAAAGAAAAATGAATCGATTGAGATGGAGAGCAAAGAAGAGGTCTGGTCGAGAAATATTGGATTTTTCAAATATCGCAAGGCGGCAAAGAGTGCGCGTAAGCGCGCTCTATCGCAATGCTCACGCACTTTCGATGAAGCATCAAATATAAACATTCTGAAAAACGCAATACGGAAATTGTAGAAAAACAACTGGAAACGGATTCGGAGAGGCAATTCGTAATTTAAACATAGCCACGAATTGATAACTTCGAGATATGAAAAATGTACCTTACATTTTACATCACGCATTCATCAACATAAATTTCAATTCAACTGGATTGATTCATTAAAAAAATATCAAAATGAACTGAATCAATGATCTGAGTCGCCATCGTCACTGTCCGATCCATTTTCTCCACCTTCAAGATCCTCAACATCTTCCATCTGGATTTCTTGTTCCTCTTCATTGTTATCGCTGTCTTGGTTATTCACTCCGACATCACCATTTGCCTCAGGCTCATCTTCGCTGTGTTCTCCATGAGCATGGTGATCATGATCTTCACAGTGACCGGTCTCGGTATCATCATTATCGTCTTCTTCTGTAGTCGCAGCCTTTTCACTCTCTGCTGTCTTTTTTCTTTTCATGTAGTTTATAAGATCTGAAAAGTGTCAACATTGGAAGTATTTCTGACAGAAGACGATATACCTTTAGCAGCATTCATAATTTTCTCGGTATTCTGATGGCACACCGGGCACTTCGAAGACTTTTTGAAGGCATTCAGAGCGCATGTTGTACAAAAGTAATGTTTACATTTTGTGACGATTGGATCGACAAAGGGCTTCCCGCATATAAAACAGTCTTCAGGGAAAGCATCGTCTTGCTCTCGGATTTCATAATCAGTGTCATCTTCGCCATATTTTCCAGCTTCGTACTCTTCATCGATTTCCCAGCCATGTTTATAGTCCGACCGATCGTGAACGAACTTGCAAGAATCTGAAAATATGAAAAACTAGAAAAGTTGGAAAAATGTAGAAAATACCTCCAAATGTACAGAATCCAGTTTCCTTGTAGTCCTTGCAAATATCGGGTGCGAAATCCCAACGAACAGTTGCACGAAGAAACTGCGAAGCCCTTACTGGACCAACACGATTGTACCCACTCGACGCGTTTCCTTTAGCTGTGTCCTTCGCTTCCTTTGCACCGTACAATGCGGATCCCTTATACAGAATCTTTCCATCTTTCTCAACACCTTCTTTAAGCTGTTGCTGGACACGTTCGAACTGTGCTTGAGCATCTCGAGAGTAGTCAGTATCCACTTCAAGGGTCGCTGTTGCTCCTTGATCACGCGGACCTGAGGGTCCAGCTTCTCCTGTCGCTGAGAACGAGTGTGTTGCCACAGCAATGCTTTCGTTATCGGTATCTTCGGAATCGTCGTCTGAAGCGGGTGCATGCTTGTTGTCGTCTTTTTTAGTCTAAAATTGAAAAAAATGTGTTCAGTTTATAATACAAAACACTTACCGATTGCACCATTGGATTGGCCCGCCTCCGTTTCTTGATCATATCTCTGACATTGTCTTCGAGTTCCTCATCACTTGAACTTTCCTTTTTCCGAACAATTTGTGCTGTGGCGTTTCGTTTTTTGGGCTTACGAAATAGATCCATGATCTGAAAAAAATTTATTTAATACAATTTCAAATCGGACATACGAGAAATACGATCGAAAGATTGAACAGATGAGGAAGCAAGAGGATCAAACAATAAAGATTTACATCCGAAACTTTTAGCACCGAGAAAATCGTTTCTAAGATTGTCGCCTATATGTAAAACTTCAGAAGGATCAGCGAGATCGAAGTGATCGAGAATCAACTGAAAAACTCTAGAATCTGGTTTCTCATATCCAATTTCGCCGGACAGAATAGTCATTGAGAGAAGATCAGAGAGATTGAACTGAGCAAGGAGAGATTTCAGACGGCTGTCGAAGTTCGATGTGACTACCAAGAAGATACCTTTCAAGCGGAGTCGTTGGAGTGTTTTCCTGATCTAAAATCTAATATGAAATCAACTATCTAGAGATGGAAGAAGATACATCATCCTCGACTAGCTTCCAAGGCTCGGAAGTGGCGTAGTGATCGTACAAATTCTCGGCGATGCTATCGAGCTGGTCTCTGTCAATGATTGGAGAACACTGAAAAACTCCAAACATTGATAGTTTCGAAACTGTTGCTAATCACATTCGCGAGTGAAGAAGATACTAGTTCCTTCCACCAGTTCTTTGGGCCAACGTCTCTGAATCCGAAGCAGGGCGAAGCGATAGACATATGCTTGTAAGTCTCCAAGAAGTTCTTCAAAATGTCATCCGGCGAAATTTTCAATCCGACATTTTCAGCGAAACGAGAGTAAACAATCGCAGGACTTTCTTTCAACGTAATAAGTGTATCCCTGGCGTCTATGGAGAGGACTTTAACTACTGGAGGCGTGGAGAAATTTCGAGACACAGTTCGAAGGAGCAACATGGGAACCTCGAAAAACCAAGATATTAATGTGGCTATTTATGAAATCAACCTTTGTTCGTCTTGTGTCCCTTCAGTTGTTGTTTTCGAACCGAGGCGCAGAAAAGTGGGCGGAGACTAATTCTGCCACAGGTGCACACTTGTACACTCCGCCAAAACACGCTCCGCAGATGTGCGTCGTGCGCGCGAAGTTGAAAATGGCCGAGTGCGCCTCGTGCTCAGGTCACGCGCGGCCTAGTTTTACCATGTGATTTTGACGCCAATTCAAATGATCACATTTCCTCGTGCTTTGCAGCGCTCTTTCTCGTCCAACCCCGTCGAACTCGTGCTTTTTTCTTCCCAAAACTGCTCACTGTGCGTTCATTTCCACAGACAGTTGCAACATTATCTGAAAAAGCACCCGAACATTGCGGTGACCGAGAAAAATCTCGCGACAGAGTCGGCTGAAGTGATCGAAGTGAGATTTTCTGTCGGTTTGTTGTATTCTTGTCCGAATTTGTTACTTAATCCAAATCTTTTTCTTCTCATCGAAACTATTTTCAGAAATTCAAATACGACATTCCAGTTTTGGTCAAGGGCGACAAAATTCTATTGAAACATCGGTTCAGTGGAGCGATTCTTGAAGAAAATCTATCGAAGCAAGATCAATGAGTAGATCTAAAAATAAACCTGAATTCACGCAGCTAATCGCGGTGCACGGAGGTTAGGAGACTATTTTATTGATTTTCACAATGATATTCATTGACAGGCGCTTGTGCGAAGTTTGACCCGAGTTTGGCCGAAGATTGTCGATATGCTTGTGGTACAGGTACCGTCGAGAATGCTCTAACGGTTAATAACAACAGTTCGGATGATTTTATTAACGTTATTTTATTTAGGATCTCGAGAGAATTGAAAAATTCAATTGTGGTTTCGGTTCTCACTTGACGATAGACCAGGAAGTTGAATGTGAAGCCTCTTACATGTCATCCACGAATATGAGGTTTTAAATTCAAAAATATGATATTCAATCCGATTATTTGTCTCAGTTTCGGAGCCGTTGGTGCTATCTCGAACGTCTTCCATCCGTCACGGGTAGCTCGACATCTTGCTAATAGTAACTGGTGGAAACAACGACGACTTCTGCATCCCCTCATCCTTGTCGGTCGTGGTGCAGAGAAATATGCGGCGAAAAATGGTTTGTCGTTGTTTGAATAACTCTTTCATTCTCGTCTTCTAGACTTTCCAACATGCAGTCCTGAAGAACTTATCTCAAATGCAGCGAAAGACAGCTATGAAAAATATCTACACAGAATGCTGCACCCTTATGATACCCATGACACCGTAGGAGCTATTTCAATAAACACAAATGTGAGTACACCGAGGGAGGCATTTTTGATGTTATTTACATTTCTCACGCGTTTTTTAGACGATGGAAGCAGAATCAGGCACATCTAGCGGTGGAATTGTGCTGAAACACTCAGGACGACTTGGTCACAGTTGTGTATACGGCAGTGGCACGTGGTCGGAAAGGAGGCAATATGAAGAGCCGTATGAACAGTTTAGTGAGCGGACGATTTCAATATGTTCTACTGGACACGGCGAATCTCTGGTGAAGGCAGATTTCTGTAGAGGGATTGCTACTCGAGTTCTGTGAGTTTTCAAAAAAAAAACCTTGTAAATTTTTCGATAAGATTGAATATACCTATATCCTCTAAAAAAACGGCACCCACTTCTTAAAAAAGCGGCACCCAGTTTGACCCGATTCGTCTCGATTCCTTTAGCAGCTATCGAGAAGTGGTTAACTTGAACTGAATGTTCTGAGATGAATCTTACCATAGTGACAGTCAGGAGATGCCGGCCTTTTAATGGAAAAACGGTGTTTTTCGTTTGTTGCGACGCTTCTCCTGCCTATAATCATCGATCGCAGCACCTTAATATCGCCAGGAGAGAGCTAGAGGGATTAGAGTCGCGCGTGAATACCAGTAACCATAGCAATGTCGTTATTTTAGAGACGACGAAGAAGGAATTATGTACAGCGAAATTATTCGGGAGTTTCTTCGTGAGAAAATGGAACCGTAAGTTGCTTCTTGTCTTCTCTGATTAACTCATTGAATATTCAGAGGAGCTCGATTTGGTGGTATTGCTCTGATTGCAGACAAATTCAAGGAGCGAATGTCATTAGAATTTCTAATTTTCCACAATTGTCGATATCTGCCGGCGGCAGTTCGAGGCAGAAATAATCAGATTCGTGTGTTTGAATCAAAATTCGATCCCGACAGTTGCACAGATGACAAATTTGTAATCGAATCTTTCAATATGTAATAATGATATCAATAAAGAATTTTGTAAATACTATATTTCGTTCCAAATATTACTTCTGTTCATTTTCGTTACTCCTGCGGAATTCAGTACCTCCCCTTTGTTCTTCTTCTGTGTTGTGTTCTAATACATACTTCCAACAGATTTTGTTCGCCATGCCACCGAAAAAGCATGCTCCAAAGCCGAGTACGTCTATGGCGGTCCCCTCTCCAGACGACTTCACGCCTATAGATTTTTCACGGATCCGAGACAGGTACGTTTTTTTGATTTTAAGCTAGAACATGCCAGCATGATATGGATCAGTCTAAGCGGAATATCGTTTACCCTATCGTCTTGTTTTTTTTATTAATCCGTCTAGTATGTGTTGGTTCCTTTCCGTAAAATTAAAAATTAAAAAGTTCTGCGAATTACATTCTATCATTTGGAACAAAAATCAAACATTGTACCAACGAAATCTATCGATACGAAAATTAGAGAAAAAAAAATTTATTGGTTTTTAAATTACGATTTTGTTTAGAAGGTGTGATATTTTGTCCGATTTCTCGGATTCAGTGGTTTCAACCTTTCCGTGTTTCGAACTCCATTTGAAAACTGAGTTTTGGCGGAGTTTTGTTCCTTTTTGGTAGCTTTTTGCCAGTTCCCTAAATAACCCCATTAATTCTGTATTCTCTATTTCGAATTCCGTTCCGATAAAATTGTATTCCGAACGCTTCTTATATGAATACTCTGAATCTGCGTGTTTCAGCGGCATCAAACTCATCTCTGAACTCATCACCGAATCGGATATCGACGTTCCGGCAGAAGAAGTCGAGCGGCAAGTCGAGGAGTTTTCATCGTTTTCCGACCAGTCCGATTGGACAGGAATCGCGCCTTATTACATCGCCCTGAGTTCAATCGCTCGTAGAGCATCGACCTACGACAATTGGGATATTAGATTCCGAGTCTACCGATACATTATCTCATGTGAGTATCTTAGTCATGACTAGTCTTCAATCATTTTTGTAGGTTTCGGAGGGCTACTAGAGTCTGTGCAAGATCAATCTCAAACCTACGTGAACGCATCCACTGAAGACCGTCAGTGCAATGTTGAACTTGCGAATGCTGTCAGTATGATTGTGATTCTGGCCCAGCGATACACTGTGCAACTCCAGTTATATGTATCCAAATCAATCGCTACTTGCAATGCAGGAAAAAGAGGAAAAGCTCGTAACGTCGATCTCGATAGTGACATCGTTGACTGGAAGGAGAATCAACGAGGACGAGTATGTGCTGTACTAAAACATTTTCCATTATGCTTGAATTCAGATGATCAAACACCTCCTGGACCTTCTCGAGATGTCGGTTGTGACTCCATCTGGAATCACACAGAAAGCTCTTCAATACATCTACGCACCTGAAACGATGGAAGACGATCTCATTTCGTAATTTTATCTCTCTTGTAATTTTTGTCAACATAGATTTGCAGACGATTCATGGCTATCGTAACTCAGCTATTTGAGGATCCTGAGAATGCTGTGCGCTCGAACCAAGACTGGCTGATTCAACTTTTTGGTATTTGGAGGGCGTTGGCTCAGGATTACAACATGACGACTCGTAGGCGTATACTTATAACGTGCAACACTCACAAACGAATTTTCAGAAGTTGCCAACAGCTTATTCAAAGATACATTTGAGTTGGCGTACCTTGAAACATCCACCACGTATCCATTCATTGAACCATTGGTGGCTTTGATGAATCAGGGAGACTCACAAACTTTGAGAAGACAACATCGTTAGTGTTTTTTTTTTGTAATTGGTCACCAGAGAAAGTATTGAATAGTTTTTTTCTTGCAGGTGTACTTCGATTAGTGATGGAGATGATCGTTCGTCGTGCCTGCGGTCTTTACAGTGGCGACAGAGCGGATCGTCCACCTCCGAGAGCGTTCTGCATGATGATTCAGTCTCTTGCTATTCACTGTTCTGACATCATGCTTCAAGAGATTTACAACGTGTTCAAACTTCTCGAAAACCAACATGTCAATGTTCGCATGTCTACACTGCAAGCTATTGCCGATTTGTTCTGTTGTCATTACCTGAGCCCACAAATCTGCGATGAGTTTCCGAGCCGCAGAAAGAAAAGGCTGGCCATGTTCCTCAAAATTTGTCGTCACACGAGCGATGAAGGAACGAATGTTCGGTCTAAAGCAGTATCTCTACTTCGCAGTTTCATGGAAGCTCAGAGGATTCCCGAAGAGTTCCAGAGCATGGGATTCATCTCAGTGGTTGGTAGTCGTCTCAACGACAAATCGGTCCAAGTTCGAAAAGCGGCCATCCAGTTCTTGACAGTTTTCCTGGATAATAATTGCCATGGACACGATGTAAGTTTAGACAAGTTGAACACAAAATCCGATGACTTGTTTTTTAGTTCACTCGCTCAGTCCACTTTGCCCTACTGGAAACGAAAAGAGCAGATATGAGACGTCTCGCCGGCACTCAGCCACGAACTTTGCAAGACGCTCAGGATGACTTCAAGGCTCGCAGTTTCCACTTGAGAAGAGACATCACGCTCGAACTCGGAGCAATCTTCCGAAACGAGGCTCCAATCACTAGCGAAGACGAAGAGTGAGTTTTCTGAAATCATGTTGCCTATAATGTTCATTTCCAATACAGATTGAGGGCAACTGATCTGTTCACTGATTTGGATGCTGTCAAAGCTGGAGCGAAAATGGCGAGATTCTACGTAGCGAAACCCAACTTCGACTTGTAAGTGAAAAGTAGTTCGAGCTGGAAACACAGTTGTAATTTGTAGTCATGAAAACAACCGCTTCAAGCTGAACCTCACACTCGAACAGTTGGTGGAGCAAGGAACGAAGAGAATTCTAGCGAAGGCTGCAGAGGATTATGAAGACTACAGAGTAAGAAACTGTGAACGAGACAACTATTCTAAAAAGTTTTCTTTAGGTGCAAATGATGCACTCCAATGATGATGAACTAATGGAAGACGAACAGGCAGCAGAAGACAGGAAGCAACAAGCCAACCAGCTTATGGCTCAAGTACAACAGCTCATCAACAAAATGTCCATTGAGATTGAGCTCTCCGAGTGTCTGAAACTCGCTCTTCGATGTGTTTCAATGGGAGAAACTGCTGAGATCAAAGAAGGAATCAAATTCTTGTCTCGATGCAAGCTTTTCGGAATCGATGGTGCGGATGATGCAATTCGATCGATGTGTTCGTTGGTTTGGCGGCCAACTTCTGATGTGATTCAAGAGTTGTTAGAGGCGGCAGAAGATATGTTCATTAGTAGAATAGAGAACAGTGAAGAGAAATCGATGGAGAAACACAAATCGACGGTAGAGAGCCTCATGTCTGTCATGCACGGAGTAACAGAAAAAGATCGACCATCCGTGGAAGAAGTCATTTTCCTTCTGGCCGCAGACGAACTTGAGAGACCCAAAGCGGCAACGAGGGAGAGAAGAAAGATCCATCACCACGTGATCGGACTCCTTTGGAGGATCGCCAATGACAACTCCATCGGGAATAACGATCGAAAGATTACTGCGCTCCGAATCCTCTATGCGATTTCTAGATCGGAAGCTGGTATCAAGGAGGCTCGCCAGAAAATTCGTTTCCTACAAGCAAAGTTGAACGATGTACCTGAGATTGCTGTCGAAGCTCTGCGAATCATCTCAATCCTGGGAAACACAACTGCCCAAGACGATAAGCCAGACGCTTACACCCGTCCTCTGTTTCGAATTCATCAGGACGACTCGGTCTTCAAGTCGATCGAAGCACTGTTCTTCCGTGGTAATTTTTTAAATTTCGTCTTTCATTTAAGTTTTTTATATGTTGCAGAAGTTGTGAAAGCAGATGATACCGATGCATCCCGCGACTGGTTCGGTATTATTCGCCTCACTATCCACACTTTCCTCAACGTATCAATGGACGTGAATGTCATGCTTCCGAAGCTCGCCGCTCACTTCCTGTATCGCGCCAGAAAGATCTCAGAGTTCTTCCTATTCTACAGTAAGGAAGCGGAAGAAGCTTCAAGTGATACTCGTAGAAAAGCAGCGGAGGTGAGAAGAGACTACTGGTCTCTGACATGGTGTAGAGTCATGGAGAAACTTATGGCGTTCTGTGGAGAAGTGGCAGTCCAATTGCACGCTTACATTCAAGTGAATATTCCCCGTTTACACGCTCGTTACTACACAAAGATGACAGAAGCGGCGAAGAATGATTCAGAAGTACGCGAAGAGCCTGTCCGTCTCATCAGTGATCTTGAGAAGTCGATCGCCCAGAAGAAAACCATTTTCTCTATCCCTCAAGATCTCTCACCAGCAAACGCATCCAACGATCTATACCACACTGTATCCATCATGTGTGATAAGAGACTTTTCGTTCCTGCAAAGCTTCTTGGAAGACTGCTACCGATTGTCGTCTACGGAATGCGGGCGAATACCATGCCAGCTCGTGTCCGGTATGCAGCGCAGGTCGCTTTTGCAAAGTACATGCCACTGAGGTGAAGCCAACGGTTTTCTAGTGAACTGACTCAAACTAGTTCTTCTTTCAGTTCTGAGATTTCCGCGTTTGCTGCCCCATCATTCTTCTCTGTCATGGTCAATTCACAGGACAACCTTATCCGCTGCAACATGATCGCCGCTTGCTGCGACTTCGCATTTTCTCAGCCGACACTCTTTGAGCTCTACGCTCCAATTTTGTTCAGAATGTTTGTCGTAATTAGACCATGTTGAGAAAGTAAACTTCCAGCTTTCAGGTCACAAGACAAATCAGCATTAGCTCGCGAATCTACTGTTCTCGTTCTCTCTCATTTGATGTCGAACGACATGATTCAAACTCGAGGCGTGCTCTCCGAACCGGCTCGCTGCATCTGCGACCCAGTTCGCGTTGTGAGAGAAGCCGCACAATCATTCTTCAGAGATCTTAACATCCGCAGTGACACTGTTACACAGCTTCTTCCCGAATTCCTGTACCGTCTGGCATGCTCTACCGAGAGATTGCCGATGAAATCGTACAAGACTGTGTTTGAGTATGTTTCAACTCCGGGACATGGTACACATTCTATTATTTATATTTCAGGTTCCTGATCACACTTTCGAAGGAAAAGGCAAAATCAAATGCAGACGCAATGATTGACCGAGTTTGCATGAAATTCTCAAATCTAGAGTGAGTAATTTCATTGATAATTTTTTCAAACATTTCCTTTTTCAGCATGAATGACACCGAAGGTCCAAAGTATCTGCTCATCGCGCTTTCCAAATTCCTTCAAAACGAAGGAGCTCTTATGAGGGTAATTTTTGGAATACCGTATTTCCTCTAACCGGTTCACCCTACCTGTCACTTTGACCAAGTGCAGCTCGGTGCTTGTAGCAGATATCAAGAAGTGCTCCACTGAAAGATGTTTATTTGTGCATCATAAACATTTTGTTAGACGGCCACTTTTTAAAAATGTTACAGGCACCGAGATATCACTGGTCAAAGCGGCAGGAAAAGAGTGCCGGAAGTCTATAGAAAATACGTTACTATGTATGATTAATCCAATTGTTTCAGCTGCAAGATAACTGGCGTCATTGGAGTAAATTCCTTTGTCATCCGAACGTCGCAAAAGAGTATCGCTTGATGATCGAGCACATGCAAAGCAATTCAAAGAGCGAAGAGTTCAAGAACCAATGCGCCGAGCTCATTGAAAATATCGACAAAATCCAAGCGGGCGGTTTGAGAAAAGAAGATATTGCTCCAGGGCCTTCGACCGTAAAGGTGAGTAGTCGTTCGGCAAAGCTGAAACTTTGGATTGGAAAATAGGGATCAAATGGTTTCGGGGAAAAAAGTCGAATCTTATCATGGCGCGAAAATCGTCGTAAAATCAGGTGCTTCATTTTTTTTGCCAACGGTTACCGATCACAAGCTTCAAGGGTGGTCGTTGAGCGGTTTTGCAAGAAGGCTCGTAAACTTTGATAGCCTTTCTCGGAGAACCTCGCTTCTCTTTCCACCATATTCAGTTGGTAGTTTCTTACCATGCAAGCGGTTCTAGGATTATTCTTCTTGCTTCTGACTTTCTATCATGCTTCTGGAGTCATCATTGAAAACAAGGATGGAAAGATGAGACGAGGATACTCGGGACAACCATATTTCGGATAAATCGTTCATTGAAATGAAACTCTTGGTTGAAATAAATTGAATCATATTTGAGTGCTGTGTTGAAAACTATCCTAATCCCCACGGGTTTTCAGAGAGGACGTGGACGAAAACCAGCCGCCGGCGCAGACACTCCAGGTCCGTCCAACGCTTCCGCTGCTCCAACCCCGTCTAAAACTCCGAGAAGAAGACGTGCAAAATCACCGGTCTACGAAGAATCGGAAGGTTCTGATGGCGGTGAACCTTCCGATCACGATATGGATTAAAACCCAATAACCCGTATTCCTCGAAAAACTCTCAAAAACTCATACTGTTCGCATATTTAAATCTCCATATTCTGAAATTTTATCCTCTGTGAATACTGGTTTATTTATTTTCTTCAAATCTTTATATTTATGTTTCCCTCTCCAGAATCTCTTGTAATTTATTGCGTCGATCTCGCCCAACGACGAGAAACCCGAGAACTCTCGTTCGACTAGCTTTCAATTGTTTTTCTCTGTTCGCTGATTTATTCTTCTGTGGTCGGAACAACAGAAGACAAACTCGTTTCTTGTGTCGTTTCCTGGCTCCGTAATACTCATGTACCTAAATTTTTATTATTACTCTGAATTCTATTCATAAAGTGTGTGAGATTCGAAAGGTGAGAGTGCGTATGAATCATTCATTGCAGGTTTGGAACATCAGCAGACGGTCTTCCCCCTCTCTCCCTCTTCTTGCTCAACCGAAAACCAATGTTTTGGTGTGTGTCAAATCGAAGTGCAAACAAGCACCTGAGCACATTGTCAACCCCACCGCTGGCTCCGCCCACCGTCTTCTGAAGATACACAATTCCGTCTGGCTTCCTTCATCCATTCCTGACCTTTCCGATCATCTTTTTCACAGTTTAGGCTTCACATTTTTAATTGAAAGAGGATTCCGAAAAAAAAGCTTGTGCCTTAAAATATGTAATCAAGTGTGTTGATTCGAAATATCATAATGAAAACGTTCAAAAAATATCCAAACAATCGGAAAACTACCTCAAAGAAGCTATTTTTCAATAATTTTATCGCCTGTGGCCACCAAATTTCGGGTGTTTGGTGGTATCTCGCGACAGAATTGACTACCGTACTTTTGCACAGGTTTTCTTTATTCCTTCGATTTTCAGACCGAAGTCGAAAAAAACCGGCTTCAAATTCGCGCATTCACCTTCAAAGTACGGTAACTAATTTGGTGCCGAGAAACCACCGCAAGAGAACACAGTTCCCAGGAATGGCGAGAGCGATAAAATATGGCTTCTTTGAGGCAATTTTTCAGAAACACCTTCGAACGTTTTCATTATGATATTTGGATTCTAAACACTTGATTACATATTTCAAAGCATCCACATGTTTTCCTGAAATCCTCCTTCAAAATCTCAATAATATCCAAAAAATCGAATTCTGTGCCCTGTTTATTTATATTTCGAGAGCCCTTCCGAAAGTGACCAATCTTTCGTATCTCTTCGACATTTTTTGTGTATTTCCTCCTCTCGAGTGCTCGGTTCACGCTCAATTTTCGACGGTGGTGGTGGAGGGAGAGAGAAAAAACCTCTTGAAAAGTCGAGGCGAATTTCGCATTTCACTCATCATTCATTTTCTTCATCACCATCACCAGAAAGTGAAAACGATACCATCTTGTTCGTGTTCAACTCGCCAATATGTTTCTTTTATGTTTCTCTTCTTCTCCCGTGGACCGACTCTCAGGTGTCGAAGTTGGACGCGAAGAGACAAGACCACTTCATGTTCAGCTCTTTTTCTTGAGTTCAATTCGGAACTTTTTGGAACCAACCGTATCCGATTACCAATTGACCCGAACACAAAGATCGAAACCGGGGGGTAACCAGATGGAGAAGCATCTCGGGATTTGTGTTCATTTCTAAATCTACTCTTTGTATTTGGAAAAAATATCCATAAGGTGTTCTTTGACATTTTTTTCTGGTAAGAATACTGTAGAACCCGTGAAAGTGATGCACTTCTCGCTGTGTTTCAAGTCCATTTATTTTGGTTCACATTCAGAATTTCAGAAAGTTGTCAACTGATGAAATGTAGCTCTTGTTGTGAACAATGTTTTATTAGTTGGCTGTTGTTTCAAATTTTCTGTGTGAACCGATATAAATGACGTCAAAGGTGGGGCTGTGCGACGCTATTAAAGATTTTAGGGTTTTGTGGTGCTTTGAAACAGCTAGATATTCCTACAACAGAATGGATAGATTTTAGGGAGCTAACTTAGTGACCAAAAAATTAATCAGATCAATGACTCATTCTGCGTTTCCGGACAACATATTTTGAATTCTGTGGTATAAGCGTTGTCCTTCCATTTGACCAAATTTAACTTGGCTCCTGCAACAGCTATAAAAAAGTGGTCCACTAATAAAATGTTTCTCACATTGTGTTCAACATTTTGTTAGTTGACCACATTTTCATAACTTTTACAGGAATCGAGATAAAATTGGTGAAAGTGTGGTTAAGTACTTCTATTTCAAGGTTCTTGGTAGTCGACGTTTAAGAAAATCTAGATGATCTTTTTTTTGGAATTTTTCCCTTTTCTCTCGTTTTAAGGATTTCTAGACAAACTTCGGTTGACACATTGTTTTTTTATGAATCACTCTGGAAACCCATCCAAAATTGTTTTTAGAAGTTTTCAGATGAATTTTTCCTTTGCTTTCAGTCCAGTACCAAAGGATACCAAACCAAAATAAAAATATCGGCATCAGTTCCAGTATCTGTGCAATAAAATAGAGAATTTAACAGATTCAGTTGAAAATAATCAAATTTTAGGAGCTGAAAAAGTGATTTCAAACCACCCAGTTTCTTTTGTGGGTATCCCACTGTATACGGACCCCTATCCTTCAAACAACTTATTTGGCAGCGATTTTCTTGAATTTTTTTAACTAAAAAAAGAAGGTCAACTGCTTAATACACCAACAAAACTTCATAAATGTAGTCCTAATTTCCTCATCCCGCTTCTCACAAGGAGATTGCACAAGTTCTTGGGTTGAACTTTTTCTCATAATCTGAGCCAAGGTAAAATCGACCCCGCAGATTCAGATTTCACAATCAAAATCAGCAAAATGCTCACGTGATTCGAGTTATGACCTCATAAAGTTGAATCCTATAGTGATATTTGACGTGAAACTGGTCTAACACCTCCAACATCACTACAGGAATCAACTTTGCGAGGTTGTAACTCGAATCACGTGACCATTTTGCTGATTTTGATTTCAGAATCTGAATTTGCGGGGTCGATTTTACCTTGGCTCATATTATGAAAAAAAGTTCAACCCAAGAACTCGTGTAACCTCCTTGTCAGAGTCGTTCTTTTTTTGTTTCTACGAACAGACTTCCAACTAGTTAATACTGTATCTTAACTGAAAAATAACCTGACCCTGGGCAATATAGCAGTTTCAATCAACCGTACTCTAATAGATGTCCATTTTCGGAACAATTGACTTCCTCCCTTATGTAACCTGTCCATCCTCAACTAGCCTAACTCATCCCCTGCCATCTCAACCTGTCATATACTCTCTCTCTCTTTCTTCTCCTCCGGAATCAGTTTCCAAATATAAACCATCTTTGGAAGTAGGCGTGTCTCTCTGTTTCTCTAAAACTCCGTTTCTCCGTTCCGCGCGGTGCTCTTCGAGCTGCCAAACAACCTTTTGTATCGGAGCCGCATTGCGTTGTTTCCAAACATTTTTCGCGCTCTCACAAGAGGGGTTGAAGAGAGAAAAGGGAGCACCGGAAAAATGCTCGCCTCCTCACCTCTAATTTTTTAATCTATGCGAATTGTCCTTGCTCTTCTTTTCTCGTAATCCTTCTCTTTGCAACATCAACTCAAACATCCCTCTCGGAACTTCTCCTTTTCAGACGATTCAAAATAGAATGAAGAAGAGAAATAGTTGCTGAAAATGAGATTCGACTGTATCGAGAGGCGATTCGCACATGCGTTTGGCGCCTATTCCGGCGTCGTCGTCCGTCATCCGTTTCCGTTTTTCATAGTACCGATTCTGGTGACAGCTGCATTGACGACTGGATTATTCAGACATGAACAGGCTTTCATGAAAGATGAGCTGGAATTGTACACACCTACTGATGCTCAGGCGAGGAAAGAACTCGATCAGCTGGATCGACTATTTCATATAAATGACTCTGATCCGTTTTATGCGACAAGAAGGTGAGCTAATTTTACAGACTTTGTTGAAAATCTTGAAAGAAACCAAACGCTTTGTAGATATTCAAAAATAACTATTTTTTTCCGAAGTGGAAAAAACTGCTTCTCCTAATCTAGGTCAATGTAAAATCTTTCTCTTACTGATTCTTAAAACCCTTTTCTTACTGGTTCTTTAAAGTCTAAAGACAAAACAACGTCAAAATTTCCACTTTGTTCAAATTATGACCTCGCAGATTTGTCCCCATGGCTGAAGAAGTCTCGCAATAGGATTGCCCACTGTTAAAAACTTTCAAAAGTTATCAACTAATGATATGTAGCTCTTTTTACGAACAACATTTCATTAGTCAAAAAAAAATTTGTAACTCTTAATGCGTTGTAACTTGGATCGTTTGAATATTTTGCCAACTTTTATGTCAAAATATGATTCTGTAAAGTCGATTTTATGTTGACCCAGGTTTTGAGATTTGGAGGAGCCAGATATTTCCTTTTTCGAACCAGTTTTTTGGAAATTCGAGTTGTGGGTGTTCCTGAACTCTGATGCCAAACGAGTTTCCAGGTACGACATCAGAAGAGCCGGCTACATCATCGTGACAAATCAGGAGGAGGACGGAGACATTCTGAATCCGCTAGTGATGCACGCAGCAATGCAGCTGTGGAGTATTGTGCAGGTTTGAACACTCTTCTAGTTTCAAAAACCGAATTCTCTGTTCCAGTCGCTGACAGTAGAAGACGAGGACGATCGTCGTATAAACTACCCGTCAATATGCGTGAAATTCCCGATCCCTCCGGAATTCTCGAAGGCCCTTCATTCACTATTCTCACCCAACATGACCACGTAAGTGTACTCTCCCTCCTTACAACGATAGTTTTCCTTCTCCTCCTTTTTCGGAAGGTGTATGTCTCTTTCCTATTGTACCGCAACAAAATAATGCGCGGCGCAAACAGAATAAGCCAACCCGGGGGCCCAGAGCCATGATGTTCAGAATTAGGAGCGAAGCACAGAGAGACAGGAAGATGCTGAATTGAATGCAAAACTTTGCGAGTCGTTCCGCACAGAGATTACGGTAGAGACAAGGTTGCAGTGTTGCGTATCGAGAAGAGCTCTTATTGACACTCACTTATCACCTTTTGAGATGATCTCAGTGCCAGAGGGTCAAAATATTTGGAGAGGAAGATGCATACTTTTGTTAAATTGGTCAGAGACAGTAAGGGTCAGAAGATTAAACATCGAAGACGGTTGTTGGCTCAACAATCGGCCCCCTTTTGAAGGGCTCTCAAGGAAACACGGTTCAGAGTTCGAAATTATGATGTGTTTTGTGTCCCGTTTTGTTACTGATTAGGCGCAGAAGTGTGTGTTCCGGCGGCTAATTTGAATATTCGAGAGCATCGTAGTTTGTAGTTCACAACCTTTGTAGTCTTTGTGTGTATGTCTTGGGAATTTTCATATCCGGAAAGTCAAGATCTGAACGTTCGCAACCCTTATCAAGATGACAAGGTCAGGAACAGGGTTGGAAAGATTAGGGGCCATTTTCTGATATCCGACGAATCGATTTATTCCAAATTTAAAATTTCGGTTTTGTACATTCTTGATTTCAAGTTATGATTGATGCCAAAACTTCACGTCTCTCGTAGCTTCGAATAGGTTCCCTAGGAATATTCCGGTCTTCACCCAGTTTCGAAAACACAGATTTTTTCTGTTGAAAATTTCAGTTTTCCGACTTCCGTTCCTCACACCCTGATTTTCCCGAATGTCGTGATTTATGAAATTCCGAGTTCAATAAATTGAAGCAGTCCTTCATTACTGTACGATCCGGAACCATCAGTCTGTTCTATTCATTTTGAATTCCATTTTTTGAAATTGATCTTCCTGAGCAAGCCTAATCATGTCATCACGTAGTTGTCAAACCACGAGTAGCAACACAAAAAGAGCATCTGAATCGAAAAAGCAAACATTCGAACATGTCGGTCATCACTTTGCCGGTAGTTTACACTATCGTTTACACAGTTTTGTTTGATTACCCAAAAGTGCAAAAGGTGTCATCGAATGGTCACTTCCGCCCAGTACCAGGTATCATCAGCTTCTTCTCGATGATCTTTATTTGACGAGAAACAATACAAGTTCGTGTCGCTCTTCGCACACCCAAAAGATGAATATTACGTCAGAAACAAATATAAATCGGCGGGGCTAGAGATGAGAAGAAGAAATCTTCGAGTGACCCATCAAAAGTGTCAAAAATGAAACGGATTCACTCATTTTTGTTTGCGCTTTCCGATCAAGAAGAAGATTTTA
The DNA here is from genome assembly GCA_900536305.3 of Caenorhabditis sp. 40 LS-2015. NCBI lineage: Eukaryota > Metazoa > Nematoda > Chromadorea > Rhabditida > Rhabditidae > Caenorhabditis > Caenorhabditis tribulationis. Next base: position 57,252 of record LR543232.1, on the reverse strand, counting down.
GGTCAGCGAAATGATATCGTAATCAAAAATGGGGATAATGAAAGATGAATATTGAATTTGGAAAGTTTCAGGCCGGAAGAAATATGCGTTTCAAATCCACTCGTGGAAATTTTCAAGCTGCTTCTTGTATCGGATCGATCCTTTCTGAATCGGTAATTCAGAATCTCCAAGATTCAGAAGTCACTATTAATTTCAGGTCTATCGATGAGATGACGTTATCACAGATATCCGATGCGATTCAGTTCGATAGCGGAGGAATGACTCATTTGTTGGGAGGAGTCACGTTGGATGATGATAAGAGAATAGCAGGTAAGAGTGAAGAAAGAATCAAATTTCAATTAAAAAAAGAACATTTGATTTTGTAGCACCTTCCAAAAAGTCTGTGATATGTAGAAGCGCGCCCTTCGTTTGACCAAATTTACTCCATATTTCGATCCCTGGTACAGTCGTTAAAAAGTGACCAAGTAACAAAAGTGAGCAAAATTTTTGTTGAGCAGTTTTTTAGGACGACTTTTTGATATCTGTTACAGGAAGCGAGATAAACGTGGTCTAGGTGAATGTGGAGGAGGGGTGCCTTTCTTTTACAGAATTACGGTGCACCTGATTTAGGTTGGCCCAAAACAAATGGATAGAGCTAAGAGTTCTTTGTGAGAGTCAACAATTTCCAAGATTATTGAAATTGCGGAATTGGGAAATGGGAAGATCTCAATTGAAACATTCGAATAGAAACAACAAGTCAACGATGTTTGAAGTTCAAAATTTCTAGGCTTTTGAGATGTAGTTCAATATTTTGGAGTCTTATAAACATTCAATCCAAGTTATGAAACAATGAAAAAAAAAGATCATCACCTGCAGACAATATTTGGTTCTTCCCTACTGTATATAGTTACAATTACGGCAATAGCCATCCCTCATTTTCGTTTCCAGGTGCCAAAGCCATGCTTCTCCCGTACGCCCTCCGTCACTCATCCGACGACGAAGACTGGGTCGCCGAGAAATGGGAAGTTCGTCTGGCAGACTTCCTCCTTCAGTACGATTCCCCGATCATTCGAGCCAGCTGGTGGACCTATGAGACGTTGGCAGCAGAATCCGCGAGGGATCGTCTTCAGCTCATCAAGTAAAAACAGTCTAGTGGTATTGATCGATGTGTTTTTTTCAGTATGCTCCTTCCTTGCTTTGTTTGCGTGTCCATCTACACCATCGCCTGTTGCTGTGTCTTCTCCTGGAGACGTTCTAGGCCATGGTGAGTTTCTGAATCGTAACCGAGTTGACTCTTATTCTTCCAGGCTTGCCATCGGCGGAGTCATATCTGCGGCGATGGCAATAGCGTCTGCAGTGGGTCTCCTGCTACTCGCTGGTTACGGAATGACTAGTGTCGCCTACTCAATGCCGTTCATTGTATTCTGTAAGTGTAATCGCAACAAAAATATATACATTTGTATGTAGGTGTATCTGTAGATGTATGTGTATGTGTCCGAATGAGTGTGTGAGAGTCAATCCTGTTTGCAAATATTTTGGGGGCAGAGCACAGAATCGACGCATGGTATTAAAAGCAAGGGTTGTTTGCGTTTGCGTTCGCACATTTTGAACTTTGTGTTGGATTCCTGAAACTGGAGGATGGAGGGATGGGGGCAAAGGGTCAAAACACAGATGACCAGTTCCGGGGAAAACAAACGGTTGACAAGAACAAGAAACAATCATTCTGATGAGTAGTGCATACAAATATTCCTAGATGGCTGCATCAAGCAGATGTTCCTTTTTGTAGTGGACAATTGTGTTTCGATAACTCTAATCAAGTCAGTTTCCATCAAAGATCATGGTTCCGAAAAAAATCGAAGCCGTGTGAATATTGCAACACAACTTTTTTAAACGAAACAATTGTTGTCTACAAAATGAAGATCTAGAATTGTTTAACAAACATACGAATTTCCAGAAAAGTTGGAACGCTGCAGACCATTATGCGAGCCCAAAAATATCACAATTTTGCACAGAAAATCATCAAAAACCATTTCGCTGTGTGCCTTACATAGCAATCTGGCAAGTTTCCAAGACCCAACATCTATTTTTCAGCCGTCGGCGTCGACAACGTCTTCATCCTCCTCTCCGCCTGGAGATCCACATCATCCACCGAAACTTTCGAACATCGAATGGAAGAAACGTTCGCAGATGCAGCAGTCAGTATTACAGTAACCTCCCTGACCGATCTGATCTCGTTCGGTGTCGGATGTGCAACTCCATTCCCAAGTGTCCAAATGTTCTGTGCGTATGCTGTTGCTGCTGTCGTATTCACCTACATCTACCAACTGACCTTCTTTGCGGCTGTCATGGTTTACACGAATCGACGAGAAGTCAATAATCGACACTGCATCACTTTCCATAAGCTGAAACGGGAGACTCTTCCAGAGAAAGTTGCTGCGAAGGGAGATCGGAGTTTCGAGAAGAATAGCATGCTCGCTCAGTTCTTCCGAACGACGTATTCGGATTTTCTGTTGAATCCACTCGTTCGGATTTTCATTCTCACTTGTTTCTGCGTCTATTTGGTGAGTTCAGGTTTCCAGTGATTTGTTCAGTTGTCTTATTTCAGGGAGTAGCCTCTTATGGGTGCACAAAAGTGAAATTGGGTCTTGAGCCGAACGATTTGCTCCCAGAGAACTCTTACGGAAAACGGACGCTGATGATGGCCGAGAAATACTTCTCAGGTACTCAGACACCCTCATTGTTTTCTCCGAATTTCCCAAATTTGTAGATTATGGAAGCTCCCTCCATGTTTGGATGTACAACATGTCCGAAGTGAATGTGGCACCTCGAAAGATATGGAATGTTCTGGAAAAGGAAGTAGAACTCTACGAGCACACCGAATTCACAGCTGGCAGTGACTCATGGCTCCGCACCTTTCTAGCGTTCGTCAAACAAGCCGGACTGTTGATTACTCCGGAAAACTTTGTCTACATTCTCAAGAATGTTTTCCTGTCCCAACCGCAGTTTGCAAAGTATAACAGAGATGTTGTTCTTTCGGAAGACGGAGAACATCTGGAAGCATCCAGAATTCCAGTTCAATTGAGACATGTCGGCTCGGCGAATCAGTCAAGGGCGATGCGATTGTTCAGGAGATTAGCGGAAACGAGTGAATTGCAAACTGGAGTTTATGCTGACTTCTTCCAGGTGATTTCGTTGTTTTTGTTATTGGTGGAGAAGACTAATCCAGACTAGTTCAAAGAACGATATATTTCAAGTGTAGCCAGATGTTTTAGCTTTCAGAAGATTGACGTTTTTTTCAATATCTATTTTCAGTTTGCTGAGCAATACAACGCAGTACTTCCTGGAACCCTCTCCTCAATTGCCTACGCTGGAGTTGCCGTCGTCGCAGTCTCCCTGATTCTGATACCAGAACCCGTTGCTAGTCTTTGGGTATTCCATTTTTTCATTTTGATTTCGATCCTTTCAAATTTTCAGGTATCTTTCTCAATCGTCTCCATCAACATCGGCATTCTGGGATTCATGACTTTCTGGTCGGTCCGTCTCGACTTCATTTCCATGGTCACCATCGTCATGTCCATCGGATTCTGTGTGGATTTCGCTGCTCACTTGGCTTATAACTTTGCCAAGGTTCGGTGCCTCCAACAGAAAACTCTATATTCAAACCATTTCGATTTTCAGGGAGAGAACATAGAAGCTCCGGAAAGAATGAGAAATGCCTTGTATGCTGTTGGAGCTCCCATCCTGATGTCTGCCTCCTCCACAATCATCGGAGTTTCTTTCATGGCATCTGCAGAGTCTTACGTGTTCCGAAGTTTCCTGAAAACTATTATTCTGGTTATTCTACTTGGAGCACTTCATGGATTGGTCATTTTGCCGGTGTTACTGTCTATGTTCTATTGTGGAGGGTCATCGAAAGCAGCGAAGGAGCATATGGATGCGGTAGATCAAAAACTGCAAGCTCAATATAACAATCCAGCACGGACAGCATCAATACAGTATCTGAGCAATCCAGACTTGTACACAATGCCTCCTCCAAACGTGGAATACTCTCTGTCTACTCTCGAATTCAATCGAACTCAAACTCGACCTCTTGGCGCCCCGCCCCCATTATCAGGAAGTCCGAAACGAGAATTATCGGGACTATCGGGACCGCCCGAATACGAAGAACACGATCCATCCGGATTGAGCACTTTCGGAGTTGCTCCGGCGGTCGTTGCCAATACGACTGGAATGATTCCGATGCGTGCGAAACTGAAATATCCAACAAACATGACAACGGCGCAAAGGAGAGAAAGTGACAGTAGGACGACACCTGAACTCTATTATCCTTCATGATTTCTTCTCTCTCTTTTTTCTGAAATTCTCAATTCCTCACTCGGGTGCTCTCTTCTCTCCCATTTGTTTCCTCTGAATTGTATCATTTTCTGGTGTTAGCATGCTCTCTTTTTGGTGATCAAAATCCGCGTACTTTTCGTTTCCGTAGTATTTGCCATTTGATAATTTGTATTTCTTCTTTCCATTACATGTCTTTCTTACAATCTAGACACCCCCATTTTCTGCTTTCATTCATTCTGAACAAACTGGTACTTTTGATTTTGTTGTTTTTAGACGACAAATAATATTATTTTCCTGACTAAAGGAATATTTCTATTTTTGTGCCCGTCCTTCTTGCGCTTGAATAACTTCTGATAACTGTGGGATTACGGTAGCGGCAGAAATCGAAAAATTCTATTTAATACGGCCTGTATTGGACGGGGTGCGTCTAAACTCTAATGAGAGCACCCTGAAAACATCAACAGTTCGTATTAGAAAAGTTCCGCTTATTCTGCGCAGAATCACAGCAGTCATCTGAATGTTGAGCTCTAGAACATTCTAAAGAAATCTAGAACGTCGATCCAGAATAATTCCAGACATCATGGAGGGATGTGCATGTGGGTCCGAGGCCTCAGATGACACCAACTCCATTCCACTATCCTCGTCATCGTTCATTTTTAACAAAAAAATGCACACGTTCATAGATCCCAGTATCGAAATGGTTCTCAAGAGATTTTCAATACAAACTGACAAGTATAAATGTTTAGTTACTTTCTGATCTGTTAGATAAGAAAACCTGTTTTCCACCTGAATTTTATGATTGTGAAGGTGTTATTCATCAGATAATCATTGCGACAAAAAAAACAATATCGATTTCTCTAAATGATTCTGAATTCTCGATGTCTACGAATCTCGACAACTTCATTTTGTATCAACTGAGGTTGTCTGATTCTGAACTTTTGTCATGATTGTTTTCAATTTTCAGTAAATTCAATGAGTTCGAAGCTCATGAAGATCCATGGACTCCCAAAAGAATAGCCAAATATGCAGTGGTGTCTATGGTTGTTCTATTGATTTGTGGACTCGTAGCCTTCGGAATTTCAACAGTTCTCTTCTATTTTTATGATGATAGTCCAGATGACGTCTCTAGTTTGTAGTCTTCCAGTTTCTCATTCTCCTTCCTTTTTTTCAGAATATCCTCTTCCTCTTCCTTCTGCTGCGAAATGTGGAAAACGAATAGTTGGCTATTACTCGGGATGGGAACGTCGGCTGATTTCTCTGAATCAAATCAGCAAATTGACTCATGCCATTTTTGTAGCCATTCGAATGTATAAAAACGGGCAGATCGGATTCCACAACTCAGAGTATAGTGGACGATTTTTCGATATGAAAAAGAAGGCGAGAATTGTGAACAAAGAGATAAAAGTGATGATTGGAGTTGGTGGAAAGGGAAACACGCAGTTCTTTTCTCCAGTTTTTGCAGACGATGTCAAGAGAAAGTGAGTGATTTCAGGAGTCAATAATAATCAAAACGGTAATGCCTCGTTGACGATAATAGGTCCGCAGAGATCAAAATTTGAACTGGAATGAATCTAATTTTGAAGTACGTATTTATTTGGAAGAATGTTTTCACAAAAAAGTTGCCATCAACAACAATGAAGATCTGGAATTGGTTAATCTATCCAAATTCTTTTTTACAGAACGCTTGTGAAGTCGATATCCGAGTTCCTGTTTTCTCAAAAAGTCGATGGAGTCGAAATTGACTGGACGTTCCCCTTTGCATCTGAGTTTGATCGGAACTCAACAGTGGAATTCCTGAAAGAACTACGCCACGAATTGAGAACTCAGGAGAAGGAGAAGAATCTCACTGAGCCATATCTGATAAGTATGTTGACTCCTCAAATCATATGGAATCAACTGGACGGATACGATTTGAAAGGCATCTCTCAACATGTCGACTTCATCAATCTAATCTCGTACGAATATTATGGACCGTGGGGAATCAAGGAGGGAGTCTACACTGGACCGATTGGTCCCTTGTACGGAGGAAAACGAGGAAATGTGGATGATACGATGAAAGTGCACGCATGTGAAACTATGGATCCGAACAAGGTGGTTCTGGGCATTCCGTTGTATGGAAAGTTCTGGAAGAATGTTGGAAAAGAGCGCATCAATCAAACGGAGACAATGTGCAAGGAAGAGGTGTGCAGAATAGATGGCCCAGTGGACGTCTCCGATGTGTGGAGAATCGCAGAGATGAAAGACGGAAGACCGAGAGGAGGATTCATCAGTTGGAGTAATCGGGAGACTGATGATGTTGGCATCATTTGGAATAAGACGGAGGCGAAGTGGGACGACTCATCGAAGAGCTCGTATATATGGAAACCAGAAGATCGTATTTTGATAACATTCGAATCGAGAAGAAGTATAGAAGAGAAGATTCGATATGTGACGGAAATGAATTTGGGAGGAATCAATGTGTGGTCGTTGAACATGGACGATGAGGAGAATAGTGCAATGGAGTTGGTGTCATCTGCTAACATGTGCGATGGGAACAGGAAGAAGAATGAGATGGTGTACAAATGTTGATAACTTTATTAATATCACATTTTGTGTGTGAGAGAGAATAAGTTGATCCAAAAAATTACTGTCTGACTGAAAACGAATTGAGATATATAGTTTTCACTGTGCTAAATATCCCTGCTCTCTCAATCTCCGTTCAGGTTCAAACGGTCCCCCGTTGCCATCCTCATTTTTCCGTCCCCTCTAATAGATCAATTCTGTGCCATTCTTAACAATTGTAGTTCCTGATGTGCAATGTGTGTGTGTGTATTGTCGCAATGAATTCATGAAATGAACAATACGAATGCGATGTTGCACCCATGTTATTAATAACAACAGCGATAATAACAGCGAGAACCGATTGGCTCCCCTAAACCTCTGAGATCTGGACGACTGATTTATTCTACAATAAGAAATCTTCTAAATTATATCGAGTTTCATTTCCTTTCTTGGGGCATTTATTCGACATACTCCACCTTCTCCACGCCACAGACTGTGCAATTGAATTCCTCGATTCTGAAATCCAATTCTAACTTCATCGTCCACATTTTTGGGGACTCACAATTCTAGGATATCATCAATGAGTACCCATTCCTTTCCAATAACTTTCTTCACTTTCTCTTTTTTCACTTTCTTCCCCTTCGCTTCAGCCATTTGCCATGCATCTGCAGCCACGATCAGAGCAACGTTGTAAACACCGAAAAGGGATCCTTGTGGAGCACAAGTGACACAGACAAGGGCCTTCACGCATTCAGCGATGGTTTTCAAGGTGTCCGAACGCTGAAAACTTGTATTTTTGTCCTCTAAAGCTGGAGGATATATACATCAAGCTTCTTCATGTTCTTGATCAATTCTGCATTCCAACTCTCGAAGAATTGATAAATCTCATCGCGAAAGAGAAGAGACAAGATCTTTCCTATGCGACTGACGGCGTCAAAGTTGGGAAGAACGAAACGACGGTGGTAGATGTAGGTTAGAATCTAGGAACAAACTTGAAGAAAAGGACGGTTGAGATAGGCTTACCACACGCATATCCTCCGATTGGAGACTGGTGATGATGAAGCGGTTCTCATGAGACATCATGGCAATCTCTTTCCCGATGCTCATGTGGCTGGTGACGGCGGCCTTAAAGTTTTTTCATGGTTTTTAGATTGGTACTACTTTTTAGATGAAATTCTGAATTATTTTCCTTTACTGCTCCAGGCATTATCTGAAGTCCCAGTGGTCCAAAAAAGTTGACAACTTCACAAATCTCAGACTCACTCTCAATGGAATACTAGCATCTGCCAAAACCGGTCCATGAACATGGAAATCTCGTGGAAATCCTTCGCCAGCCGATAGAATCCAATCACTTTTCGGAACCTTTTCACCCATCAGAATCTTGTCGAGGATCTTGTAAGAGGTCGGCGCCACATGAGCTTCTTTCAAGTTCAAATTGATATACTCCTCAATGTTGAAATAGTCCTTATCGATTGTCATCTCGACTCTCAAGACTGCAACTCCATTCTGAAAATATTCCAGCTCATCGAGATTTTTCTCCTCTCAATACCTCGGTGAAATTCTCGAAAGAGCCGATAGTGACCAAAGATTCACAAGAATAGTGTCCATTGTTCTCTCTGGATAGACTATAGGAAGTTCCGTCCTTGTGAATCCATTTGACATCCATCATTTCAGGAGCGTCCTGCTTGAAACTGATCGGAACTCCTCCTTTCGCCATGTCTGTCGGATGTTTGTAGGTGTATCCGATGGGAACAATGCTCAGTTTGCAGACCAGTCCTGCAATAGGATTCAGCCTGTTTTAAAAGTGGAGATGGCTGGTAGAGTTCAACTTTTTTCTCAAAATCAGGATCGAAGTCGAATCGACTCTGCAAATCTAACTGGAACGTGTAATCCGAAGGGAAAAGTAAAATCGGAGAGAAAGAAATGAGAAACCGATTTACGAGATCAAAACTCTACTCACATGTGTATTTTGCCAGTTTTCGTGCCAGAATTTGAATCAATATGGTTGATTTTTACCCTGGCCCACATTCGGGCTAAAAGCTCGACGAGAAATCTCCCTTGTATTTCTAATTCTTACCTTCTTTCTCGTCTTCTCCAACAACGACAATCGCATAAACAAACGAATACATGATGAGATTATGTTGAAGAATACAACGATTCGATTGAATCGATTGTCCAACAGCACTCAACTTCTTCAATCCATCCGGATGCAGTTTGAAATCGACTCCAAAATGAATTCCTTTCTCTCTTCCAATTGCAACCTTTTTGGTTTTCAGGTCATCAAATGATTTGCCGTCCAGATAATGATTAGAGAATGCTGAAACTCTTCATAACCTTGAATTTCTGAGAAAATCTCCGAACCATTCACATCGTGCTGAATCACTTCCATTCCATTTGGGAGCTTGTTCTCATCCGCCTGAAGACGACTCTTCTTACTTCTTCCTAATTCATTCTCACCTCCTTATTTCTAGGGATGATCTCGAAGGCACTCGACATTGAAGAAGACTCAAGAAATTTCGATTTCTGAATTGAAGCTGAGTTGGAGCTGCAGGGGGCCAGTTGGCAAAATCGAATGACCTGGTTGACATAGAAACGTGGATATAGCAAAGTTCACGTCGATTTATAAGCGTTGAGCTTTCGAGTTTATTGTGGCAAGTTCGGAGAAGAATAACAAGGACAAGGAGAGAGTATTCAAAAAGAGAAAGAAGCGCAAAGTTGGAATTTTTGTACAATGAAAGCACTAGATTATTGTTGATCAGATTTCTGTGACGGTTTTTCGTCGATCATGGGGGTGCCCTCTTCTGATGACGGGTCGATGTGGACGTTGTCAAGATTGACATTCTTCGTCTCAACCTGCAAGATTCGGAGAGTTGATATGGGAGATCTGGAAATGAGAAACGAACCAAGAAGAAGTACGAGATGATGAGATTGATAGTTCCGAGAAGTACGACAGTCAAATAGACGGATGGCGGCCACCAGAGGTTGGCGTAGTTCAGCTAGAAAATAAGAAGAATTTTGATAGCTACATGTTGCAACTGAATTATCAAATGCAACCAGAAATAATTATCATGATTCTTGTAAAAAATCACAAATTAGAAAATTTTACTAATGTTGTTTGAAAATTTTGTTAATTGAGCATTTTTTTGCTAAAAAGCAGTGTCCACCCAAATTAAGCTTCCACCCACCATTGGTGCAAGAATAGCTCCAATCCTTGCGACAAGTGAGCAAGTTCCAGTTGCAGATGCACGGCAAGCAGTCTCCATACTCTCAACTGCACACAGATAACAAGCATCCCACGTGTACTCGATGAACACTGTTCCGATCAGATTCACGATTAGGAAAGCGAGACCCTGAATGATCTCAAATTGAAAGCTAACATCTCCCCGATAACTTACAGTATGTCCATAGAAAGTCATGAAGGTGAGAATCAGGAAGCATATGCAGACAACAAGTTGAGCTCCTTGATGAAGAGTTCTACGACGGAACGAGGGAACGTGAGTGTCGAAGAGGACGAGGACCATTTTGGAGACGGCGATGAGAATGGAGAAGAGGATTTGATTGACGAACAGATCTCCGGAGATTGTGTTCGAGTTCAGATCTGTCGCGTAACCACAGATTGAGGCAACGAACCACATGGACCAAAGAACAAATAGGCGACGCATCAGTCCTTTGGTTTGCAGCATTTCCATTATGGTCTGGAAAACATTGGGTTTCTTTAGGTTGGAATAATCAAAACGTTGACGACTTGGAAAATACAATACTGACCGAAAAGAATGCCCGTTTGCCCGTTTTTCCGTTCACATCAGTCAGCTTTAAGTGGTTCAATAAATAACTCCCAATGACTCGGTTGTGTTTAAAAAACTGTATTTAGCAAATTTAGATGTTCCTTTTTGTAGTTGACAACTTCAAAAACCTTATTTTCTCTCTTCATTTCAAAAGCCTCTTTTCAAATTCCAATATTTCCACTCAAACTCACCTTGGAATGCTCAATCTTCTGATGCTCCACAGGAACATACGGAACCCCAGCCATCTTGGCAATGTGCTTCTCACTCTTCTTCATTTGCTCCAACCTTCCCTTATTATGCAACCATGTCGGAGATTCTGGGAACACGAAGATGATGATGAGCAGTGCTGGAAGCGCAGCCACTGCACATGCAATCGAAGAGATTCTCCATTCTGGAAGTGCCATCGCAATCAGTGTCATCATCAGACGAGCGACGCCCTGGAATAGGAAGTATAAAGAGATATATCCCATTGGAAAGTGTTACCCAGTTGAAAAATGCTCGAAGTGCCATTCTCTGTTTCGGAAGGAGCATTTCCATGACAAAAGTGCATACAACGACAAGAGTTCCTCCGACGGAAAGACCCAAGAAGAATCGGATGCCCAGAAGAACTTGATAATTTGGAGCCAGTCCTGAAAACAAGTGCTACCCAGAAATTCAGGAGAATTCGTTTACCTGTAACAAAGTTCATTAAAATTCCAAGAGAAAGAGCAAAAACGGCTACAGGTTTTCTTCCGACGATATCCGAAACGGCTCCAAATGAGAATGTTCCACATAAAACTCCAGCGAATTGAATTTGAGAGAAGAGAGATTTCAAATAGGCAGATTTTCCACAAATCCAGTCATATTCCATGGCGGCGGATTTGAATGCGACGTTCACGAATGTCAGGTTGGATTCGCATGATTGATAGACGTCACAGTCCGATGTGGGCTCTCCGTCTCCTGAAAAAACAGTCCAACTTAACGTCCAACTAACAAGACACCCCAAGGACTAATCCGAAACCTCAAACCTATCTCTTGAACTCAAAAAACCAACCGCATTTCCACTGAGGAACATAATTCGAGAAGATGGGAAAGATTTGCTGAGAGGCGAAGAAAATGGAGAATTGCCAAGTGAGGAGAACGAGAAGGTGGAATCGATTGATATCGAACCACATCCTGAAAACTTTTGAAAATGTTCTCTCTCGAAAACGGTGTGAATTTTTGATAAATTGATGGCCATGAGATAAGAGAAGAAGAAGGGAAACAGAGAGTATTACACTGACGACTGGCGTCACAGAGGAGAGAAATCCGTTTTTCTGATCTTTCTTTCTGGGTTGGAATTGGAAATCGGTAGCGAATTTTATGAAAATGAGATGATGGGAAAGGACAAGTGATACGAGGAAGATGGTTTTATTCTTTGGTTGAGAATAAGATTTTTGGAAAAAAAAGAAAATGATTGGCTATGAAATGATAAGGTCTGAAGAACTTGATGATACGATTTCTATCATCTTTTTCTTCAATTGAAAAATCAGAGAAAAGGTTCAATCGTTTGAACAGCAGATACGGTGTCTTTGCAAGAAAGTAAAATGATTTAGTTTCAAAACTTATTGCCGTTTTTGACCGCTATTGTTTTCAAATGAAATAGACACTTTAAAACTGGAAGTTTTCTAGATTGCACTCAATTCCGATGGGCTCTAAATCAGAATGTATCAAAATTTCTAATCCAGTTCCCAAGAACTGTGTTTAAAACTCGAATCTCTTGAGATTTCAGCTAACTTTTTATCCAGATTCTGAACTCGTATAGTCGATTTTACCTTGATTCACTTGAGAAAAGTTCAACTGGGGGAGCCAAGAAATCCTAGAAATTTTGAAGCTCACCTGGTAACTTTTCTCATGCAGAAAATAATATTATGTTTTTATTCCATACCATAAAATAGGTTTCCAGGAGGATATCCGTCTCTGGCGATGCTTAGAAACACGGATTCCAAGTTTAAATCTTTGTGTTCCACAGTAGATTACTTCAGATAGATTTTCACTATACTGTTTTCTAGAATACCAGTTTTCCTAGATTCAACTTTCGTATATATTCGAGAAACTAAATACCGTAAAACCTTCGAGTGTAGCACCTCGTCCTAACATAATTTATCTGCAGATACCCATGGGTTCGCATGGATCATTTTGAAAAGCTCGCAATTAATAAAATATTGTTCTTAAAAATATATACATTTCACATGTTGACAGCTTTTTGAAATTCTCAATGGGAACTGAGAACAATTGACTTCAAAATTAGGAAACGGGTGCAACATTACAAACAACAAGTTTTATATGAATAGTATTCTTGTAGATTTACAATTGATTTCAATGAAACCTTCTGACCTCGAAAAGTTTTGAAAACTAAAATTTCTCTTCAAAAAAAGCGAAACGGATTTTTGCCATTGGACCCGAGATCTTTTGCCTCCTCCGTCGAAAACTTATCAAAACAGCTGTCAACCTGGAAGATAATGAATCACAATGAAGACGATTTCATCTAACTTTTGACCGATAAATAAACACAAAAAATCTTCTTTTCTTCTTCTCTCTCTTTTCTGAGCTGATGAAAACATTGGAAGCGACGGGAAGAAAGGATTCAGGTGACAACTGGGGCTCTGATATGACAACTAAAAAGTGAACTCTTTGAAGAATTCAGGGGGGTGAATTTTCAGAAGGATATCATCCATCATTTATTATCAAAGAAAAGGAAAAAGTTGGGAAGAATGAGTGAAAAGCGAAAAAGACAGCAGTGTTATCAATAATTGAATGATCGGTTCGGTTACCCCAAAAAATGTGTTCAGGAGAAGAGAAATGAGGAGGAAGAGAGAGGAAAATGATTGGGAAGGAGCAAAACAAAAAAAGTTGATGGGGAGGAAGGCGAAAAAGAATTGAAGCCAATTTAGGGGTGCCGTATGACACTTGGGGAATACTGTATTTCTTTCTCCTGATGTTGATGGAGAAATTGTATTTTTGGACTTCTCGAAAACTAGGTGTTAAATTAGGCTAGCGACTGAGTTTACACAATGTTTGAGACAAGAAAATAACTCCGGAAGTGAAAATTTCAGGATTCTGAAATTGCAAATTAAAAAATGCTTCTGCTCGAGCATTCCGAGTCTGGAGGATTTCGAGGTGCAAAGATGAACAACAGTTCATTAGTTTGCAACCTTTTGAAATTTCAATGCGAATTTTTGAGACATCATTGAAACAAAGAAAAATCATTGTTCAAAACTTTTTATTGAAACTCGTGAGCTCATTTTGAGTTGAAAACACATGACCATCCGGAAGAAAAATACATTATGTATACAAACAGATTCCAGAAAAAGAATAACGAAAAAAAAAACATGAAATTGTTTTACTTCCAGAAGAGAATCGTTTTCTTCCGCCCATAAACACTGTCATATTTCTTGCAAGTTATGCAGAAAAAGAAGGCCAAAGAGGGGATGAAAAGGAACAAAAATAAATGAAGAGGTAATAAAAGAAGAGGGAGGAGAGCCTGCTGATAAGAACAATAGAACGAAAACTGAACCATATAAAAAAGGCGTGTGATAGTTTATTTATTGGCGGTAAAAATGCACTAAAAGCAGTTTTGAAGGGAACCGGGGCGAGGGGAGAAACAGAAAACAGACGAAAACTACCCGAATAAAAAGAGTCGAATCGGATTAAAACGGCAAACGGTAGTATGCATTAACTGTGTAAAACTGATGTTGGCTGAAAACATTCAAGGGTTTTGTAGACTTTGGGAAAACTTTGGTCTCGGTTTATGAAATGGTGATTTGAAAAGATAAGAATGAGTCTCGTCATTTCTTTTCTTTGAATGGGATGCCGCTTTCTCCCTCCTTTCGGGAGAAGAGTCAAAGTATCGTTTCTTGAAACGCCTTGACCTTTTGGTTTCGTTTCCGATGTTGTCAGATTGTCATAATTGCTGAGACCTTATCAAAGGACCTAGATCAGATAAAAGTGGTTACCAATAACCAGATTAGTCTGAAACTTGGTGGATTTATCAAGCAGCTCTAGATCTTCATTTTTGTAGTTTACCACTTTCTTTTGAAAATCTGAGTAAGGTCCATTATGTTGCCCATTTCATCGAACATTATAAATTTTACGAACTGGACATTTGTTTTCACTAAAAGTTATCAACTATACTAAGATCTTGAGTTCCTGAACATATTCACCAACTTTGAGGGAAATCGGATGGTTGAGAATACTTTTGTAGCTGCATGAAGTTAACCATTTCGCGAAGAAAATCCATGAAGGAAGATATACGATTGGCTGCTGGAAGCATGCTAATAAATACCAAGATGAATTGTTTTTGTCAGCCAACGGATGGAGATTCTGAACGGAAAATCGGTAGAATGTTCGAACATGTTGAGTGATGACCTCGTAAGGCTGTCCACTGCAGTGATAATAGTGGAGTTACATTTTTTGGAAAATTGAATTTCAAGTATCACTATTGTGTACAACTTTGTGGGCCTCTATCTAAAGGGTCGATTTGACCCAGATTATGAGAAAAACATTAGCCCAAGAACTCATTCATTAATGAAGTCGTTCTCCTAGTTATTCATAAAGTTTTTTATAACGACGATAACTCAGTAATTCCGAGGTCATGAAATAAATTCGGTAAAAAGGTCAGCTACAATTTTTCACGTGAATTTTCAAACTCTCCGATTTTCTCCTCAAAATTCCACATGAATCTACATGCCCACTCATTACTAGAAGCATGCAGCACTGTCCCTCGTGTAGGGATAAAAACGATTGTACCAACCGAAGGCCGTGGAGAATCGAAAAAAACGAAAATCTTGTCTCTTCAAAAATCTCGAAAGCTCGAAGTAACTCGTCTGAAATCGAAGTGGAGCTTTCCTGTCGTGAGTCATCGCGTAAGTGTCTTTGTATGCTGATTAATTTTTATCACAATGTGAAAAGGCTCCACACATGTAGTTTCAAACACTTTTCGCTATGTCTTCCTATGAAAACTTGTTTCGCTTTCTCCCATACAACGAATTCGCACATTCTTTTCAGAATACTCTTTCTTCCATACAAACCAACCTCACAATTGTCTCCTGCCCCGGGGTCGAGCCCCTATCATAATCCCTTTTTCTTACTTCCCTTCCACCAACACAAAAAGAGCTCATAACCAAGACATGCTCCCGGTCTATCTCTCTCTCTTTTGTGGACTGGTGTGTCCTATTCTGCATTTTTCTTCTCTCTTCTCTACCACGTCTTCCGGCTCTCATTTTCGGTCCCGCTCAGGCTATTCTTGATTGCGAAACACGAGAAGAGCCGCTCTGACCCTATCTCTCCGTTTTATTGCAGCTATTTCATTTGCTTCAGTTAATTTTCATTCTCTTCTGATACATCATGTTTTCGGAGATTCTCTTGGTTTCGTTTCATATTTCAGGATTTTCTGGTTTTCTTTCGTTACATTGTTAAGTCTATCGAATGACTTTAAAAATTTGAAAGCCAAAAAAAATGAGGAGACTCCTTTTTCAGAATCATTGAACTCGGATTTCTTTTTTTTTTCAGCGTCGATACCGCTACAAAAACAGTAAAACTCAAAGGATCTTGTCCGTGTTTACAGAGTGGTCTTGACACGAAAGCTTTGTGACGGTAAAATAACATTTTCCCTCCTTTTTTCGCCCTTTTTTGCCGTCTCCTGAACCAGAAAAAAATAGGGAAAATGTTCTCCTCAAGTGAATCTTCACTAATAATTCCTCATTTTGCAGGTCGAAAATCAGAAAAATGACCATGGAGACGGGTATTTGATAAAATTGTAAAATGGGTCTTATCACGAAATTCCAATTCTTTACGAAACAAGCGCTGTCCCACCCATAATCCGTGGTCAGAAGCACTCCTTTGTGTGTCCAGACTCCCGTACATTTCTCTGTCCATCGAGCGGACGTTTTGTCTGCGTTTCCCCGCTCCCCGCTTTCCATTTTCCATCCGTTTTCCTCTCTCTGTTCGAACGCAATTTTCGCGCCAATTTCCCCAGCAGCAGTCCTCGCCGACATTTCATAACATCAGAACTAGTGTTTCTCATTCGATAGTTCTTAATGTCTCCATATTTTTCCACTCTAATTAACAAATCCATATTGATAATCTTCCAGGTAAAATGATTGCGGTCGGGATGCATGTAGAGATCAAACGGAGTGACGGCCGTATTCACGGCGCAGTCATTGCTGAAGTGAAGACGAACGGTCGGTTTATGGTTGAATGGTACGAAAAGGTGAGTGTCTCCGAGAAAGTATAATTTGTTGGCATCCTCGTCCTCTTCTTTCTCCGGAGGAAGCTCATCAGAAAACCATGCATTTTTTATGCCCCCAACCAAAAATCATGCATTTTGTTCTACGCGTCACTGAAAAATATCGTTTTGTACTCTCAATATTGTTTCAGGGTGAAACGAAAGGAAAAGAATCATCACTGGATGAACTGCTCAAACTGAATCCTACTCTGCAAACTCAAAAGCCTGCACCTCCTCAACCTCCACCACCAAAACCCCAGCAGACAAATAACGCAATAAACAGAATGAACGCAAATATGCAGAATATGCTATTGGAAGAAGAGGATACTTTCTTGTTGGATCATCTTAAAAATAGTTAGTTCAAAATCGACTAGTGAAGTTTCAAGTTGGTTTTTCAGATGCTCCTGCCAACAAACGTCAGTCCGGCATTTTCATGCAGAATGTTCCCATTCGGTCATCCTCTCCGGTGGAGAAATCAGCTTCGGTCCGACGTGCACCATCTCCAACTGAAAAACCAGCAGTAGCTAGACGTGCACATTCACCGACAGAGAAGCCAGTACCGTCACGACGCGTTCCTTCCCCAAAGGCTGAAAAGTTTGTGGCACCGGCTCCTCCCAAAGCAGTTAATACTCGTTCTGCTGCCGTTGCATCAACTGTCACCGCTCCCATCGCACAAGCTCCAGTCGAGATGGCGAAGCAAACTAGACGATCTGTAGCTCCACAACCAGTTATGGTCCCTACACCAGCTCCTGTCGTCAGTATGGCTCCACGTGCTCCATCTCCGGTTGCTCGTGCTCCGTCCCCGAAGAATGTTCCACGGTCTTATCCACAGCAAGAAGTATCACCCTCGAATTTGAACTTCGGATTCGCTGAAATGATTCGAAGCTACAGAGCTCAGGTAATCAAAACGAGAAAGGAGATCCGAAAATATGATGAATTCAGATTGACTATCGTCCTCTTGGAATGTTCGACAGTGTGAATGAAAATCGTATTTCGGTTTGTGTGCGAAAGCGTCCGTTGAACAAGAAAGAGCTGACGAGGAATGAAGTGGACGTAATCACAATTCCATCTCGAGATATCACAATTCTCCATCAACCGCAGACACGTGTCGATTTGACCAAGTACCTTGATAATCAGAAGTTTCGTTTCGATTACTCTTTCGACGAATATGCGAACAACGAACTCGTTTACCGTTTTACTGCTGCTCCACTTGTGAAAACAATCTTCGACAATGGAAATGCGACTTGTTTCGCGTATGGTCAAACTGGATCCGGAAAAACGCACACAATGGGAGGAGATTTCTCAGGGAAGAAGCAGAATGCCTCCATGGGAATCTATGCCTTGACGGCCAGAGATGTCTTCCGTATGCTCGAACAGCCGCAGTACCGTAGAAAGGATTTATCCGTTCACTGCGCGTTCTTTGAGATTTACGGAACCAAGGTCAGTCAGTTTCATCTGAGTTATGATTTCAGTTGTTTTCCAGACGTTCGACTTGCTTAATGAAAAGACGGAGCTGAGAGTTCTTGAGGACAAGATGCAAAAAGTGCAAGTTGTCGGGTTGAAAGAGGAACAAGCGATGAACGAGAGCGATGTTCTTGAGCTCATCAATAAAGGAACACTTGTGCGTACTGCTGGAACCACATCTGCCAACGCGAACTCGTCTCGTTCTCATGCCATTTTCCAGATCATTCTACGACAGTAAGTTATTCTCAAACACTAATATGTAAAAGATTCATTTTTCAGAGGGAAAAAAGTGTGGGGAAAATTTTCGTTGATCGACTTGGCAGGAAACGAGCGCGGACAAGATACGAGAGAATGTGATCGCGATACGCGCAAAGAGGGAGCCAACATCAATCAGTCGCTGCTCGCATTGAAGGAATGTATCCGAGGAATGGCTCGTAACAGCTCCCATGTTCCATTCCGTCAGTCGAAGTTGACGATGGTTCTTCGAGACAGCTTCATTGGTGAAAAGTCGCGTACAGTGATGATTTCGATGATTTCTCCTGGAATTTCGTCTAGTGATCACACACTCAACACTCTTCGTTATGCGGATCGGTTAGATAATTCTTTTGTTCTCGGTTATATTGTGATGATTTTCAGTGTGAAAGAAATGGGAGCGGATGGAAGCGGGGAAGCGACTCCGATCCGCGACGAGGAGTTGTTCATTCCGCCATCCTTAGATAAATCGGACGACGAGTACGATTTGGAGACAGAAAAACAGGAACATCGCCGATTGGCAGTGGATCATCTTCGCAATCTCAAAGACATGACCGAAAAGGTAATGTTAACTTATTGTGCATTTCATTTCATTTACAAACTTTCCAGTTGTCTCGTGAATCTATCACAGCTCTCTCAAGCGAAGCCAGTGCTGCTCAGAAGGCTGAATGCCTCGCCAAACTCGACCAACTTGCCCAAATCATCTCTAACACCCGTGCAGCTGTTGAAAACGTTTGATGATTAACATACATTCGTTTCTCTCCTATCCACTTCATGTAACATTATTGCTATTTGCAGTTTCATCTTTTGCTTTTGCCAACCGTTTTTCAGCACTCCCTGTCTTTTCCCACAATTAGCTTATTTATTTTAATTTATCCTAAGTGAGCCAACTGTTTCCTTGTGAATAATTTACGGGTTCTTTTATGTATGGTTTAGTCGGCGAAACTGACTCGCTGTTTGTTCAGCTGCACAGCCTCACCAATTTATGGCTTCCTTCAGAAATGAATATTTTTATCCAATTCACAATTGATGTCTTATCAATTAGGGAGAGAGTTAGATCCTTGACTAGACGAAGCTTCCTTCTTCTTCTTCTTGGGCACCGGAGGCATCTGACCTGACGACGGCTTCTCCGGAGTGCTTGGCATCGGCGATTCCTTCTGAAACTCAGTATTGATTTCTGGAAACTTTGAAAGATTGCGCTCACAGGTGTTCGTTGTTTTTCCTTCTGCAGTTTTTCGACTGCAGATTGTCCTTGTTGAACTTGTTGCAAAAGAGGAACCAATTCAGCCAGATCACTCGTTTTCCTTACACCTTTCGATGAGTCTCTTCTTTCTCTCTTTTCTTGACTTGGAATCGTGACTTTGACTGGTCGGGAGCTCGATACTTGCTGTTTTTCTTCCAAGCTGGATACTGTAGATTTCCCTTTTTTCTAAAATTTTTATATTTCAATATTTGAACCACAGAAGTGGTCTTACATGCGATCTTGGGGTGGGTGCAACTTCTCCTCTTGGAGTTTCTTTGTTCGGAATCGAAGTTCGTCTGAAAATCAAAGTAAGGTTCTGAAATTACAGTACCAATTTTAGTGCCAAATGGTGAACTTTGAAAAGTTGAAAAGCCGCTCACAATTTTCTGATTTTTCTGAAAACTGGTCGGTACATTAAGCAACGTGTCATTTCAGTGGATGTATCATCTTTTTAATTTTCAAAAAGAGTTGCCAACTACAAAAACGAAGGTTTAGAGTTGGTCAACACCCACTTTTCGTCGGGTTGTGTGGAACACATTTTTAACTACTCAAAGTTGGACGTTTTGTACAGTATGTCATCAGAATCAATCAGAAACTTACTCTGAAACTCTAAGCGGCGGTCCTGTCTTCTGTTGTTCGATGGTTGGTTCGAGTTTCACTGAGCAAACATCCATTATCAAATGGACAGGAGCAGTCATTTCCAATTTGAGCTCGAATCGAGTCTCACTGAACATCTCCATGCCTTCCGAACAGCAAACCAGCCGAGTCTTTTCCTCCAGTAATCCCAGAACCAACACTTTCTGCTCTGTCATTTTCTCCACATGCTGCTGAACCAATTCCATCGAATACTTGGCCTTCTCCTCCGAAGTCACTAGAGACGGTGGAACATCAGTATCGTTGATCAGAGAGATCAACTCAGGTCCTCTTCCCCATTTGTCAGCTGTCACTTGTACTTTACAAATCAGTGCTTCTTCCTTCTGAACAGTTTTCGTTCGACTTTCATACAATCCATTGATGGATACGGCTCCATAAGCGGGAGTCAATGGAGGAGCGACGGCTCTCCGTTTTTCGAGAACTGTTGTCACACGACCAGCTGGTGTCTTGCCTTCTTCGACGATATACGGATCAGTGGATATTCCGTACGCCAGTTTCTCTCGTCGATCCTTTTCCTCTTTCACTTGCTCCGCCAGATCAGTGGACTCTTCTAAAGGCATGCATCCGCTTTCCTCAACCTTTTTGGCTTTCAACTCCTAAATCAGTTCTAATTCATATACAGAATATCCGAGTTCCCTACCCTCGCTTTCTGCTCCTCCAAGCAGAAATAATGAATCGTTTGTCCGACAGGAAACAGAACCAGCAGAATGAACAATCCAACGTACATGGGAGTGTCCTTGTGAATATTCAACGAGTACAGACAGTTCTTCTGTCTATTAGAGGCTACACATGTCATCAGGGGTTCTTTGGAGGATTCAGTCGATGAGCTATTAGGAAAGGAATAATCCGTCGTCGTTGCTGGAGGGGCGATGGTATCAGGAGATGTGTGGGTTGTTGTTACAATTGAAGAATTTGTTATCTGAGTTATATTCTTGTTATCTACACGTGTTGTGGATAACAGTTGCCTTTTGACTCTGAATTGGATAACTCAAACACGATATGACCAAGATTGAAAACCATTCCATGTTGCAGATATATAGAAACTGTTCTCGTGGCTCATTTTTTGAACGAAAGTTGTGGTTGTCCTTTTTGACGTTGAAAATAAATAGTTTATCATAGTTTTCCGTCGTTTCTCCTGAAATTCAAAGGAGCAATGTAGCTTTGAATTCGAACTGCAAGACTTTATAATTTACATGACGAGGCTGAAAACTTCAGCAGGACGATTCTAGAGCCTAACTCGATTTTCAGTTTGTTTTCTAATTGCTCTATTTTGGTTTTAGAAATGTCATCCGAGGTCTGAAAAAAATATCCGAAAATTGTAGACTGCCAAGTTATTGGTTTTAAGGGTTTTATTCCATCGACACTGAGAAGAACACAAATTACAATCGAATTTGAGAGAAAGGAAAGTACACGAATTTAGAAGTTTTTTATAAGCCTAAAGGAGATGTATGTAATTCTAACAAAATATATTCAAAGAGTGTTTGATCACCGTCAACAAAGATGAAAAAGAGTAAAAACAGCAAGAAAAAGAAGAATGATAGAGGGAAGAAAAAAACAGTTGAGCAAGAGAAGAAGAATCGGGCGCTCTCTAAAAGAGATCTTTCCGATTTCGAGGTGTTTCGAAATGAAACGATCGCACTAAAAGTAGAAAAAATGAGGCATGAAGAAAAATGATGAAAGAGTTGAAAGAAAAAGAATGAGATGATGATGGCGAACAGGCAGCTCACTCTGATTGAGTGATCTGTCCTTGTCGTTTAGTCGCGCTTGTCCTTGGCTGGAGTTTCAACTGAAACGAGAGCTCGGATTATAACTTTTTTCATTGAGGGAATCCCAAAGCTTCCTGGTTGGCTTGTCGGACGGACGAGAGTTACATGTCGGAAACATTTGCACACCATTCGGTAAAAGGAAGAAGAAGATGAGACAACTCCCTGAACGACAATCGGATGAATTTTGGGTTAGGGAAAAGAACACTCGGAAAGGATATTATCAGGATCACTTTATTCTGTGGAATCCTTTTACACACGCA
The DNA here is from genome assembly GCA_900536305.3 of Caenorhabditis sp. 40 LS-2015. Taxonomy (NCBI): domain Eukaryota; kingdom Metazoa; phylum Nematoda; class Chromadorea; order Rhabditida; family Rhabditidae; genus Caenorhabditis; species Caenorhabditis tribulationis. The sequence continues at coordinate 34,729 of LR543232.1, read as the reverse complement.
ACAAATGTAGATAATAATAAATTATTATGGGAAGAAATAGATTTTGCAAGGACAAAAGGTAGACATAGAAATGAAAACAAGAACAATCATTTAGGGGCGAAAACATGAGAAAAGAGAAAGTGGTGTTAAACGAGAGGGAGAGGAGATTTTCTGAATTGGCTAGACTCATGAAAAGTTTGGTGACCGTAATCCGTTTGAAAAAGGGGAGCTGTAAAGAAGTTTGACATACAATCGGGACTGGGAAGGGATTTTGGACTGAATACAATGAGCAATGGGGAAAATCCTATAAAGTAGGTTTTACACGAAGGTTCAGTGCACACACTGCAAAGGAAGAAGGCCCATCGAAAAATGATTAGAGGGAAAGAGAAACAATCATCACAAGTTTTGAGAAGAGGTTAGATCGAAACAATCACAATTCGTTATGTAACTTGTCGGCTGCGATCGTGTCAAATTTCGACGGATCGACAGAGGGGCCGACAAGAGCATGGTTGATGAGCTCGGCGTACGGGCCCAACATCCATGCGAAGTAGGCGAGAGTAATGGACACCCAGGCAAGCAGCGATATGGCGCTACGCGCTTTCGCTCCTGTTGTTTCCGGCTTACCATCGATGTAGTTTCTGGCGATGAACTTGAGGATTTCATCAAGAAGGAGCACTGGCAATGAGATCTTCAACACGGCGATCCACTCGACCACGTTAAGTGGGGTGATCTGAAAGAATTAATAAACTTTGATACATACCGGAAAAGAATCAAACCTGGAAGATGGTGGCCATGATGTCAACGTAGAGGATGACGAAGTGAAGGGACATCGAGAGAGAAATAGCGGCCATGAGCCAGATGTTCTTCCATGGTGGCATCACGAAAAGGGACTGGTTCTCAGAAAGCGAGTTGATGGCGTTGAGCATTTCGATGGTCACAAGTACAGACAATGCCATGGCGTTTGGATGGTTGTCTTCGAACACAGCACAATCGAGGTCGGCGAAGTTGTCTGGCTCGATTTCGCATCTCATCCAGTGGGTAAGTTGGTAGTAGGTGATTTGTGGTCCCTCCTCGTACAACAAGAACCACCACATGGAAGCTCCAACAGTAGCAACTCCGACGTATGCTGAAAATATACTGTAATAGTTTAAAAAAACTAACTCGAAACTTACTTCCGACAGCGAGGTATCTGAAGAAGAGCCATCCTGAGATGAGTCCGTCATTTGCTGAACGTGGATGTCTGTCCATGATGTCAAGATCAGGTGGGTTGAATCCGAGAGCGGTGGCTGGAAGACCATCAGTGACCAAGTTGACCCAAAGAAGTTGAACTGGAATAAGAGCCTCTGGGATTCCGAGAGCGGCGACCATGAAGATAGACACGACTTCTCCGACGTTGGAAGAAATGAGGTATCTGATGAACTGTTTCATGTTGTTGTAGATGGCACGTCCTTCTTCGACAGCAGACACAATGGAGGCAAAGTTATCGTCAGCAAGAACCATTTCAGATGCAGACTTGGCGACAGCAGTTCCAGATCCCATGGCAATTCCGATTTCGGCCTTCTTCAAAGCTGGGGCATCGTTAACTCCGTCTCCGGTCATAGCAGTGATCTCTCCGTGAGATTGCAAAATATCGACGATCTTGGACTTGTGAGATGGCTCGACACGGGCGAAAAGCTTGGCTCTACGGCAGGCATCAGATTGTTGCTCTGGTGGGAGGTCGTCGAATTCACGTCCAGTGTAAGCCTTTCCGGTGGTATCCTCGTTCTCTCCGAAGAGTCCGATTCTTCTTCCAATAGCCTCAGCAGTGTTCTTGTTGTCTCCGGTGATCATGATAACACGGATTCCGGCGTGGTTGCAGGCCTTGATGGAGTCCATAACCTCAGTTCTTGGGGGATCGAGCATTCCAACGACTCCAACGAAGGTGATGTCTTGCTCGTACTTGACGAATTGGGTGGAATCTTCGAGGTTCATGCTGCTAACAGCAACTGGGGAATCAACGGTTCCGAGGGCGAGGCAACGAAGAGTATCTCTTCCAGTTCCGTATTGAACGCATTGGTCAACGATCTTCTGGGTCATAGCAGAGGTAAGTGGAACCTTTTGTCCATTCACTCGGACGTGGGTGCATCTTCCGAGAACTCCTTCTGGGGCTCCCTTGACGAACATCTTGGCTCCAGATCCTCCGGTGGCTGGGAGACAGTAGGCAGACATGGATTTACGATCACGGGAGAACTCGAGGGTGAACTCCTTCTTCCACTTTTGTTGAATGACGCGGTTGCAAACTCCTCCGAGCTCCTTTGGCGAGAGTCCGGCCTTCGAGGTACCGAAGACGTTCAACTTTTCAGCAAGAACGATGAGAGCGGTCTCAGTAGCTTCTCCAACTTTCTCGTACTGCTTCTTCGATTCGTTGTAGTCGACAGACGAGTCGTTGCACATAGCGCAGATCATAGCCAACTCAGTCAAAGACTCGAATTCCCCGGCAGCTGGGTTGATTTCACGTCCATTTTGGCTGATCTTTCCGACTGGCTCGTAGGTGGATCCAGAGATGGCGAACTCGGTGAAGTTGATGTTGTCTCCTCCAGCGCTACCAGCAATGAACATCTTGGAAACTGACATTTGGTTGGTGGTGAGAGTTCCGGTCTTATCAGAGCAGATAACGGATGTGCATCCGAGAGTTTCCACAGATGGGAGAGATCTGACGATTGCGTTCTTCTTGGCCATACGACGGGTTCCGAGAGCAAGGCAGGTGGTGATGACAGCTGGAAGTCCTTCTGGGATGGCGGCGACGGCAAGAGCGACAGCAATTTTGAAGTAGTAGATGGCTCCCTTAACCCAGGATCCTCCGTGGGCTGGATCGTTAAAGTGTCCGATGTTAATGGCCCAAACGGCAACGCAAATCACAGAGATAACCTTAGAGAGTTGCTCTCCGAATTCGTCCAATTTCTGTTGGAGTGGAGTCTTGTCGTTCTCAGTCTCAGCCATTTCGGTTCTGATTTTTCCGATCTCAGTGTTCAATCCAGTTCCGAAAACGATTCCACGAGCCTTTCCGGAGGCGACATTGGTTCCGGAGAAAAGACAGTTCTTCTTGTCTTGGTTGACAGCGCGTGGGTCTGGAACGGAATCAGTGTGCTTGATCACGGAAACCGATTCTCCGGTAAGGATGGATTGATCGATGCGGATAGTGGTAGAAAAGATCTTGACGAGGCGGAGATCGGCTGGGATCTTGTCTCCGACTGAAATTGAGTGATTAGATCAGAAATTAGTGCGACTTCTGATACCTGAAACTTCAACAAGATCTCCTGGCACGAGTTCTCTGGCGCGGATCATCTGGATTCCGTGGTGGCCAGATCGGATAACCTTAGCCATTTCCGGTTCGTATTCCTTGAGGGCTTCGATGGCGGATTCAGCATTTCGTTCCTAAAAATTAACTTATATGAATTTGTTGCGGCTAATTGGTGGCTAATTCAATCAAAAGATACATCAAAAACCTCATCCATCACTTTTTTCGCGCCATTTGCCACTCACTCATGAATCCCTTCTCTTCTTTCTTCGAAATCAACTTTCGCGTACGTGAATGCACTGCTCATGACGCACACAACTCTTTTCTTCATCACTTTCTTCTTTTTTTCTAAAACTCGGCGCAAAGAGCATTTTTCTTGCCACTCCGGGCCGCCCGTTACACTATTTTCCTGTCGTTGTTGGGTCTTCCCTATCTCTCAGGGTCCACCCCAACAACAAGTCAAAAAGACATTATTCCCCCAGTTTTTCGCATTGATCTAGAACATAGAAAACAACTGCGCTGTTTTCTCTGTTCCCGTGTTTTCAGCTCACCTGCCACACTCCGACGGTAGCATTGGCGATAAGAATAAGGAGAATGACGAAGGGTTCCACGAATGCTGTTACTGCTTCTGTTTGATCTTCGTGTTCTTCAAATAAGGCGAGGACGAATGAGATAATGGCGGCGAGGAGGAGAATCTTTACTAGGAGATCATCGAATTGTTCGAGGATAAGTTCCCACAGGGACTTTCCTTCTTCGGCGGGCAATTCTGGAAGGGCAGAACAATCAAAATAAAAAGTAATAGTCATTAAGGTTTTAGTGAAGAATTCTATCGGTTGCAAAATATTTATTGTTAGATAAAAACTTGTTACCATTCACTGTTTCTCAAACTCACCATTCTCTCCATACTTTTTCCTCAGTGTGTCAACTTGCTGTTCAGACAATCCTTCTGGACCCGTTCCGAAGAACTTGCACACCTAAATAGTGAAGCAATCAGGCTTATGATGTCAAAATCGAAATAGTTACCTCTTCGGCGTCTTTGGCATGTGCGTCCTCCATGTTGAGGCTGTAACCCAAGTAGTTGTTTCTTCTGAAAATTCAGACATTGAGTAACACTGTGGTTCATGACCGAAGAGAAGAAATAACGCGAAAATGATAAGAAAAAGAATGAGGCAAGAAGAAGGGGCCGTCGGTGGCAGGAGCCCGAGCACACAGCCCGTGCCTACTGATGTGCTGCCAGCGGCAGGACCTGGATGTGTGTAAAGTAGAATGAAAATAAAAACATCTCTTTACATCAAGAGATAACGGGTGAGGAGAAGAGGTTCAGAAACAGAAAGACGAGAGATTAGGTAGCATTCAGGGAGAACAGAGATATCGGCGGGAAGAAACGCATCTCTCGCGCCATCCCTTGACGACATCGGGAGGGAGCCGGGAACCCAGAGAGGCAGTGCTCCATTCTCTGGAGTGAGCTCAAGCGCAGCTCAAAAGATGAAGGGATGGGGGACGACGCTCGGAACAAAATCAAGCGGATAACACATAAAATCGACTCTCTGTTACGACAGCAGCGGTGACCTTTAGTCCAATGTGTAATAAAACAGACAGTAGTCCCACGAGAAACGAATATTAGGGACACTCCCAAACACACCAGATTGTACCCAACAACTGTGATGACAAGGGAATTATGATTGGATTCCCACTAAACTTACTTCTAACTCTACTTTTCACTTCTTCTTTCCTTCTACATGAGTTTTGGAGTTAAATAGTGATTTCGTCACAGTCAGCAATTACTCCGTTAAACTAAAATCTGAACATTGATATTTATATCTCTCTGGGGTCGGATAAATTTCATTATTTGGAAACTTGACTTTTTTCCGCCGATCTGTTTGTAAACTCTCTCATCTTTTGCTCGGACATTTGCAATGTCTCGGCATTTGATGGCATCCTAGACAAAAACGTTGATCGTATTTTGAGAAAAAGAACAAGAGACGGGGAAAAAGAGAAGGGGTGAGAGAGAATGCATGGGGGTGTTAGTGCGAGACAGAATAGAACGGAAAGTGCGAAATGAAGGGGGATGGCATGATCGGAATCAATTCGAATCATTTCTTGACATAGTACGACGTCACTTAAACACAACCAGTTCTAGATGAAAATTGATAGCGTGAGTCGGAATTACTTATATTTCTTTCTGAATTTCGCCTGGCCTAAAAAGACATGAACGAGTGAAGGCGGAGAAAAGAGAGACGTGACACTTTTCGTACATAAATTATACCAAAAATCGATAAATTGAAATAATGAGTTTGTGATGAAAGACAGTGGTTGACTGCACGAACGATGACGTGTAGTAATACCAAAAACGAGAGGGTGTAGTTGCGCGTAGGATACGATGTATGCACAGACGACTGAACGCAACGGAGACAGCGGCATTACATAGATGGAAACGTCGAGAACATACGAAGTTTGTGCGGTGCGTCGGAGGAGGAGGACGACCCACAAACTGCATCATCATTTTTGTGACCTACATAGAAAGTAAAGAAACCCAGAATTTGTAGCGGGCGCGAGTTTTCTTGATAAGGCTTCCTCCATATAGGCTGTGCACCCACCCAGACGTGCTGTTTTTTTAGGGGACAGCACGGTGTGAAGAGCGTTGGTAAATAGACAACTATCACAATAAGTGTTTTGTCTCGTAGAACAGCACATCACTTTTCAAAAATCAAACAGAGGGGGCTTTTTGGGATTTCCACTAGAAAAGGGATTCCATCATAGATGAATCAGCTTCAATTCAGATAAATAAGAAGCCAGAGACTTACGACTTCCAGCGGATGTTTTCTCGATTCAAAAAGTTTTCGGGAAAAATGAAGCAGGAGTCTGAAAAGTAAGCAAACGGGGGGAGTCTATGAATCGATTAGCGTGTGAGAGCAGCATAGAGTGCATGAAAGAGTAAGAAACAAAGAACGATGGTGGACATTGAAGAGAGCGGTCGATAAGGTCTCCCCCTTTCCTCACCCGTCACCCTCTTCTCCGTTCCCCTAGTAATAAATTGACGGCATCTGGCCGCGGGGGCCCTAAATGTGCACAAAGACTCACTGTCGAGTCTCATCAATCGATAATAATCCGTCTTTGTCATGTACTGTTAGGCGTGTGCCATTGAAACATTATCATCTAGCGGTGTGTTAGAAAGAAATACCCGAGAACTCTGTGCGTAATCAAATTATCAATAAAGCTATTTGGCGGGAAGAAGAAACATAGAACTGCAAAATGTTAAAGTTTTGGTTGGGGAACTGCAAAAAAAAAGAAGAGATGGAGCATTCTTATTTTTTGCAAGGAACAAAAACAAGTTCGGTCCGTCTCCCCAGTCTAAACTCGCATTTTTGCTTGCTTTTTGAATGGAGTAGTGAATGCGGAAGACGAAATAGTGGCCAGGTTGTAGAGTCGCAGAGACAATGAGCATCTGTCGCGGGGAGAAGGGGTCGTGGCGTGATTGAATGAGCTCAAGACTAGTGGGAGAAGAAGAAGACAAGTTGGCAGAAGAGGCGGGACTTACCGGCAAAACAAAAAAAGATCCGGGAGGTTCACGTGAAATCTGGGTGGATCGTGGAAGCAGAGTACAGATTCAGGGAAAAAGAAAGAGAAACGGATACAGTAGTCTGAGGACGAGAAAATATTAAATAGTGCATTTGAAAAATTTTTTATTCTGGCTGGGATTCGCTAGAACATTTATTATGATTATCTGATCGGATTTTACTCGCCTGGAACTCAGCCACAAACTTATAGCTACCGTACTTTAAAAGAACAAACTTGAAGCTCAAGTCGTGTTCCCGATTTCTGGAGATTTTTGAAGATGTTATACCAGCCAATTCTCCCAAAAATATTTCAAAAAAGCAAAGTAATTGTTAATTGTCAAAAATTAGCTAAAAACTCATTGAAAATCGGAAAAAATCGGGAACTAAACTTGAAGTTTCAGTGTGTTCACGGAGACCTGGCGATAGAGGAATGCAATCGTGCTCCAGCGTGCAACTTTTTAGGCCGGCGAACATTTAGAATTTTTCCCATTGTTTTGGACAATTTTTTCAGTTTTTTCCACACTCTGTGATGATAATAGGAGGCGAGCAATCCTTTGACATCGAAAAAACCGAAAAAAATTTCACCCAAAGCATTAAAAAATTTGAAAATTTGAAGGCGGAAAGCGCCTCCCAGTAGAGTGCGTTTGCATTTCTATAGCGCCAGGTCTCCGTGTGTGTTAATTTAAAGTACGGTAGTTAAGTATTTTCGTATTTAATGAGTGGGGAAGCCAGATAACCAATTTGGTTTCAAGCACAACCGAGTTCTTTTGATACTTCCCTCAAAAGTTTTGAGATCGAAAGTAATGAAAACTGTCAGAACTTTTCGAAATATTCAGGCTTTCATATCTACGCAAGCCGACATCGAAATCGAATCGGGGCGTGGGAGCACTGGCGGCGACAGGTTGACAAATAATGATTGATAAATCCAAGATATCTTGGGCAGGACAAACAATAAAAATGAATCTCTAACTTTTATCTCAACTTCGTTAAAAAATTGAGAGATTTCCTACCATTTGCACCGCCCGCCTAATGACGACAATTCTATTTCACACCTAAACCCAGTTGCACTGCAAATATTTGAGAGATTTGAAGGACGGGTCAAAGTAAGATCTAGATATAGCAAAGAAAAAATACTCACAGCAAATGAGGGGTTATTAACACACATTTTAATGAGCTGATTGGGCAAGCGAATGATCGGAAGTTCTATTGTTTTGAACATGACGAAACATGTGATAGGGAGGTCATAAGCTATTAATGGAGGTTAGAAAAAATGGCGTCTCGTTTTTGAAAAACGGATAGTTTTCAAAAGAAAAAGAAGCTGACACATGCAATAAAAACGTTTGATATGCGACAGAGAGTGCTTCTTCTAGTTCTTTAGGTCTCATGCTCTTTTATTGTCACTTCGACGAATGAAAACTTTTGTTTGGAGATGGGTAAAGAAAATGAATGCTTTTTCTGAGACTTTGAACATAAAAACCGAGGCTCCAAATTTGAGATCCATTCCTCATTTTTCGTACCTTTTGTGGCTATGTTTGCGAGAACCTGTGGCAACAGATTTGAGGCCCTAGTTTCAAAGGTTGAAGCTTCAAAACTTGGCTCGGGAAAATTAAGATCAAAGCTCATGAAATGGAAAGTGAGGAACTATTCCATATTCTCCAATTCTACTTTTCCCAAATTCTTCCAAACTAGTAGTCTTCCCTCTTCCAAAAGCTGCTGACATGATGTTCATTCAGAAATGTGCATTCTCTTGGGGAAACGAGTACTTTTTATCCGTTCATCTCTTTCCTGTTTATGAGCCATTTCACTGTGTTGATTTTCTCTCTTCTTCTTCCTCTTTTCCAACGAAAAAACAAGTCAATTATTATTGGAAGGAAAAAAGAGATAGAAATCGAAGAGAGAAAACGACTTGGGGATTTCTGTCGAGGAAAACGAGGAGCCAACGGTGGCAATTTATCAAAGTTGAGCACACAGGTCAATTGATGAAATGATGGCACGGATAGAAAGATTCGAGAAGAAGAGAGAAAGGGACGTACTATCGGTTGAAATGCAGCATAAAGTTGTGGGAGGAGAAGAGACGCGATAAGGAAGATGAAAAAGTGCTTGCTGATAAATTGACTGACTGCGTCACAAACCAATGATCATCGAGACAGTAACGACGTAAATCAGTGCACTTTCTTACGTAAATTGGGCCTTTTTTCACAAGTGTGAACAGCTTATCACAGATATTTTCAATCAATTAGGTGATAAAACAACAATAACTGACAGGTATATTCGGTTTTGATCTTTTGAATGAACACAGTTTTCTATATTTTGTGCGCATTGACCGTTGGAGACTCGAAACGATTCGAATTCACGACAACTTATGATTAGATAGTGCGGAGGAAGCTTGATAATCAGCGGGTTGATTCTGAAAAATCAGTCTGGTTTTCCGAGACCGAGTGGGCGTCTTAGGTCTAGAGTTCAAGAATTTGGGAAATCTTCCAGTTCACATTCTCAAATGACGTTTTGAAGAAGGAAATGAAGCATTTTCACCTGGAGAATTGTTTCTAAACCCGAGTTTCAACTTGCCGTCACCTCTTGTGAAGGCGGTCTTCAGGAACTCCGGAAGATTTTTTTTGGAAATAGTATGGTTAGAAAAAAAGTGAAAAGGTAGAAACAAAAAAACAAATTAATAATTTATGAATCTTATTGTAATCTAACCTGTTCACTGCATTAGTTCTAATTCTGGAGATACCGTATTTCGTCCAATAGACCAACACCCTTTTCCTTAGAACGAATCTATCTGGGTTACTGTAACAGCTGTGAAAAGGTAGTCAACAAATAAAATATTTCTCACATTGCGTTCAATAAATGTTTAGTTGATGGCGTTTCGATAACTGATATAGCAACCAAAATAAATTTGTTCAAAAAGACAGCAAACGTGCCTATTAGGGGAGATACGGTTACTCTCGTACACTTCCTGCTTGGGAATCTTTGGAAGTGTTGCACTTTTCCAAGCAATGTTAAGCCCGACTACTTCCGATCTTCTCTGGGTTTGTAATTCAACTCCTCACCAATCCGTGTTCCGAATACCTTTTGCAACCTGATCCATCACGTCTTCGTCTTCTTTCCTCTCATCAACTTTCATGCGTCACTTTACAATGACATACGCATCGATGTGTTACTCTGCTCCTGGCCCCGAGACGATATCATCCCCAGACCGATATATCCCTTTCGATACCTTCCTATCTCCCGACATATGGCCTCTATCTCTTTTTTCTTGCTCTCAAGTTATTTTGTCCGTATCTCTTTCTCTCTTTTTTGCTTTTGGTTTATCTGTGTTTGCCACTGAAAACAGATACAGTGGATCGAGAGAAGGAAGAGAAGGAAGAAGCTTCTGGAGTTCTTCAGTGTAAAACAGAAAAAGAAAGAGAAGAAAAGAAAAGCAACCGATTGAAATAGTGAGAAGTCGACTTTGTGTGAACGGATAAAACAAGAAGAAAATGACAGAACACACAAAAGAAAAAGGAGAAAAAAGAACGAGGAAAGCATATGTAAATGCCAGATGTTCAACTGGTTGGGAACTCGACTATTAGATCCTCATTTTACGTTGAAATATCGAAAAGAAAGAGAGAAGGAAGAGAAAGAATAGAAGAAAACACTTGCTACTAGGGATCTAAAGTTAGGGACCTTCCACGAGAAGGTTAAACTTTTTCCCACAATCTGGGCAAAGGTAAAATCGGCCTTACAGAACCAGCATCTGACATGGAATTTGGAAATATTTTCACTTGATCTGAGTTATGGCTTCGCGAAGTTATCATTGTCCAGATTTCAACTTTGCGAGTGCATGACTCGAAACACGTGAACATTCCGTTTCCTTTTATTGCAGATTCTGAATCTGTAAATTAGAAATTACCTTGACCCAAATTATGAAAAAAAGTTCAACTAGGTGAGCCGCGGAATCTCCGTGCCAAAACTTTTACAGAAGATGAAACGTGGCGGAAACATATTTCATCTCCCAAGAAGTCCTGAAAATACAACTTGTTAACAGGCAAATTGTAGCTAGTTTCAAGTAGAACGTTTTCCAGTTAGAATTTCTGATATAACCTAATTGTATTCAAATACACAAGACATCCAACAGACCACCTTTTCGAAACAAATGTGTCAAGCTTTCGATGAACAATAGAAGTCTTATTTGGTCCTAATATTTTCCGTACACTCCAAAAGATTTAAATTTCAATACCAAACAGACTATCTTGACTCGACTTGCTTCCAAGTAAAAATATGTGTTTCCAGACTTTTATGACGATGATCTATCCTAGACTCTACTGTTTTTGAAGTTCAAACGAGTAGACAGATATTACACTTCCACTTCGAACCCAACAGACTTTGTACCTGGAAAAGTCTTTCTCTCATCGACTCATAAAATCACACCACTTCGTTTTCATTCCTTCGTCTGTCATGTTAACTTCAAGTTCTCCCCAGAATCTTCAAAGGAAAAAAGCCAATTGTTCATTTTTCTAGAGTCTCTCTCTGTGCAGCTGTTTCATATCAACTACTTTAGTCTTTCTCTCTACGCCAGGTCAAGGAAGTTGCCACATGCCAATCCACGATACGTGTTATTCTTTCTGAGCTGTTTGTGCTTGGGACGGGGAGATAGATCACTGGCTGGGAAGGAAATAAGGATTTGAGTCAAAGCAAAAACAGGATCTTTTGTGTTATTGTTGTTTACCTCTCTGCTCATCAGTTACATGATATAAGAAGAGAGTTGATGTTTTCAGAGGGATCTTCTCGATTTTCAGATGCAATTTTCAGGATTTGAATAGATCTCAGTGAAGCATGGTGCTTGTTTCAACAACATTCATAAAACCTTTGGAGTTTCATTCTCATAAAGCATGCGGAATCAATCATTGTTCCAGATGTGGAATAAAAGTTTATGTCGAGAATCAATGATGATAGAGAATGAAGGGAAACCACGGTAATAGAAAAAAGGGAAACAAAGACCTCAGATGATAACTTGGATCTTTTCAGGGGAACTTTCAAAGCTTGGATTTTTTTTTCTGAAATTGCTCCAGAAACATTCACTAAGGTCAGCTGGTTTCCGTGTGACAGTCGAATTCAGTTGGATTTTTTTTCTGATTCTGAATGCTTGTACTGTTAAAAATGTATGGCTCTAAAAGAGCTTGTCAACACATCAATGTTTCAACCGCTGCGGACCGACACGGCCCTTGACAATCACCCTTCAAGAGGTTTCATGTTTTTGGATGCCTTCTTAAGTCAACGAAAATAAAGTTGTTTCTGAGAAAAAATGGATTCCAGAGCAACATGAAATCCTTGAACTCGACGATGGAAGAAGTCATGGTTATATAAAGAGGGCAAGGACATTTTCAGATTCATGGTTGAATTCAGAAAGTCAACTCTTGCAGTTCTGATATTCCAAATAAAACATTGTTTCATCTTCTTGAACAAAGCATTTCCAGTACCTGGAACTTATTCGAAAATCTGCATCATCTAAACTTTACTCTGTTTCGTTAATTTTTCATGTTATTTTTTCGAGTCTAGTATTTCTTGGACAAAATATTAGTCTTACTCCTCATATTGTGTTTCTAGGTCACCCAAAACGTAAAGTAAGGGAAAACAGTAATATGTATGAGCGGAAATTTCAACTCTGACAGCATACTAATTCATGAAACCACTTCTCTTGAAATGGGAATAAATTAAACTTTGAATTTGTGACACTAGCCTTTGCGATGTTATATATAACTCTTCAGGTTTCCCTCAATCAACCCAGAATGCTCAAAATAGTACTGTATTTTTAGCGACTACCAGTTTTTTCGAGTGACTCTCACCTCCAAAAAATGATTTCAAACAATCGGCCAGACAAAAACAAAGTTGATTACTATTGCTTGAGTTCTGTTGATTCGTATAATAATAAACTGATGGTGAGGCATGTTCATATATTGAAACTTGACACTTTCTTTGTTTCTCCGGGTCACTTCGTGAGTATCATCTACTCAATGGACTCGACCGAAACTTTTCTTCTTTCCTTTTTCGATCCTCTCGTCCTGTTGAACTATTCAATTTTCGATCGCCAAAAGATCTCAAAAAACGGGCTAAACAAAAGCAAACAGAACGCATCAAGTGCTCGAAAGAACACACTTTCTCATTGTTCTTCTTCTCCTGTAAAACTGTCTCGTGTAAAAACAGTAGAACCAGTAAAATGACAAAATGTTGTTTCTGAGCAAATCTCTCTCATATCTACTCAAGTGCCGCAATCAAACATGCTCTTTCTTCTCCTCCTCCTACCTCTGAGCCTACTCTTCACGGAAATAGAATCACAAAAGCGGCAAATCGCCATTGTTGCCTTACAGTCTCTTGCACAAGTTTCTTCGAATCGTCTTTTTCTGACTTATCTCGTCCATTTGTTAATTATTCACCCTTCTTTATTGCTTGGGCTGGAATTGAAGTTCGTCATGAAGGAACTCTTTTGATATCATGGTGGACAAACATGATAAGCCACTCACAGATTAGAATAACCGCTCTCTGATCATCTGTTACTCACTGATAGGAAGTTATCAGTTGGTAAAGGAGGTCAATTACTCTGGGAACCAAATAATCTTAAACATATCAGTTCTTCATTATACCCAACTGTTCTTTCATCTATCTTCCACTAGCTTGATCGGTTTTTTAGATCCGACGCTTGACGACAGACTGAAACGAGTCAACGATGGGCGGGTAGATGGGCAGAGTAGTAGACATCAGAATAAGATTTTCAGTCAGTTGAGGAAATCAAATGATCGATCTTAACAAGTTCTCTTGGACTTTTAGAATAAGGACCGGGTACCAAGAATGACGAAAACTTCTATTCCGACGCCTTATTATGTGTTTGCCGACCCTTCGCGACTTCTCCATCTTCAAAAATCAGAACCCCTGTATTTTAGCTTCCGAGAATCCTCCATAGTTCCCGGTTGTTTCAATTTTTCAATAGGCATAAAGGTGTTTTGTTGCCGCTTTTGTAAAGGAGGATTGTGTGCGCAAACAATGTTTTTGAGATCAAGAAACATCGGAAGAAAACCTATTGAGAGCCACCTTCCGATCTTTCGGATTTTCTCGCTCTTCCGGAATTTTGGGAATTACTTACATTTTGCCATATTTCGACTGATCACTAGAAAATTAAGAATTTTATAAATCAAGAAACCTGCAGTAAGGATAGGCTCTTGCTGGGACACTCACCGTGTTTCTCTAATAGACCAGCACAGTGTGTACTCTCGAGAAAAAAATTCTCGAGAAATGCCTGTCTCGAGAAAAATTCGAGAAATTCCTCGAGAAATTTCTCGAGAAATCCCTCGAGAAATTCTCGAGAAATTTCTCGAGGGATTTCTCGAGAGAATCCTCGAGGAATTTCTCGAGACCGTCTCGAGAGTACACACTGGACCAGCATCCGCTTGCCGCCACTTTGACCGAATTCAACTCGGTTCTTGTGAAAGTTATGAAAAAGTAATCAACTAACAAAATCTTCCTATGTTTTTCATAAAAATTTTGGTTGTTGACCCCTTTTTAATAACTGTTACAGAAACCGAGATAAAGATAGTCGAAATGGCAATAAATGGGGCCGGTCTATTGAAGGAAACACGGTGGCTCTCCAAATTTTCCACTTTACCACAAAGAGCCAGGTGTATTTATCCGTTTAGTTTAAGGACCATCATCAGTCATACAAAAGTGCAATTGACACCATTAGCCTCCTGGTAGAATATGACAGTCCGTTCTGTCAACATATATCTTTCTGCTTTATTTGCCATCCGTCTTCTTAATAAAGAAGCTGAGGAAGAAGACAATACCTCTTATTACCTTTTGACACTTTCCCTCTTCTGTGCCAACTCCATTTTCCATCCCATTTCTCTGATTTCCTCCTCATTTTCAATCTCATCACGACAATTCCATCGGACACAAAGACAGGGGATGTATACAACCAATAAACCTCAATTCCCTTGAAACCGACGGGGACAATGGTTTTAGGGGTTTTAGTGATGAGGTCTCTTCCATGTTGCCAGCTGGAGGCGAGGAGGTGACAATACGTCTAATCCGTTTTAGAGTGTAATATGTATCGGAAAGATTCAATTTTTCTAAAAGATTAATTCTCTTTGTTCTTGTTTTCGTATCCATCTCCGCCTACCTGTACTGTAGATAGGATCTGTTTAGAAAGAACACGCTTTGATTTATTTTTCAAGAGGCAGGCCGGAAACTTTGGATAGCTGGGGAAGAGATTTGAAAAATGGTGGTTCCAAAAGTTTTTTTTCTGAGTCAACAGATAGCAACGGACCAGAGGGCGCAACTCCGACTTCCAACTTCCAATTTCCGTATTCAAAATCTCGCGTTCAATTTACCGCGTTCCCTCTGATAGATCGGCACCTTTCCTCTCACTTTTATCGGACTCATTTCGGTTCCTGCAACACCTTCCAAAAAGTTGCCAACTAAGAAAATGCTCATCTGTTAATTTTTTTAACAGTTTATTAGTCGAGCACTTTTTGATATCTGTTACAGAAACCGAGATAGATTTTGGTAACGGGATGGGGTTGCCGTCCAGGATATACTGTCTATCAGAAGCATGGTTTACTGTATGTAGGACTAACTCGGTTTGGATTCTTTTCTTGGTTTACCGTTCAACAAAGCATTTTGGTCTGGAACTGGTCTGATCAGGCTTTTAATAAATTATGATTCTTGTACCTGGGACCTGACACTTTTGAAAACTAGAAGTAATATATTGCGAAAACTCTCAAAGCCTTGAAAATTTTCTAACAATGGCTAGCAGAGATTTGAGTTTTCTCTAATTTTCCAACACTCGATCCATCCCTGTCTTTTTTCATGCTTCAGTTCAAATTTTCTCAACTTGACAAACTTTTCCGAACACCTGTGCTACTGGGCTACCAGTAAGTACGTGCTTCTCAAACTCCCCGTCACAGGTGCAGTCTGTTCTCGAAATCCGAAAATTCTCATTGTCAGCCTGCCTGACCCTATCTCCCTTCCATTGCTGGTACCAACACAGCTGACAGCTGTACCCACTATTGTTTTATGTATGTAAACTGTAGAGTCCACTGACCACTACTTCTTCTTCTTGTCTCATTTCCTTTGAAGATTATCCTCCTTCTTCCAAACGGAATCGAAGAAAGGCTCTCTGAATTATTCAATCATCCCATGCGGGTGTGTGTTTGTGTTGTTCTTGTTGTGTTCCCTCATTTCCGATTTTTACGGTGTCGTTCCATGTGGTTGGTCTTTGAAGCGTGACCCGTTTTTTCTTGTCGAAACTCAATTCGATTCAATAGGGTGAGCATCATAACCAACCCGATCAGCTGGTTTTCTTTTTTCCAGTAAAGGGAAATTCTGACGAATTGTTCGTTGTGTGGAAACTATGCATTTTCCCGTGCAACAAAGGCTGAAATTGCTCAGAATCCCGTTGTCAGAGATTGCTGATAAAAAAAACTCTCTGAGACCTCGAGAACTCTGAAACCTCAAAAGCCATGCACCATAACTCCCATTGGAGAGTGATACATCAAAAGAGTCCATTTGATAAGAAATCTTCCAATTACGTAACTCATACCGATACCTATCTCAAAACAAACGATGATGAGGAATGAGAGATAGTCATGACCTCTATTTGTTAGCCCCCACTTGTATCATTTTTGTTTGTGTGTGAACTTTCTCTTTTTTCCAAAAAACGAACACTTTTTGGATTCTGGTAGTCGAGAAAATCTGACAAACAACAAATATATAACTTTTTCTTTGAAATCTTCCCAACCAACAACAAATCAGAAGAAGAATTCTGTTGGTTCCGAAGAAAGCAACACATGGAAGTCCAAACTTTACTTTATTCTCCGCTTTCTCGAATCTTTTTAGTCTTCGCACCAATCCAATATGACACATCTCCCTCTCTCTCTGCTCACCGATTTATCTTCCTATTTTTTATTTCTTTTTTTGCTTCGTTCCAGTTTTTGGACTCTTAAAACAACTGTTCGTATATATGTCGACTTGCTTGTTGGGATACAGTGTGTAGGTTGAAGAGGATTAGAGAATAAACGATGAATCAAACGGATGCTTATCAAAAAAATAGCCGTAGGCGGGGAGGGTTGAGGGGTCGTAGAGGGGCACGGATGGATTCCTGAGTTTTATTAGTGGGTTCACACTACAATTTTCTAAAAGTTCACTGAAAAGAAGAAGAGAAGATGATTGAAGGTAAGTGGTTGACTTTCCACTTTTGAGTTTTCTAGAATGGTATGAATTTTGAGGCATCACAGATTATGCGGTGTTGGATTTTGATAGATTCTGATGTTTTGAAGGATTTTAAGGTTTAGATAATGTAAGATTTCTAAAATTTCCAGATCAAAGATTTTGAAGTTTTGAAGGATTTCAAGTTTCCAGAAATGAGAAATCTTCATTTTGAGCCTCTGATTGATGCTCTAAAATGCTAAGAGGGAGTGCAATTTTAAGAAATCATACTCTGATTCGCATCGCTCGTACCAATCTGATCTACCTCATTCTAGGTTCTAAGATTCTTAGTTTTCCAAGATTCCCTAGTTCTCCGATTTCAAGATCCTCGGATTTCAATATTTTCGGAGAGCATGGAAACTGATGTTGCTGAAAGAAATGCGAAGGATTTTCAGGTTTTTCAAAGTATCCAATGAATCTCAATCCAGAATCTAGACATCAAAGTTTCAGTAGAATCCTTTTTGGACTATCAGCATGAATCACTTCCAGACATTGTTGATTCAAAACCTTTTCAGTACAGGTATATAAACACTCATGGCCAGTTTCCACCCACGCAAAACCATCTGAACTTTCCAAAAAGAAGTTGCCATAAACGTTTCGCCTTCCTTTTCTCCACTTCTTTTTCATGCAAATACCCGAGTCTCACGCTTCAAAGCTTTCCGGTACCCGTCACACTGTAGAAACCATTCATTTTTCCAACTTTTTACCTCTTTTTTTTTCATCCAAGTTGAAAACGAAAAGGGTGGTCAGTCTCGTTTTCCCTCACCACCATCGTTAAAACGGGAGTTTTATCAGTTATTAGGGGAAAGAAGGAGAGTAATTATATCTTTCTGTACCTTTTTATGGCCTCCCGACAAGTGAATGCAACAGAAACATTCACATTTACTGGAAACTATAACAGAACCAATCATTTCGAAACCTGCAACTCTCTTTCACTTTTGTACCCCAATATTTTCCAAAGTGAGTAGACTGGCACTAAAAGGGCTATAATTACCATGTCACTTTCCTGAAATTTTGTTTCATTTTCCATTGAACTTTCATTCTGCAAATCGTTGGGACTTTGTATACAAAGGCGTGTATATAATCTCCAGATGTGTACTTTTGAAGATTTCTGATATATTTCAATTAGAAGGGAGGATAAATAAACAGATTCTTTGGATTTTGAACTCCACAGATTTTGAAGCTTTAGTTCATCTTTTGTGATTCAGAGCGTACAGGACTTGTTGAGCGAAGATGAAAATAATGGTCTCGGTTTTTTAAAGTTAGGATTCTTGTTTGAGGACTTTTCAAAGATTCTGAAAATTTGAAAATCGAAACTTTCTAGATTCTCAAAATTCAAGTAAGGTTCAGACTTTTGCTGCTAGCTGAATAACCGCGAAATATGTTACAGTGTAGCATAATCTTGCCTCTTCAAGATCATTTATGTTGGTTCGCAATGAGAATTTCAAAAAGCTGAAAACTAAAGAAATAGAGGTTTTATTGTTGAACCACATTTTATTACTTAGTAGCTTCTCAAAATTCTCAATGCGAATCGAAATAAATGACTTTGAAGTACGACCAGAGGGTGCACAGTAAATTACTCTCGCTTTGAAACTTGCGGAAAACGAAATAAATGATGAAACTGTCAAAAAAGTAATCCACCAATGAAGGACACAACTCAATACTTTTTTCATTAAAAATTCTACCAAATTTCCTGAGAAACGCAAAGTTCGGCCACTCCCTTGTTAGACATGTTATAAGCTCATTAATAGTGAAAGAAAACAACGTTTTAATCGGATTCCCTTCTCAAAACTTTGATAACTTCCCTCCGTTAAACTGAAAAGTGTTTTCCAGAAACACCAAAAGAATCGGGGTTGAATTATCCGGTTCAAGTTGTCACATCACATCAGATTATAACGTTTTTTGATGCCATCAGCACTTTTTGCGTTCTTTTCACCCATTCAAAACGTTCCCATTATATGTTTTATGTGTTTTCAGATGCTCTGGTGATGCGCCAATTTCTTTTTGTTTCCATTCTTCTTTTTGTCATACCGTACTCTTGTCGTGCTGGATGTTATCAAAGGCGGTTGTGTTGTGCGGGAAGGAATAACACATGCAAGGTGAGGAGGCATCGGGGAAATTGGGGGTTTCTGTGAGGTTCGGCTGGAAATTTCTCTGATATGAAATGGAGTTAGGTAGAAAGGAAAGGTTCTCAAACATTCAGTGTCTGAATTATATACGGTACACTTTTGCAGTTGATCATTTTTTGATATCTGTTGCAGGAACCGATATAACTTGGATAAAAGTGACAGTAAGGGATGATAGGAATGAAAGTAGGCATCGATAAACTTTGCAAACCTAAAACTGACACGAAAGCTTGCTGGCTGACTTTACTATTCACTCTCTTCAACATTTCTAACTTCCAGGGAGTAGACGATGGAATCTCCCACCTCCCGACAGTCAGCACAATTCATAACGAAGAAGCACAAACTTTCCATCAACGGGCGACTAGAGTCGAGAAGGAGTACTATTCCCCGCATTATGAATCTTCTGGCGATGGATACGACTTCATCTTTCCAGATGTAAGATTTTCGAGAGCTGATTCAAACGAGACCTGTGAATATTGCAGGTTTTCGACGGAGAAAACGATCAGAAAATCGGAAAATTGGTGTTGCCAGATATCATTGAAATGGAGGGGTCTGGGGCGGATAAGGTCTACGAAAGATATGGTTAGTCTTTTCACAGCCCTCGGACATATCAAGTCTGCAATTGTAGGTCTTGGAAGTGGAGATGGCGAGCCTGAACCGGAGCCCGAACTATTGAAAGAGATCTCATTGACTACTGTCGCACCTAGTCTGAAAACTTTGATTTTCGGACAGAAAAGAGATCAGAGGAATCCTCCAGAAGAGATTACGCGGTATAGCGAGAAGCCTAGGCATCTGCTAATACGGTTTGAATTTTTCGTTTTTTAACAAACATTTATATTTTGAGAGATGGATTACGCGACAGATTACGGTTTGATTCATGTTGTTTGAAGTTTTCCTAACTTTGTCTTATGTCCAAAATCTTAGAGATGTTATGATTTATCAAGAGCTCATTTTCAGATACTCATTGCTCTCTAAATACATGCCATTGAGAGTGACTTCAACTCCTCTTCTTTATGAAGAGAGTCGTGTCCAGCCAGCCAGTAATTTGTATTATTTGGAAAGTTCCGTCAGTGAATGCTATTGTGATGAGCATTGTGTCACTTTGGGAGACTGTTGCTCGGATTACACCTTCGTATGCCCTCGTAAGCTTCAGAAAGTTATCTTGTTTTCAGATTCATTGCCTCATTTTCAGCAAGAGATTGTGTCCTCACCGAGTGGGATAGTTGGTCTCAATGCAAGGCGGATAATGGGACATGTGGAATCGGAACTCAGAAGAGATTGAGACACGTTATTCAGCACGCGGAGAGAGGAGGAGCTGCTTGTGAGCCGTTGAAGGAAATGAAAACCTGCTTCGTCGAGTGTAGACCGAAGAAATCGGCTTTAGATGGTAATGTTTTGAGAAAATTGGTTACAAGGAAAATTTAAACCTGAAAAGCCAAGAATCTCTTTCGACATCGGTTTATGCAAAAGTTCCTCGAAAATTGCCAGTTTCGGTCAGAACCTTTTTGGGTCCTTTCCAACGATCTCCAAACTCTGTCATCATCTCAACACTTTTCAGATATTACAACAGTTGCATTGATTCTGGACTACAAATACAATCAAACACGGGCGAAAACCGGCAGAAACAACATCTATTGGGATCTTCCGAACATTGCCGAGAAAGTGAAAAAGGCTTCATTGTGAGTCATTGACAGAGAGAACAGTTTACCTCTGCTGTTAGAGGTGCTACAAAAAATATGCCAACGGGTAAAATGTAGATCACACTGAGATCTATCGATTGCAATTGATTGACGGACGGTTGATTTACGGTGTTTTTCCTTTCTGTGTGGCTCGTAAACGACTGACGACTGAAGACATTCCATGTCTCAGCTCACCACCAATATTTCAAATTGATTTTTGGGGAAATCTCTCATAGTGATCTGTATTTCATTATTCGACAAATTTCTTGTAGCATTTCTCATTCAAAATGTTCACAGTACCGCTTAGAAGTAACTAGAATTTTGTGATTTTTAGTGAAAAGTGGTTGTTTTTGATGACTCGAAAACTGATTCCCAGTTTTCCGATTTCTTTTAAAATTCATGGGTTTGTTAAGCAACTCTATATCTTCATTTGTTTAGTTGACAACTTTCCACGGAAATTTCTCACAAGCCAGATACTCAAAGGCACAAAAATGTTCGACACTGATGCGAACACGAAACTTGGGGTCTCGTCAGTACACCCGATCTATCTGACTTATAAGCGGTTTTCATGAAAAGTAGTCATCTACAAGAAGGAAGATCTAGAGTTGCTCAACAAACCCTCAACATTTATTTCAAAACAATTAAAAAACTGAGAAAATTTTTTCGATTCCTCAAAATACAACCATCTTCGATAGATTCGCACTAACACCTCAGTTTTATATGTCTTTCGTAAGGTTGACAATCTGTTTTTTTTTCAGCTACTGTGTCCATTACTCCATTGAATGGGTCAATCGGAATTGCGTATCTCGTCTGTTGAACAAAGGACTGACAGAAGGAAGTGTGATGTGTGCTGAATGCCAACCAGAAGCTACGTACCATCGGAACAACGGAAGGTGTGCTTCTGATTTGGAGGACGGAGATCAGGGATTTTGGAAGTTAATTGGACCACAGTCGTGTAATGGAATCTGGACTAGAATCAATAGAACTGATCATTGTCAGTGTCAGGTTCAGTATCCGAATGACCATCCATTTTTGTTGGTTTGAATTTTCCTTCATTTAGCTAAACTCCCGGTTCTTTCTTTAGCAGCTCCAGTGTCGTACCGTTCGTATTTCAATTCTTGTTTTTCTTTTTGTTTTCCCCCCACTGCCTCACCGTCTTGCATAATGCCTTTTCTTTGTCTACTTTCGAATCTACTGTTTTTCGCCTTTCCTTCTCTATTTCAAGATCTTCAAGTGTATTCCTACTCGACCCTAATATTGCCTTCTGTTGAATTCGGTGGAACTAATAACGAAAAATAAAATTAGAACCATGAACCGTTCATTCAAGTAGTTAACCGGAGACTAGAAAAATCACAACTTGATATCACAAATAATTGGCAAGTGGTCGGATGGTGAGATTGCAGACGGGAGAGCTTTATGACGGGTCACCTTCTCGTGTTCCGGCATTGGGCAGTTCCTCACGCAATCCATATCTGAAAATTTAGAGATTAGTAATGCTCAAGCTATAGTTTCAAACATTACCTAAACCCCAAATATAATCTAAACATCCAACAAATCCTTCTTTTACACTGGCTGATGTGTAATTTGTGTACTCCGGTGTTCCAGATAGACACTTCAGGCTCTTCTCAATTTGAATATCCTCCGGAACCACATTCTCGTCACACTTCCAAACCTCATCGGTCTTTGAAAGGAAACCCTAAAAAGAAGAATGTCTTTTGAAAACAAAAAAGATAGACATACAGTGGAGATCATTTCGAAAACTGCACCATCAGGAGTGCTGTTGAAGTCACCTCCGAAGAGAATTCGAACGTCTCTATTCAGTTCAGAATTCCTCTTTTCGTTGTAAACTTCCATCAACTTTCTGATACACACTAGTGATTGGAGCACTTTCAAATGTTCCTCCAATGGATTATGATGCAGATGAGTGTTTGCACAGACTAGAACTTTTCCAGTTTGGATATGTTCCAAAATAGTGATCTGTACTACGGTGGGTCTAGTTTTGAATCTGGTTTCGGATTCTGGAGACGTTTTGAGAACTCGATAAATGTCTTCATTGACTGCTTCAGTGTCCACCAGCTCCGCAACACTGAACGATTTTGAATCCAACAATCGGTACATCTTATCGTCGAAAACTAATGCAACCCCTTCACTGCTTTGTCCTCCTTTCTTGGAAATGGTAGTTGAATATCCGACAGTTTTGAGGAACGGCTCGATGTACGTATCATGACGACGAATATCGACTTCTTGAAGGAAAACCAAGGACACTTGTGCCTCAATGAAATCCTGCAGCTGTTTCAGAAATATGGGCGTTCTATACAGTACTCGTTGGTAGGTTTTTGGGCAATAACTGAAGAACAAATCTTTCTGTTCCATATTCAGGTTGAGATACAAATCGGCGAGAACGTTGTAGCACATCGCACGAATCCTAAAATTAAAGTTTTTCATAAAGCTTTTCATGGAAGATTATATATCACTCACTCATTTTCTTTCAAACGATTTTCTTTGCACCAATGAACTTGATTATCTGTGATCACTTCGTCTAGGGGTTCGGTGATGGGTCTTGAACTGATTGCTGCACTGAAAATGTTCATTTCGAGAAGCACGAAACAATGAGAACTCAGTCAGTTTTACTCACTACACAGGATGATTTACTCCAGAGTCCACAACGACGGCTATCGATCGTCCAACATCTTTCACGTCAGGATTGAAGTATGCTCCCTTGTGTTTATAGGTGTATCCGTTCACAGTATATTCACGTTTCTCTTCGTTCTCAAAAGAAAGTTCCAGACTGTCCACTTCTTTTTTCGACGGACCCGCTTTCTCTTTCCCTGGCTGTTCTTTTTGTATCTCGTTCTTCACGAACCAATGTGATTGCACCGGCATCTTCTCATTGAACACAACATTTGGCATACACAGTTGGCCAACAATTGGTGTCAGTGCCATGGTAACCGACTGAATAGGACATCCGTTCCGCACGACTTCATACTCAATGTTGTTGACCAACAAGGATGTAACCGTTGTGGCGTCGGCAAATGTTGAGATTGTGGAATTTTCAGGCAGCAAATTTTTGAATTCTGAGCACATCTTAATAGTCATTCCATGTTCAGAAGTGTCCGCTTTATCTTTGAACACCTTTTTCTTCATGAGAGCTGAAATCTGGAAATAAATATATTAGATTTGGGAAAATGTACTATCACACCTTTGTCATAGCAGCAGATAACTCCATATCGTAAGCTTTGACGGTCTTTATAACGTATGGAATGTCTTCGTAATCGAATTGGAAAATCATGTTCAGTCCTTGTTGAGTCTGCTTCTTCTTCTCTTTTCCTTTCACTGGCTCGTCTGTTTTCCACAAAATCACACGTCTCGATGGTAGAAGCATTGTTTTGCACCTCTTTCGAAGCAAGGGTTGTTCTTCTTCCTGAAAATAGCGAAGCCAATTTATATATTCAACTCCATCTCATTTTACTTTTAAGATATCACTCCAAAATATAGCTGGAGTCGAGCCAGCTGGTTTTTCTCGCTTAAACGCGCTTTTCAGAAGGTTAGCTAAGTACTTAAGCATTAGTCAGGTGGCAAATATTTCATGAGGAGGAACAATGCTTCCCTGAAAAAGCTTTGACCGAAGCTCTTACTTTTCAACTATTGTCCTCGAGGACTACACGGCAGAGAGCACGCGGATTGCGCCTGCAACCACCACCAAAAGTGCGTAAACAAAGTTTTTTTGTTTTTTTTTTCCATTTTTTGATGTGAAATTAAATGGAGAATCGATTTCAATACATTTAGCGTGATCTGAATACTTGGAAGAAAACCGTCTTTCAGATTGTATGCCACCTCCTGCAGGACATTAAGGAACCATGCTTCGAGGGTTTTTCGGGCGTCGCTCACGGTCGGCATGGGTTCGGCTCATCTATCTTTGCATTGTCACAATCATTTTCCTGTTCGCAACATCTCAATTTAAGTCAACAACTACACATGCTAGATTTGTGCCAGATGTGAGTTGTTTGAAGAGTTACTATAGTTATATAAACGGGGTGGAGAAGTAGACGTAGGAAATGTATCTAGAGAAGTTTCAGCTGATTCAACCTGTACATTCCATCGACCGAGCAGCTGATCCCAGGATACCTCCGAAGCTGGAACCAGCAAGCCACAATCAAGATGGAATAGATCAGCCTGATCCGGAGAGGGTAGACGCTCCAGATGCACCGAAAGTTCAAACCGCGAAATGGACTACACGAAAGACCTCAACTTCACAAAGAATCACCAAAAAGCCAGCTGAAAAAGTTTTCATAAATGGGGAGAAGTATCCGAAGCTGACGCCAGATGGAAAGTTCATCCCTCAACGACGGATAATTCATTTGGATCTCAAAGGAACTGCGTATAAACCTCAGTATTTCACCGAACTATTCGCATTTTTCAACCGATTACAAGCAACTGGTATTCTTCTGGAATGGGAGGATATGTTCCCGTTCAAAGGAAGACTTGCTGGTGCTGTCAACAAGAACGCATACAGTATGGAAACAGTGGAGACCATTCTGAAAGAAGCCCAAAAACATAACCTTCAAATCATTCCTCTGGTTCAGACCATGGGCCATCTCGAGTGGATTCTCAAACTAGAACAGTTTGCGCATCTCAGAGAAGACTCGAGGTTTCCGCAAGTAATATGCTTCTCAGACGATGCTGCTTGGGATCTCATCAAAGAAATGATCGAAGAAGTTGCGGAAGTTCATAAAAAATACGGAATGCCATACTTCCATATCGGTGCTGATGAAGCTTTCCAGGTAAGTTCAGTTCCGATCGATAAAGACAATTTCTAGTTTCTGTTAGATTGGAATATGCAACGCCAGTGTTGCTCGAATCCAGAAGGAGTACACGAGAGAGCGTCTGATGTTGTGGCACATCGCTAGAACTGCTCGATTTGTGAAAGAAAAGTATCCAGAAACGCCGGTTCTCGCTTGGCATGATATGATGGCCAGTGCTATGGAAACGGATATTGAAGACTACAAACTGACCGAACTCGTTCAACCTGTTCTCTGGAATTACGCTGAGGATCTCGACGTTTATCTGCCTAGATCCACGTGGATGATTCTGAGGAATTTCGGGAGCGTTTGGGGCAGTTCAGCTTGGAAAGGAGCAGATGGACCAGCAAGATATGCTACCAATGCAAATCACTATGTGAAAAATCATGAATCATGGATAAAGCAGTTTACGATGGTTTACAAAGATTTCGATCTCGTTGAGGTAATTTGAAATCAATCTGAAAAGAGTACACATCGAACTTTTTCAGGGTCTCATAATGACTGGATGGTCCCGATACGACCACTTCGCAGTTTTAGCGGAAACCATACCAGTTGCTCTTCCAACTCTTGCTATCAGTATGGAAACAATGCTTGAAGGACGCCCCTTGCTGGGAAATCACCCGATAACAGCCGAACTTCTTCAATGTTCCCCTCCACTGGAACTAGGACTGGTTGCTTCTGGATGTCGTTTCCCCGGAAGTCGAATATACGAACTCGTTAATGATATGTATCAGAAACAAATACAACTTCGAACGTACCGACAAGACGATTATGAAGTCAATGGATGGTTATCAAGAGTTGCTGATGAATACACAGTTTCCAGTCATTGGTACATTGATGTGAGCATTTTCCCGGCCAATTTTTAATACTTTATCATATCGGCAACTACTCACTATCACTTTCACCAGATTTCTATAGGTTTCTGTAACAACTAACAGAATGTGGTCAACTAAGTAACAAAATGTTGAACAAAGAAACATTTTGTTGGATGATCACTTTTTGATAGCTGTCACAGATATAGAGATAAATGTGATAAACGTGAAGGCGAAGAGGTGCCATTATAATACAGTAAACGAGGAAGTCTATAAATATCGTTTCCAGAAAATCGAGCAAATGATTGAAATGCACGCCACCTCCCTCGAACAACTCGCTGAAGACTTGAGGTTTGAAATGGAGAAGATATTCTTCAAGGATACTGTCGATGAGTTTTTGTTCACCTATTTGGGAGAAGACTTAGAATGGCTGAACACGAAAAGAGCGACCATCAAGAAGATCTCCACGGCGAAGACGTTCCCAAAACGACCGTTTGTTGAATCTGCCACATCAAAGACCATAGGAACTCAATGCTCATAGGCAAGCCAAACACTTTGTTTTTTGTTTTTATTGTTATCAATTCGGTCCTGATATTTTTTCGCTCTTTTAGAGTTGTGTGTATATAGAACTCGTCTCTCTCCACTAATTGCAATACCCTAGCCCTTCTTTACATGTTTCTTGTCGCATAATTTTTTGTGTTTAAATCAAACCGGGTAATTTAAACTTTTGGTGCTTTTAAGTATTTTTGTTGAGCTACGGAGGAATTCAGATGGGATGGAGGTGTGGAAAATATTCTTGCTGGACACGGTTAATCTTTAGAATGAAGAATGCCACAAAAAAGTTGTTAACAGACGAGATGCAGATCACAATAACATGAACTGATTGTAAGAAAGAAAAATTGAAAATGTGGACGATGAACTGAGATATGGTGCTGCGACGGAAGGAACACTGTATCTCAGCTCACTGTCCATATTTTCGATTGCTCTTCGTCACAATCGATAGATCTCCTTTTCATCTACATTTCGCCTGTTGACAATTTCTGTTTGCTTCCTCCCAGAGATAAACCATCTTCTGTGTGTTTCCGCTCGTCACTGGCATAGAATCGATTCTTGTAGGTGTACCACCAGGAGTATTCAATTTAAATAATTGCGAGTTCTAGCTCGTTCTCACTCACTCTCTCACTCTTTATATCTCTCTGGTACCTCTCTCTTACATCCTCTTTTCTCTTTGCTTTTCTCTCTAAACGCACGGAGCCACTGAGAAATAAAGAGAGGGTTGGTGGTGGGCAGTCTCAGTTGCTCTGCTCCATCACTTCTCCAGAGCCTTCCCCGTTGCTACTCGCTCTGGTGTGACATAAAGACGAAGAAACTGCATCGCTTTTGCGTTCCATTATCCCCCATCCGTCTCTTCTTCCTCCGTCTCTATCCGCCATGTTCTTTTCCCTATGGGAAAATATGTGTAGAATTTTTAAACATGCTATTTTCTTTGTGTGCTCCTGGTTCCAATAAATTCATATTGCATGTCACTTCATGACTTTTTTGACATATAGGATCAATTTAAGAAATTGGAAAAGTAGGTACATTCAGCTCAGGAAATTGAGCTTTAAAAAATTCCTTTCGAAAAGCCAATTTTTCAACGCCTCGATTCACAATTTCAATTTCCTCTTTGCCCACAAAAAAGTTGGGCACCACCTCTCGACGTCCGGTTCTTCTTCAATTTCTTTTCCATTGCGGCTCTTTTTTCCAAAAAAGTTTCTTATTTTCCTGTTGAATCAGAAATATGCCTACTGGGAGTGAAGAAGTCAACCATTTATCGGCGTTGGATCAGTTTGTGGCGCCCGGGCTACGATTATGGATGCTCATCGCTTTAGTTGGAGGAGTTTTACTTATTATGAGTGAGTTTTGGGATTTTTGAAATTGAACATTTTTTCGTTTTTTTTCAGTTGTGATCGTATGTTGCTTCATGAGGATCAGAATTCCAAGAACAAAACGACAGATCGATTTGATT
Organism: Caenorhabditis sp. 40 LS-2015; assembly: GCA_900536305.3. Lineage (NCBI taxonomy): Eukaryota > Metazoa > Nematoda > Chromadorea > Rhabditida > Rhabditidae > Caenorhabditis > Caenorhabditis tribulationis. The sequence continues at coordinate 6,253 of LR543232.1, read as the reverse complement.
GCAGCGAAGAGGAAATTAAGAAAGAGCAATAAAACTTCATCTGATGGAAATGCGCATAGTGAGTTTTTCTGTAGCCCTTCATACAGTAATCTTGAGTTTTTTTCAGACGACGAACGAGCACAAGCAATCGTCATGAACTCGATGCCATCAGGTGGTGGAGGAGGACAAAGTTCCAGCAGTTCTCGTCACACTGGATCACGACTTCAGTCTCAAGTCTAACGATTTCGTTTTTTATTCCTTCTAATGAAGCTCTTATTGGAAATTTAAATTAAAGCTTTTTGGGATTCGGTCCATCCTCCGATCTTAAACTACTGTATGGTAGATAGTAGCTCTAGAATTAGTTCGATTATTTCAGTATGAAACTTCTAAGTTAGATTCGAAGAACATGGACAACATCTTACGCACTCTTGAGAAAAATGCGAGAGAGCGTGAAGGAGAGGAGACGCAGCGAAGGAGAGTCGAATTGGCTGAAAAGTTGGAGCCATTTATTCGAGGATATTTAACAAGGAAAAAGTATCAGGGAAAGATAAAGTTGGTGGTGAAACCACAAGAGTTGAAAGTGGAGATTGAATTTCAGACTATTCCGTCCGAGCTTCTTCAATGATTTCGACAGTCTAGATAAAACTAACAAAACACTTCTGACTGTGGCGGAAATGCTCGCGAAGACGCCTAAGATCATAGAGTCAGCAAAAACACAAAAAGACATAAAGGTTTATATTCTATAGAGTCTGAAATACTAGAACATCAAAAATTTCAGCTTCTCTGCAATATCTGCCGTCATATCATTATTTCAATCGATTCCACATCGAAAGACATAAGTTTCGTTGCCGCGTTCCTCAATAAGGACACCATCAAGGACGCCACTTCGCTAATCAGTTCGATTTTCACTCAGATTCCTGGGATTCTGAATGTTATCAATCCCGAAAAGGCGGCAGAAGTGAAGCATTGGCAATGTCTCATTCATTTCATCATCGTCCTCTCCTCGAGCTCAACTTGGCCTCTTGTTCGAAATGCGCCTCAAGTTCACCCGGTTCTGAATGGATTGTGCTTGAAAATGATGGGTGTATTTTATGAGCAGAAGATGTATGAGCAGTTGGCTGTTAGTCAAAGAACATCTTATGACCAACCTCCATCATGTTTTACAGAGCTCCCTCTTCGTCGCTGTCAATGGACACAAGACGGTTGTCAACGTGGAAACTGTGAATGCACAGTTCTCCATCATCTACAGACCCCTGAAAACGAGCAGTACGATATCCCAAGAAATGCTGTCAATATTCGTTTTGAAAGTGTTGACGGGTCCGGCAATTTTAGTGCATTTAAATCAGCAGAACATCGAACAAATCAAGTCGACTCAAATTTTCGAAAGAACTCTTTCCTGGCTGCGAAGTAATCCAGAAGAAATCGAGTCCGGCATGGATGTGAGACTTCTTATCAATCTGTTGGCTAATCTCGTCCATTTCGCCTATATCGATGAGCAAACACTTCAAGCCAAGATCTATGAATGGACTTGGGCAGTTGGAACTTCACTGTCAAGATGTACAGAATGGACTGTAAAACATGGAGAATCGAAGGCAAGTCTGCAGTACTGGCATCCTGTATTCGGTCATTATCTTCTCCCAATCGACAAACGAACAGAAGGTGCTCTTCGGAATGTGCTCTATCAACTCAAGATGCTCTGGAGTCAACGAGTGGTCAAGTGTCTCTTTCGGAAAATAATAGAGAACAAATCTCTTTCTCCATGCACATCTTCATCTGATACCCAAGCAGCAGCAAAGAATCAGAAAGATTTCAGTGCCGCGTTCAGCAGTAAGTATACTACTGTGCTGGTAAAAAAGATATAAACTTTGGTGATCTTCAGACTGACAATTGCAGCGTAAAATGGTCAACACTTAGCAGTTGAAAAAATATGTTCCAATTACCCGATTTTTCTGAAAGTTGGTGGATGTATTGAACAACTCTAGATCCTCATTTTTGTAGTTGGCAACATTTTTTTTCCGGACTCCTGACGTTTGACGCGACATAACTGACTTTATTGAGATTTTCATAAAAAGTTGTCAACTACAAAAATGAGGATCTAAAATTGTTTAATACACTCATCAATTTTCCGGAAAATCGGATAATAAGAACATACTTTTTCAAATGCTCAAACTTGACTATTTTGCACTGAAGATCACCAAAGCATTTATATATTTTTGCCAGCACTGTGAGTGTTTCTCGACCTTCTGGGAACCCATTTTTTAGAACTATGGAAAAAACTTGGCGGAACCATCGACTCGGTGACATTGGCAAAATTTGAAAGTGAACCACCTCCGAATCTGATTGCAATAGTGTGTCAAGTCTACATGACAGCGTTGAGTACGATGGTTCATATGAAAGGAGAAATCGTGTCTGGATTGTGTCGAGATGATCAGCTACTGAGACAACTATGGAGTTATCTCAGAGAATGGGGAGAGAAATACGGAAGTTCCAGTGGATCCTTGTTCAGCTCATCAAATGCAGAACAATGGGGACCCGTGGCAGCTTCTCTTGTGTCTATGAAACGACCCAACTCTCCGCATACAGCCACTCTCCGCCTTTTCGTTGACTCGGCTTCAGCCATCATTTCGTCAGTTTTGAATGCATGTTGTAACACATAATACCGTTTTTTCAGGATTCTGGACGAGGAAGAAATCTTTGAAAAGGGGACTCCGTTCTCGAACAAAGAACTCGAGTCAATTTGTAAATATGTGAATATATTTTGCTTCCGTGCCATCTGGAGTGGAGCTGCCGGTATGTTATTATTTTTTCATCTCACAACCCTTGATTAAATGTATCCCGGTTCCTGTGACAGTTATGAATAAGTGGCCAATGAAAAAACTGCTGAATATAGCGTGATGAACATTTTATTAGCTGACCACTTTTTCATGGTTGTTACAGGATCCGAGATAAATTTAGGCTAATTAACGGGAAGGAACTGCCGGTCGATTAGAGAAGATGCGGTACATGTTGTGAGCCTAGATATATTTTTAGTCATTTCCAGATGAAGCTGCTGCATGCACAACGGGCCTTTTCAACAGTATGCATTCCTTGCTGACAGTTCTCTACGAGAGAGATAGCCGAAGGTCGTTCACCAACGATCCAAAGTTTTGGTTGCTGTCGTTAGTTTATTTTACACTTTTTTCTCACCACTCTAAAGTTATAGAGAAGTGAAAGCGTCTTCCATAACTATGGAATATGAAAGAAAGTCAACGAAAGGAGTTCTGACGATGCGGAAGATGGCTCACTTGGTACCAATCAAAGATCGAATGCTTCTATTCCGACGACAGGTTCAGGACGACAAGAGTCGAGCTTCTATTGGACAACACGACCAGCAGACGTGGATTACGGTGCAAAGAAATCGAATCATCGAAGACGGATTCAATCATCTTTCGAAACTCTCGGTCCACGCGTTGAAGTCCACAATTCGGGTCAAATTCGTGAATGAGCAAGGCCTGGATGAAGCTGGAATCGATCAAGACGGCGTTTTCAAAGAGTTCCTCGAGATGACTCTGAAGAAAGTGTTTGATCCCCAACTGAACCTTTTCTCAACTACTTCTACTGGTGTCTTGTATCCATCCCCAACTTCTTCACTTCATGATGACCACTTGGCACTGTTCACTTTTGTGGGCAGAATGCTTGGAAAAGCAGTTTACGAGGGAATCGTAGTGGATGTGCAATTGGCTCCGGTTCTCCTTGCAGCCGTGCTTGGGAACCATCGCTTGTGTGCATTCGATGAGCTGAGTCAACTGGATCCAGAGTTGTACCGTAGTTTGACGTTTGTGAAGAGATATGAAGGCGACATGGCTGATCTTTCACTCACCTTCTCTGTTGACGAGGATTTCATGGATAAGATTTCAACGGTTGATTTGGTTCCAAGTGGAAGAACAATTTCAGTAACGAATGAAAATAAGTGAGTGCTCTCGGATTTCGGAAATCTAACCATTGATTTCAGAATCGACTACGTTCATCGAATGGCTCATCATCGTGTGTTTCGTCGAACTCAAGAGCAATGCAAAGCGTTCGTCAGTGGAATGCAAGCTGTTCTCCAGCCAGCATGGCTTTCACTTTTCGCTCCAAATGATCTGCAGTGTTTGATTAGTGGAGTCAATTCGTAAGCATTGAGGTTTTGTCTGTCACCCTCGCTAATTTTTTTCAGAGACATCGATTTGTCTGATTTGAAACGAAATGTACAATATTTTGGGGGATTCCACGGCAACCATCGTTTGATCAAATGGCTCTGGGACATTCTTGAGAACAAATTCACTTCCGATGAAAGGAAATTATTCCTGAAGTTTGTAACTTCATGTTCTCGGCCACCCGTTCTTGGATTTTCATATCTTGAGCCACCCTTCTCGATTCGATGCGTTGAAGTATCTGATGATCAAGATCAGGGAGACACTCTTGGAAGCGTTGTTCGAGGATTCCTTGCACTGAGAAAAGGAACAGCTGCTTCTCGTCTACCGACTGCTTCCACTTGCTTCAATTTGCTCAAACTTCCAAACTATAATAAGAAGTCGTTGCTACTCGAAAAGCTCCGTTATGCTATTCATGCTGGCACTGGTTTCGAGCTTTCCTGATAAGCTAATTATTTGCAAAACCACTCACCTGATCAAATTTTTTGTATTTCTAGTCTGTACACTTTTCCATTGCTACCACGGGTTGATCAATAAAGACATCTTCTCGAATGTTGTGGTTGGGGTTTTCATGTGTCTCAAGTCGCAAAACAAGGAATTTTCCTTTGGAAAGTTTCATTAAATAAAATAATTGTCCACAAAATTAGGTTTTGATGGAGCATGCAGAACAATTGATTGTGATACAGTCTTGTCAAAAGGACAACAGAAAAATGACGTGTCGAACGGACACAATCCAAAAGTGTTTAATTAGATAACAAAAGTTGATGGTAGGTCAACAACTCGGCCTAGGCCTTAGCGGGGGCAGCTTCTTGGTTCTGCTCTGTTGCTGCTCCTGCCTCTTTCTTTCCCTTGTAGTTACGGCGGCGACGTCCCTTCTTCTCTCCGTCAGCTGGGGAAGCGTCACCGTCTCCTTTCTCTTGTGGCTTCTCACCGTTCTCGGCGTCTGGCTGGAGCTTTCCGCGAGCACGATGAACACGGCGTTTTCCGCGAGTCTCTCCGTCACCGCTGAAAACATCAAGATATTAATTGAAAGAGGACACATTAACAAACCTCTCTTCTGGAGCACCTTCTTTCTCGTCACCACCGTTCTCACGTGGCTTGCGATTTCCTCCGTTGGCTCTGGCTCCACCACGTGGTCCATAGCGAGTGAGAAGAGAGCGAGCGAATCTCGATCCGCGTACGTTCTCGCCGTCTGGTCCTGTCACATTCGCGGCTTCTGGACCTTTGCGTCCCTCGACTATGTCAAAGACGACTGGCTCGTCATCATCGAGAGTGCGGAGATAGAACTTGATGGTACTCGACTTGGCGATAGCAGTTTGATGGACGAAGAAGTCTTCGGTCTCATCGGTGGACTTTTCGCGAGCAACGAATCCGTAGCGTCCGCGGACAGAGAACCATTTGACGTATCCTTTGACGCCCTTCTCGAGAACCTTCTTAGTCTTGAGGTCCTCCTCGATTTGCTTCACCTGCTCATCGTATGGTGGTCTTGGGGTGAATCCCATGCGCCCTCCGCGACCACGACCACGTCCGCGGAATCCGCGTCCACCGCGACGGGCTGGCTTATTCTCGTTCGCCTCGTTGGTGTTGTCGACGGTGAGGTTATCCAATTTATCGGTAACCTCGGCAACTGGAAAGTAGTTAAATAGAACGAAAGGCGCGTGTTGCTGCTTACCTTCGTCCTTCTTCTCCGTGATAGTCTTTCCGTTAGCTTGTTCAGTCGACATGATGTTTCTTGGCGTTGGCCTTAGTTTTGATGGTGTCAAGGGGGTGAGGAAAATCCTCTGAGCCGATTGTACACAGCTACACTCTGCAATTAATATTGATTAGCCTCATCATGCTAATGAAAATGCCACGATGGTCAATCAATGAATGGAAAGTACACAATGTGCTGATATGAAATAACAGCGATTAACAATTCAGTGAAAGAGTGATTGACATGTTGCGGAAGTTAAACGGCAGTTTCACTATCCGATTATTGTCGACGTAACGCTGATGTGACTTTGGTGTTTGCGGACCCGCTGCCGCAATGACAGTTCTGGCGACGCGCACGAAACGAAATAAATTCCGGTGGCGACGAAAAACTGCATTTTTTCGGCTGAAAG